>SNQJ01S0003866.1:126643-170497 GCA_010110895.2 Picea sitchensis
TGATGAAGGTTTGTGTATTCCTCGGACATAAATTTCGAACGATCTATCGTGCACCTAAAACGAAGATCACATGAAAAAATTACGATCATGAGAAGTTGATGTACTAACTTACCCCAACAGGGCCCACATGACTTTTGGCGCTTCATCTCCTAGGGTTAAGTTTTTGGATGTATAGTGTTTTGGAATTTATTTTTATTGTAAAAATGATTTGATAGCCTCATTGAAATCATCTTCTTGAAAATGAACGCAATTGTCATATCTCTTTTCAGAGATAATCTGCCACCATTCTAGCAATCTTTTTTTCAATTTTCATTTTATAGTTTAAGCATATTTATTTATTGAATAGAAGCCAATTTGACTATATCTCTACTATTTTTCCTTGTGTCTTTGTGTTAATAATAATAATAATAATATATATTCATTTCTTTATGCTCATAAAATATGGATTATTGGTATTATATAGGTTTTCTCCTTGTCGTTCTTAGTGCATGTCCTCTATGAGGTCAGGGTACAAATAGTTGGTATCGATATTTTTTATCTTGAGGAAAAAATCCCTCACATACCAACGAGACCTTCAATGATGAGATGAAATAAATAGAACAGGATACAAGATCCTTTCAAACTATTGCTCGAGGAAGCCCTCATGCAACAAAGGAACATGATGATGGATAATTTTGCGCAAATCCTTCAATGACTACCAACATGTGACACATCTTCCTCGAGCAGAGGCGCCACCCCCTTATAGGTACATATCAACTTTGATATTCCTATATTTTAAGGTCAGATAGACGTAGATTTTGTAGAAATATGGTTGAATTTGCTAGAAGGGTATTTTTATGTCCATAACTTTACGAATAGAGAAAATATTACTTTTGTGCTCCTCAAAGTCATTCTCCATGTCAAATATTGTTGGGAGACTTTATGAGAGAAAAAGGAAGCATAGGAACCCTCATTATTTATTGTCACACTCACCTGGGACTCCTTCAGGGATGTTATTAAGGAACAATACTACCCTCTTGGAAGTTATGATGACCTATATGCAAAATGGACCGCATTGTGGTAGGAAAGGGACAAGTAGTGCTAGAGTTCATAAATATATTCCATACCTTGTGCACCAACATGGTTATGAAATATTCTAAACAACATATGGTGCTCAAGTATCGTGGTGGTCTCATAGATACATCTAGACAAAAATGGAGTTTCTAGAAATCTCTTCCTTTTGATATGCTGTCAAAATAGAGTAGAAGATTAAACAAAAGATGCAACAATTTGGGTCTAGGAACCCCTTACAGCAGAAGTAGGAAAATGGTATCCCCAACCCACAGAACAAGGGGAAGAGAAAATATGGACAACCTCAGTACAACCATTCTAATATGAAGGCAAAGAAAGACAATGGAAAGATGAAGAAATATATTGGACAATCGTGTGACTTCCATAAGAGCCCCTGGAATAACACTGATGATTTCCACTCAAAGTAGTCATTGGTGGCTGAGGTGAAATCCTATGAATCAAATAAGGGTTCTGAATTTGAGTTAGAACCAGAATAAGGGAGACTGATGATTGACGCGGAACCCAGTGCCACAGTTAATACCACCAAGATCTAGCCCGATGAACCTGATGAACTAGAGGAAGGAGAGCACCCCTTTCGTTCACATATGTAGGTGAAAATCACCAATATGCACTTCATTATTGATAGTGGTATCCAAAATAAAATCATCTCAATGGAGGTCGTCAAATGGATATCCCCACAGAAAATGCTACATCTGCATCGCTACACCACCGGATGGATTCTCCATGGAAGCGATATTCACGTCACCCAATCGTGTTACATGTTGTATGACATCAAGCCCTTCAAATATGAGGTATTGTGTGATTTTCCTCCCCTTGAAGTTTGTAATGTTCTTTTGGTCCAAACTTATTTATGGAAATTTCATGTTGTATATGCGTCTAGGCCTCGCAATGTTATTATTACTTTGAACAGGAAGTTGTATAGGATTCCCGAGGTAGTCCGACTTCGTACCATTTCCTCTATATCTGCCAAGCGATGTAGGAAGGTCATCTTTTAGATTGGGAAGTTTTTATTCTTCGTTATTTTCTCTCATGGTGAGATAAATATTGCAGCTGACCTCTCCACACATTAGAAGCAAGTGGATAAGGTCATGGAAGAATACAAAGACATCTTCTCCTAGCCTACTAGGGTACCTACGCACTCTCAATTCAAGAATTCCATTGATATGATACATGTTGCATCACTACCCAATGGGTCAGTCTATCATCGTTATCTGTCATAAAATGAGAAGATCAAGCATTACATCTAAGAATAGCTCCAAAAGGGGCACACATGACCTATATCATCACCTTGTGGAAAACCAATTGTGCTAGTGTAGAAGAAAGATGGGACCTAACGACTCTGCATTGATTACCAAGTCCTAAATAAAATCACAGTAAGGAACTGATACCCGATTCCCTAAATCGATGATCTTCTTGAGTATATCAAGGGGTCCAAATAATTTAGTAAAATTTATCTAAAGTGTAGCTACCATCAGGTCTCAATAGAGAAGACAAATGTATGGAATACTACCTTCAAGTTGAAGGAATATCTTTTTTAATGGCTAGTCATGCCCTTTGGTTTGACAAATGCCCCAACAACTATCATGAGGATGATCAACAATATCTTGCATCCTTTCACCAATTCTAAATTTGTACTGGTGTATCTAAATGGCATCCTTATCTACAACAAGACTTGGGCAGAGCGCTTGCAAAATATTCAACAGGTTATGCACACTCTATGAGAACACAAACTATATGCCAACTTGTAAAAATGATCTTTTGGCATGGACAAGGTCCAGTATATAGGATACATTATTGATGATCATGGTGTGCATGTGGATCTAGAAATAATCAAGATCATCCATGACTGGCTAGCCCCAACCACACTCACTGAGATTTGAATCTTCTTAGGCCTTGACAATTTCTATCGCAGGTGCATGTTGGGATTATTCCATATTACATGGCCCCTTAGACAAGTAACCATGGGTAGTGGTGAGGAAAAGTTTATGTGGGGCCTGTCCCAACAAAACCCATTCGATGATTTGAAGAAACTCTTGTGCTCAGCCCCAGTGATTTCATTACCTAAGATGCAAACCTATTTGAGATCGAGACAAATGCTTTCAAATATGTTGTAGGTGCATCTCTCACTCAGCACGACCACCCTGTGGCCTATCATAGTGAGACACTATCATATGTCATCCCCAAGTACCCTACTTATGACAAATAAATGCACTATACATGGCATTACATTCTTGGGAAGGAGGCAGTCATCCACAGTGATCATAAGTCATTGCAGTTCATGCAGACATAAGGAAAATTGCAGAATGACCACCATCAGAAGTGGTCCACATACTTGTAGTAGTTCCACCTCAACATTAAGTATAATATAGTAAGTACCAACCGAGTCACTAATTTCCTCAGTCGAACTCCAGTCATGGAACTCACCATGGTGCTAGACTCTTGTTACCAAGAGACCTCTAGATGGCCTCACCTCTATGAGAAAGATCTTGAATTTGCCACCACCTACCAGATATTGGGCACAAACACAACTGTCATTAATTTCTAGCTTTAGGACAAGTAATTGTGCCATCTGGTCCATCTTTACATTCCATCAAGCGAGCGAGCGAAGCTAATCTGGGAAGCCCACTACAGTCGGGTGGAAAGATACTTTGGTGTAGAGAAGATAGTGGCAGTGATACAAAAATATTTCTACTAGTCGAAACTTCAATAGGATGCAGAACATATATCAAGTCTTGCACTTCCTGCGCTATTTCCAAACAGAACACTAAGAAACAAGGTATGTACACTCCTCTTCCTACTCCTGACAGGCCCTGGGAATCCATATCAATGGATTACATGTCAGGCCTTCTGTCCAAAAATTGGGAAAATGAATGTTTTTTTGGTTGTTGATTGCTTCTCCAAGATCGAAATTATGGCCACCTGCAAGAAGAGAATCATAGTATAGGTCACTGCCAAGATATTCTTTCAAAGATTGTAGGTACACTTTTGGATCCCATAAACCATTATCTCAGATCGGGATAGTCGGTTCCTCAACACAATCCGGTTGAGCCTCTTTTCACTATTGGATACCAATCTCATCAAATCCACTTCCTTCCACCCCTAGACCGATAGCCAAACCGAGCTCGTCAAGCAGATTATCAAGCATATTTTGTACATGTACAATTCCAAGAACCCCCACACATGGGATGAAATCCTTCCCTATGTTTAACATAGCTACAACAGATCCATACATATCTCAGCTAACCAAAACCCGTCTTAGGTGGGGTTGGGATTTCAACCATTGGGTCCCATGGATGTTGCATTACCCTTTGCAACCACCCAGGAAGACTCATCCCATGCTTCAAATGAAGCTGACAAAGCTACCCATTTCATTGATAAGATCCAACACAACTTCCAACAGGTTTAGAATATTTTACAGAAGTCCAATGCCAACTACAGGCAACACCATGATCAACACGAGGTGCCACAAAAGTTATAGGTGGGCAACAAATTTTGGTTGCACTTGCAGAAATAATGCCTTACCGAGCCCCATCGAAAGATTCATCCACTCTATTATGGACCTTAAACCATAACCAAGGCTTTGAGAGACACTTCTTTTGAGCTCAACATTCCCCCCTTCCTTGTCTTTCACCCAGTGTTCAATGTGGATCTCCTTTGGCCATATTTTCCACCATTATTGGACACCTCAGAGATAGAAGAACCATTGATACCAACAACTCTCTCAACCACGATGATTGCATGGAACATGCATCGCACTGATTATATCATGGATACACATGTCAAGGTAAATCGCCATGCATTAGCAGGAGATCCATCTTTATCAGGTTGTCAAAAGCATGACAACTCCTACACCAAAGTGGCTCACCTAGGGACAATTCAATAGAAATTTCCTCTCATCGTTAGGGAATTGAATGCAATAGAGACCATTTATTTCTAAGGAGAGGAGGATTGATCCAGGTGGATGGTGGCCTACCTGTTTCAACTGGCTGATATTTGCCAGTCACTTTGGACCCAGGCATGTTTTTCCTAGTTTTTGGATCCTTAACTGGGGTTGTTTTGGGGCCCTAAATAGGGCTGCTTAGTTTCTTGGTCAAACAGTAGTCAAAGCAAAATTTTAATGGCATAATGTGTCATTCCCTTAGATATACCTTTCCAACGGGATACCTTGTTCCTAAAACGAAGATCGTATGCAAAGAAGTTACGACAGAAGTTGATGTACTAATTTATCCCAGCAGGGGTTGCTGAACTTTGGTGCTTCATCTCCTAGGGTTAGGTTTTGGATGTATAGGGATTTGGCATTCATGTTTATTGTAAAAGGATTTTAGATACTCGTGCAATCATCTTGTTGTGAATGAGATTCATGTTTATTGTAAAAAGGATTTTAGATACTCATTGTAATCATCTTGTTGTGAATGAGAGTAGCCTTCACATCTCTTCTCTGATATAAGTTGTCACCATTCTAGCAAGCTTGTTTTTAGTCTACATTTTACAATTTTGACATATTTCTTTATTGAATAGAACCCATATTTACTGTATCTTGGTTAGTTTTCCTTGTGTCTAAGTGTTAATAATAATAATAATAATAATCTATATTGATTTCGTTCTTCTCATAAAATCTAGATCAGACATAAAATCTTGTGACAACGTCTTTAAACAATGGTCATTGTTCATACCCAAAAGAGTTCTTAGTCGTAGATATTACTATAATGGGTCAAGGTTCACAATCCCGAGATTAATTTAATTAGTATCCTCATAATAATCGAGATTAAATTGGTTAATCATTGCATAATTCCTGGGAACCAGAGGTATTTCATAGTTATACTATGTTTGGAAAGTCGTGACATCCGATGCTCGGTGGTGGCATGTCGCCCAAAAAATGGCCCACTTGTCATGACATGGGAGGGCCATGTGTCATATTGTTTCAAAAAATTTGGATAAAGTTCCAGGTGGAAAATGAGTGCCACATATTGAGTTGAACGATTTCCACATGTTTTTCTAGGTGGCATGACCAAATAGGGCCACATGTCCCCATCATGCCAACGATATCCCATATCATGGACCACTGAGAGAATTTGGGAAACAAATCTTGTGAAAACAGTTGATAGCTGAATCCCAATAGATATGAGATGACACCGTAGGACATCATTCAACGAATGGGAAGCAGACAAGTGTTAATGCCCTGTTGGGAAGCATTCGGTGTTGAGATAACATGTGTACCCCTTCAGTCCACGTGGATGTCCACATTTCACATAGTGATCGTGCCACGTGTCAAGTGGTTTTTCTATTTTCAAATAGAGATTTGTGGGAAAAATTTGTTCCACGTGTCGGAAAATGACGATGGTCACATGTAGAGCCATGGTTGGGACATGTGACATGATAGGATAGGGCTGTTTTTCCTAGGTGCCAACACATCTTGGATCGGGGGATTTGGGCTGTGTGAATAAATGGGAGGGGCCAATGTCCCAAGTTCCTGAGATGACATCATATGATGTCACCGGTCCTATGTGTGATGGAAAAGTGTCAACACCTTGGTAAAGTGGGTCTCAAGAGAGGTTTGAAGCAATTGTGGAATGCGATAAAGAGCTAAGACACGATGAGCTAAGGACCCGGTGGAATGGGTGGAAAGTGCCATGTCTAAAGCTAACTCCATGCTAAGGGGCCACATGTTCTAACATGTCAACACCACGTAGGATGACACAGGTGACGTAGAGCCACATGGGTGCCATGTGGCAGTAAAGAGGTATTTGGCCAATAAAGTCCCTAAATCTTTAATAGGCCATAACTTTCGATATAGATCTTTTTTTTTAGAATACTTGCAGTCGTTGGAAATATCTTGGTGAGTAAAATACGACGATGTCCTTTTTAAATAGATACAAGGAGGTTCAGGAAAGGAAAAAAATTAATACCCCATCCCTTAAAAGGGTACTTAAGGGGTTGGGTGTCTTACAAACACACCCTTGAACATGAATCCTTTCATCATTAGATCCCCTTGCTTCTTTTGGCCCCTACTGGTGTTTCAACATTCAACATATTTGCATCCACTATACACTTGGCACTTCATATACCAATAAGGAACATGACAAATTTACAAGGGTCACGTTTGATTACCTTATAGGTGGAGATGAGACACAACAAATACATCTTTATCGATGAAATGAGTTTTATAGGTAAACATTTATTAGAACAATTTGATTCTCGACTTTGTCAAGTTTATTCTGAAAATTCTACCATTCCTTTTGGAGGTAGATCAATTATATTGGTAGGCGATGTGGGACAACTACCTCCTGTTCTAGATAGACCTATAAATGCATCTAAACGTCATGCAAAATAATTATGGAATTTATTCAAAATTGTTGTAACTCTTGATACAATGTTCAAGAAAGATGGAAAAAGCAATGATAAAAAATATTTTCGACATCTACTAATGAATGTTAGAGATGCAATTCCTATTGAAATCGATTGGACATTTCTAATGTCTCATACAAATAGAAATATGGATGGTTCAATAAAAGAGTCATTTGATAAGGCCATACATTTATTTTCCACAAGAAATTATGTCCACAATCACAGTAAGCGTTGTTTAATATCACTAAATTTCCCTATAACACTAAGAGTGAGTAGCAAGTACTCCATGGAAGAAGATGAGGAAAAAATGGACAATGAGATTCCTATTGTTTTTGGATCTAGGGATATGCTTACCTCAAACTTATGGACTAATGTAGGAATTCTAAATGGTGCCCTTGGGGTAGTTGAAAATATAATGTATAATCCATGAACATATCCTCGTGAACCTACCACTTATGTTTTGACAAGATTTGATAACTATGTGAGAGTTCCATATGATTAATTATTCCCTAAGACTATTCCTATTATACCTATTGAAAGAGCTAATAATAAACAAATTCCATTGAGACTTGCTTGGGGATTAACAATCCATAGGTCCCATGGATTGGCATTAGAAAATAAAACTATTAACATTGGAAAGATAGAGCAACAAGGTCTCACTTTTACTCCAATATCTCGAGTTAAAGCTTCACATGGTCTTCAATTTCAACCTCCATTTCCATATGATCGATATGAAAAGATGGGACAGTGTGTTGGTGTGTCTAAGAGAAAAGGTGAAGAAGAAAAATTGAGATCATTTACTATGAAACATATGACTTTTTCAATATTTTCATCATATCATTTCTTGATGATATAATGTACTATATATGTTATTCAATATTTACATCATTCCATTTTGTTATTATTCATCAACATCTTCATCACTAAAAATTTCAATTGGATCACTAAATTAATTTACAATGATTTAGATGTCAAAGTATCATGTTCATTTAAAACATATACATGTATCATCTAAAAATTTCATGCCCCTACGCGACTGGAGCTAGAGTAGATCCATTTAACTCCAGATCTATCATGCGTCGAGAGGGATCAAATCACTTGAGGTGAAAGACACCTTATAAAGTGAAAAACTTGAGGAAACATTTGCACCTTAAAGGATTTGATCCTTCTCGACGCATGCTTCGAGTCTCTATATATTGAAAAGTTGCCTTTGATTAAAAATTGGATAACAAGGCAACTACTATTTCAGTGAGAAAAAAAAAACTAAATATTTTATGTTTAACAATAATATCAAATATCATCACTTAAATATTAAATATGATCTATAAATTTCACACCATAATGATGTTGATTACCTTTTTTGATGTGACCTGTTTTAATCCTTCTTCCATTTTGTGTTCTAGCTGCTGCAACTCCTTCACACTTAGTGAATCAAGATCTTCACCCAAAAGATGGCTGCACGCAGTTTAACATTTTAAATTAAAATGTTTTATGATCGAAAATTTAATTGTCATTTATTTTCGTCAAAATGATTACCTTTTCCGTCTTTGTAAGCTCTCAACCCTTTCCTTCAATTGCGTCAACTCCAAGGTTGAATCCTGCGCTTACCAATAAAGCTTTTTAATATAAAACATGTATCACCGGTAACTATGAAGCATAAATCGTTGAATTTACTAAAGCTTTTTAATATCTAACATCCGTTAGAAGAAATTATGAACGATAAATACCGTTGAATTCTACATCTGATAAAACTTATTAATATTAAACATCATTGACAAGGAATTATGAAAGACAAATGGTTGTATCGTCAATTCTTTTACTAAATTGATAATCAGACATTTTAATTTAGTATGATTATCATGAATAACACAAAATTCAAATCAATATGATGAAGACCGTTCTTTGACAATAGGGAAAATTAGTAAATCTTATAAAATAATGAAAATTATTACATTTTAAAATTATTATTTTTAAACAGTAATATAAATCTACAATACTAATAGTAATAATGTTTTTAAATTATTAGTTTTAAGCAGCTTTATTATCAGTTTAAAGTATTGTTAAAACTTGAGCTTTTGAAATTATCTATAATTAAAATACATCTTTTAAAAACACATCATATATCATGGTTTAGACTAATATAATATGTTAAGATTTTCACTCCAACGTATATAGAAAATAGATCAATTAAAAATGACAAATTATTTTTTCTATTGAAAGCATATATCATTTAATGGAAGAACTTTGTAACTATTATTATGTATTATTAAGTTTTATAAGAAAAGTAATAAAATTTATTATAATTTAGTTATTTAAAATAAAGATAATCATTATTGTCTATTATCTTTATTAATTTATATTTTTAAATATAATTAAAACTAAATAATTATATTAAAAAGTATTATGGAAGGATTTTTGAACAATCAATATTAATTTTTAATTTAATATGAAATATTAAATAAATATCACATCAACAAAAACAAATAAATTTTCATAGGGTATTATGTATTGAATTAAGGTTAGATGTTACTTGTAAGTACATGATTATTCTATTAGAGCTTGAATGGTTAAGAGCTTCACTTTACCACAAGCTTATTTGAAACTATAACATTGATAAAAGGCTAAATGGATGGTGGAAATCTTATTATGGGCTTGAAAACAATTGTAAATCAATAGACCATTGGCTTTGGTATAAGAAAAAATATCTCTCTCACACTGTCATCACTCTAGTTATCTTATATGGATGTGAAGTTTTGGGTTGCAATATCTCTAGAGAATCCTGGAGAAAGATAGAACAGATCCAAAATAATTTTATGATTTATAATCTCAAAATTAATGACAAAACACCTTATCCTATCCTTCTCATTATCTTATCCTTCTCATAGAAGAAATAATTTCCCCCATTGCGATCATTGCTATGATTAGATACCTAATTTAAAAGAACAAGATAAACAACATGGACGATAAGAGGATCCCCAAAATTGGTTCAAAATCTAGCCAAATACACTAGCGGATGAAGCGAGGATGGCATAAATATGCCAAATTTTTGATAAATCATTGGGGAATACAAGAAGAATCCATCATGCATAGTACCGATAATATTACAAATGTTATCAATTGCCAATTTAAGGAGAACATGTCGCGTGATAAAGAATTAGAGGATAATATGAAATTAAGATACTACAAAGAGGTGGACAACCCTAATTTAGAAGCTCAAAATTACCTCTCTGTTTTAACAAGTGCAAAGAAGAAAATCAACATTCCTAAAATAAGAACAAAATTTCATGAGCTACATAGTGAAATTGGGTCTTGGATGATTATCAAAACACAATGGGATGAAATAATATTCCATATTTGTGACACTAATATGGTTGAAGATAAAAAAACATTTTCTCTTAAATTTACCTACCTATTCCCAAATTAGATCTCATTTTAAAAATATTTTCCACAATACATACCTTCCTAACCTCCTGAATCATCAAAACTATGGTGATCTTGGAACACTTCTCTCAATGTTTTTTGAACATAGAAATACAATTTTAAAGAAATCAAAGTAATCCCTTACCTTCTCAAGGTCTAGGTATGATAGACCAATTGGTTCCAATGAACATTAATCATCATTATCATCATAAATGAAAATAGATTTATTTTTATTTCAATAATTTTATTTATTTATAATTTATTTAAATTCTAAAAAAAATTATATCATTAAATTTAAAATGAAATTTAATTTTCACATTTAAACGATTTCCCTTATAAATATATTATATATATTTACATATCAACCTTTCATTCAAATTAAATATTATGTTTATGAAATATTACTTTTTACTTAAACAATGGGGTTTCATCTGCACCCCAAACCCCACCCTTAATGGGGATGGGGATGGAGAATGAAAGACACTATTTGTTCATTTTCACACTTCACCCGCCACCATAAATGGGGAACAAAGTGAAGGTGAGGTGGGGTGAGCTTGGGTAAATAAAGTGGGGATGGGGGATTAAATTGATAAAGTATGGTTGGAATGGAGGTGAAAGTGGGTATATAATTAACAATCAATTTCAATATAAATATATTTCATTGAAATATATCTCATCATTAATCAATGGAACAATTCCAATCCAATTTAGAAGGAGATAGCATGTTTACTTAGGGTTACAACTAGGGTTTTTCCATAGCTACTTACAATTGCATCCATTGACTCCCTTGGAAACTTATTGAAGATTTCCCCTCCCCTCCTGCCAATTCTCATTGTAGGTTCTTTCCTCTGTAGAGGCTCCTTGGCATAAAAAATCCCAAGCATGGAAATAAATCTCTCTTTTATCACTCCAAAGGCATTTGAATTCCCCGACTCTCCTAGAAGAATTCCTCTACCAAATATTGTAGGTGGAAGTTTTATCTGATAAACTCCTAGAATTACATTTCTTGATGTGATCATAAGAGGGGATCTTGATGGAAGCCATATCCCTAGGTTCCACATGGTACACAAAGCTCTAGCGTATCCATCACTCTTGAGAAATACATGAAAGAGATATGGGATTTCTATGAAGATAATTGGATTATTTTTCATTTTAATTTCCCTTGGAAAAATCCTACAAACTTACACCACATGTATTTCATTTGGAAAACACAAATCTAGGAACAAAATTCTATCTACCCCTACACATTGTGGAGTTAACTTAACAAAGGATAGATTTTAGAATATTTACTTGGGTCCTTTATTTTATCATTAATATGGTCTTTTCATGAAGATCTAGATTCCAAATTCAAATATAATATCATATTCCCCCTCCACAATTCCAGTTTGGGTTAGACTATGTAATTTACCTCTACATTTCTATGGATGTTATGATTCACTTAGTCATAAATAAAATTATTTAGGAAAAATTCATTTTAGAACTGAGTAGATAGAGAATCGATGCACTACATGATATGCACACATATATGTATAAAATCACTCCAACAAAGGATTTATAATAGAAAWAAATTTCATCACCAAAGAATACACCTAGACTTAAGAGATGGATCATGAACAAGTAAAGTTTCATTATAGGTCAGGCTTTGAAACATGGCACATTTTTGCACATTGTAACAAGAACAAAATCATGGGTTGTTCAAGAAAATATGATGAAAATACTACATTATGGGATGGAGTGATGAAAGAACATCATTTGATCAATAAGGATCCCCTGACATCTACACAAATTTATGTTGCACAGGCAATGCAATTGGTTTTGCCTCTAGTCGCAATATGTTTCCATGAAGTAAAAATCCTTCTCCTCCACCCCTACCTCCAACTTGGGATCTTGTGATGTAGTCCCCTCCATATCAAAGGACACTATACCCCTTAGAAAGGAAAAATAAAGTTACACATTTCCCAGATAAACCCACATATTTCAATGAGATAGGTTAATATGGTTGAGGAACAAGTGACATAATGGATCCTGGAACTCCTATTAATTCACCAAAATGAACAGGACCAAGATCAAAAAAAGGGGAAAAGTAATAACCTATTACTCCTATGCATGATCCAAAGTGGAAATTGACAACAATTGTTAAGAAGAAAAACTGCATCCTTCCGCAATATCAAATTTAGCCATGTATTATTTTTGTATTATCTTATGCTCTGATTTCATTTTCATTTATTGATATAAACAAGTTTTTGATTAAACTATTGAGAACAATATAAATTTGAGGGTTTAGTTGACTCCTAGACATTTCAAATCCTGTAAACTTCGCCCATCTCTTAATCCTTTTCATCATTTGTAACTCATTGTTGTAGGATTTCATTGGAACATTTTAACATAAAATATTAACAATTATTAGTCCCTGTTGAAGGCCGGGACTCTAGCGATCGATTCATCGTTGACCTTCAATTACTTTTCCTTTGACTAATTTTTTTTTGTGCTTCTCGATATTATACATAAGAAAATTAAAATAGTTATTATTTTGTAATATTTTAATTGTTTTTATTTAAAAAGGTATTGGCTAATAAGTTGTATGTCTTATTGCCAAGTATTTTGTTAATCCTAAGTTTTGAGTCTAGGATATCTTTGTATTTTCATTCACATTGTTTTATTGTATCTCTTATTGTTGAGCCTTTTGTTAATCCTAAGTTTTGAGTCTAGGATTTCTTCATATTTTCATTGACATTGTTTTCGAGGTCTTTAAATAGAGTCCGACAATTTTTATTTTTTTTCAATCTGATATAACCTAAGTTTATTGAATCTCATTAAGTCTATTGAGTGAATAGGTGTAACAAACCGGGTTTCGAACCCTCATTTTAAATAATGTATTGTTACATTGATGAGAGGGCAGAGTTCCCAAACAATTATTAAAAGGCCAGTGTGCCCAAGAATTGTAATGTCTTGATCATTATTAATAATACATACATCATTGGCTGCTAGACGGAAAAGGACTAGATTTATAGGGGGATATGATTCCACAAGAGAGGGGGCTTGAGGGGATAAATGTTTATTTACTATTTTTAATTACCCTTTGGTCTAAGGGGGTGGATCAGTTACATGGGATTCTTGGGGAAGGTCAGGAGGTTCTTGATTCCCCACGAATTACTTAAAACCACCTCTGGTCTCATGAGGGGTTCGACACTCGTTAACTCCTTCATTCGCTTGCTCACTTGTTCATTCATTCCATCCTTACCTATCACTCATGGATCCATCCTCACCCATGTCTTGATTTGGGAAAGGGAACCGAACTGCCGAAGATGAGCCACGGTATTGTTGGTTGTAGTGGTCGCTGGTGTGATCCAGCCATCGCTTGAGGGATTCATGTTTGAGATGCGTTGGCTTGTGTCCAACATTGTTCACAGCCGTGAGTATTGAGAGTTCTAGCATCAAGATTCTGGACCAATTGCACTGAAGCCCAGAATAAGGACAAGGACTTCATGAGGGACTGCATGGTAGAGAAGGGTGGAGGTCCATTCTCTTGGGTGGTGCAAGCTGGGTAGAAGAGAGTTGGGTACTTGGATTGTTGTGAGTGTTGGGAAAGACTGTGAGAGATTGAGTATTGAATGTTTTGGGAAGCCAAGTAACACTATGGAACCATCCTTGTAGATTCATAGCCATGGCTCGCAGGTGACACTGCTATTAAGTTTTGGAAAAATTAACATCTACGGTTGGGTGGAACATCCTTGGGATGCATCCAGTTGGTGTCTTCTTTTATAAAGATAAGTTCTATTTGTTATGGTATTATCTACCTATGTATGAATGTATACTGTTGTGTATTTATTTATCATTTTATTACATCTTTAGAATATGCATGCTTGCTGGTTATTTTTGTGCATGTGGTTAAATCCTTTTCTTTTATGCATCCTTATTAATTTAAAAAGGTATCGATACGAGAAAGAAGTCCCAGGGTGGTCTTGAAGGTGGTGTACCTCGGACTATGGGTGGCTGGGTATATTATAGTTTGGTATCAAAGCTTCTGGTTGAAACAATGGGCCGATATGGGTCAGGTCTGTTGGTCAGAGTCTCGTGATTGATATCGAATTCCTACAATGAAATTGAAAATCTCAGGAGTAATGACATTGCAGAGTCTACATAGGAGCTAGAATATCAGAGGTCCCTTGCAAGGGTTCGAAGGTTTGTGACTATCCCCTTCATATTTGAGAGCATCGCCACTATGGGATCAAGAGAGATCTGGGATCGTTGGATCGGAGGGAAAGTGAACAGGGGTTGTCCGATGAAATCGAAGAAAAGGTTAAGTCACAACCCTAATATCCCATTGGAGAAAGAGATCGATGGCCAAGAGGCATTACGGGGAACCAAGTTGCATCGGAGTTAATTCCCCAAGGAAATCCTGCAATCCAAACCACGGTTTCACCGAGGGTTTACGTGTCAACGTCGAAATAATAACGGGGAGAAAGGCGGGTTACTGCATAATGTCGATGCGTGGCCCCTCAAATTGAAAGGCATTTAGTGATGTGACATGATAGTGCTCGAACCATCGAAACTCTGAAGAGACAAAGTAGATCCAGACCGTTGATCGAGGTGCACGTGTGGCAGGATATCCTGCACTCTGAAAGATAACCACTTCGGAAGAAAGATGGATGTGAAAAGACAGAAATCCCAAAGGCCCAAAGCCCATATTTCATCTGGATTGTCCATCAATAAGGACACAGGCGCTAGTTCACTCACTTCAGAGACTTAGTACTCCATAAGGTTTTGTCGAGCGAGGTACTAGGAAAATAATTACCCAATGTCCCAAAGTAATTGAGGATCATTGATCTCAAATCAACAAGAGTCGTTGATCTATGCAATAGTATCTCTCGAAGTATTGAAGTCCAGGGTTAATACGAACCATCTGATAAGGGATACACATGTCGGTAGATTGGCTAGTTTAGGAATTCATAGTTTGAGAGAATTGGAAGTTTGCTAGTTTGGAAACTCCTGAAGCCTCAAGTTCAGAAGCCCAGAGAGACAAAGTGGTGGGGCACGATGATGTCACCTGGAGGTGATGTGGACCCAGGAATACCAAAGTGACATGGCTTGCATACGTCAACCTATATGATGTGGACACATGGGATGTGTGCCATGTGTCAGTAATTTTTAAGCATGTGGAGGATGAAAATGTCAGTTAGAACGTGACATGTGTCACCCGCCTTATTGAGCCACATGTACGCTTCTACTATTTCACCACGTGGTGACAGATCGTGCATTCTGGAGACTGGGCACTCTAGAGGAAAATTATGTGACAGTTGGCGTTGGGTCAAGAACTCCTGAAGAGACAAAGTGATTCACAACAATTGATCTGTGAGAGAGACATGTCGACGGATCGTCGATTTCGGGTGAAAGCACTCTGGGAGAGAGTGAAGGCAGAGAGTTTGAAATTCCCGAAGCCCGAAGTCCCAAAGCCTGAACAACCGAAGCGATTCACAGTCGTTGATCTGCGGGAGGACATGCGTAAGAAGATCAGTAACTCTGGGTAAAAGAGTTTCGGGAATAATCAAGCGGGTAAACTTGAAACTTCTGAAGGTCGTAGTCTTGAAGTGGACTAGAGTTGTTGATTTTAGGAGGGCGCATGGTGCCTGATCCCAAACTTCGGGTACAGATTACTCCGGGGGAAAGTGGAGGTCGAAAGTATCGAAATACCGAAGTGTGGAGTCCCAAAGTGGATCTCTATCATTGATCATGAATGAGGATGAGGATCGTTGATTGGGTCCTGGTTGAAGGTTCCGAAGTTCGGAAGTCTTGAAGCCCTGGATAAGCACTTTTTTAGAATTAAGGGGTTAAACACGTCCACTGAAAATGCATATAGAATAAATGGAAGAAGGCGAGGGAGCCTCCAGACATGATAAGGAGGCTGAAGGACAGAATACCAGAGTTGGTAATGCAGAGACATAGTCCAATGGACGCAAGGGAAAAGGAGAGCAGGAAAAATTAATAGAAACCGTAAGAAACCTGAAAATAGAAGTGCAGAGCTACAATGTAGATAATGAGAGACTGATGAGAGAGAAAATTTAGATAAATGCTCGAGTTATGCAGAGCTTAAATCAGTTACAGAGGAAAACAAAGAAGGGATCAAACTCAAAACAAGAGGAAGAAGGCAGGTTTCGTGAAAGAAGAGAGGATTGTGGAGGAGTTGGTTATTCGAGAAGTGCCATCAGAACGCATATACACCACTCACCTCCTTACTCATAAAGAAATTGTTATGCATCGAAAGATCCCATAAGCAATCCAGAGGTGTCCCCTGTTAGGCACCAGAGAAGGAGATAGGAAGTGGATAGTTTGCAAGGAGAATTGAGGAAGATTAAACCACCCTTATTTGATGGTGAAAGATAAAGGGAATATGATGTCGAAGCATGGTTACTTGTACTCAATTGATATTTCCAGTTCCATAACTATTCATCAAACTTAGAAGCTGAGATTTCCACATGCCATTTACATGGGAAAGTTGCAATGTGGTGGGATCAACTTAAGCAAGTTGAACATATTAATGCGATTAGGATTACTTGGAAGGAATTCAATAAGTAATTCCAAAAGTATTACCTCTCAGAGCATTTCTATGATAAGAAAATGCAGGATTTCTTTGAACTCAGGTTGGGAAGCATGACCATGGAAGAATATGAGAAGAAATTCTTGGGATTGTTAAAATATGTTGGGTTTATGAATGATGAAAAGGTAAAGATATGAAGGTTTTTGAGTGGACTGCCAACCTTTTATAAATAAAATATTAGGTATGATGAGCCCAAGACCTGGACTGAGGCCATCAGGAAGGCTAAATACCTATATGAGCAAGGATAGGGAAGAGAATCCCTGCAGAAATATTGGAAGGATAAGAAGAAGGAGAAGCTCGATCAGAGGAGGAAAGGATTCAAACCTCGCTTCAATAGGAATGAGCCTAATATAAATCATCAAGATCAGTATGCTAAGGGTGAATCCAAGAAAGAAGAGTCCTTGGGAAAAATAGGAAGACCACCCATCCAATGTTGGGGACACAAAGAAGATCACATGTACAAGGATTGCCCACACAGAAAGGATAGAGTGAAGACTATGCACAACGTCTAAAAGGCTACAAAAATCACATATATGGGAAGAATCTATGTAGATTTAGATGATCGAAAAGAAGAATACGAGTCCAATATGATCAAGGTGGAAGGTAAGATCATAAATCAACCTGCTACTATTTTGATTGACTCGGGAGCAAGTCATTGTTACATTGATCCTAAAATAGTGGATATATTACATTTGGAGAAAACTAAACTTGGAAAATCATGTTTGGATCAGCTAGCCACTGGAACCAAAAGGAGAATCCATGATATGGTCATAGGATGTTCCATAAGTGTTAATGGTGTGAATACAAATGTTAATCTAAATATCATACCATTGGGGTCTTATGATATTCCAATTGGAATGGATTGGTTGGACAAGCATCATGTTGTCCTAGATTGTCATAAAAAGACATTTACATGTCATGATGGAGATGGAAAATAGATCACTGTGAAAGGAGTTCCAAGACCCATCTCTATAAGGTAGATTTCAGCCTTATAGATGAAGAGATGTTTTAGAAAAGTATGTCAATTGTATGCAGCTCATGTGGAAGAATCATAAAATACAAAAGGGTCAAGCCTTGAAGATTTCACGGTACTACAGGAATTTGGGGATGTATTCCAAGAAATATCAGGGTTGCYGCCAAGAAGGGAGATAGTTCAAAAACACCTTACATAATGAGCACACCTGAGTTAAAAGATTTACAAATGCAGTTGGAGGAATTATTGAAGAAAGGGTACATATGTCCAAGTCTTTCACCATGGGGAGCACCAATACTTTTTGTCAAAAATAAGGATGGAACCTTGAGGCTATGTATTGAATTTTGACAACTGAACAAGTATACCATAAAGAACAAGTATCCTCTACCCAAAATTGATGACCTTTTGATCAGCTAAGAGGAGCAAGGATGTTTTCAAAGATTAACCTGAGGTCAGGATACCGTCAGGTAAGAATCAAGAAAGAAGGCATTCATAAGACAACCTTTAGGACCAGATATGGGAATTATGAATTTGTAGTGGTGCCATTTGGACTGACCAATGCATGAACTGTCTTTATGTGCTTAATGAATGACATATTCAAAAATTATTCGGATAAGTTTTTCATAGTGTTCTTGGATGACATACCTATCTATTGTAAGTCTGAAGAAGAGCATGAACATCACTCAAGATTGGTATTGCAAGTGATGAGAGAACATTAGTTGTATTCCAAGTTGAGTAAGTGTTATTTTTATCAAAAGAAGATCCATTACTTGGGAGACATTATTTTAGAGCAGAGCATAGCAGTATATCTAGAGAAGATTGAAGCCATTAGAAGATGTCCAACACCGAGAAATGTGTCAGAAGTCAGATCTTCCATGGGATTAGCTAGTTTCTATAGAAGGTTCATAGTATGGTTCCCTAAGATTGATCATTCCATCACTTCTCTGCAAAAGAAGGGAACTAAATTTGAATGGACACCTAAGTGTGAAGAAAATTTTAATCTGTTGAAGGAATTACTTACTAGTGCACCTGTGTTAAATATTGTTGACCCAAACGAAAGTTTTGTGGTATGTACAGATGCATGTAAGGAAGGACTTGGGGGACTCCTCATGCAAAATGGACATGTCACTGGTTATGAGTCCAAAAATCTTAAGGAGCATGAGAGGAACTATGCCACACATGACTTGGAGCTTGTTTCCATTGTCCACGCCTTGAGGATGTGGAGGCATTATCTCATGGGGAAGAGATTTGAACTAAGGATAGACTACACTGGCCTGAAATATATTTTTGGACAACCAACCTTGAATGCCAGGAAAGCAAGATGGCTGTAATTTTTAAGTGAGTGTGACAATAGAGGAGTATGAGATGTACAACAAAAAATAGAGGAGTATTAGAAAAAAGAAGATGGATTAGTCATGCATAAGAATAGAATCTATGTTCCTAGTTATGAAGAACTAAGGAATTTGGTATTGAAGGAAATGCATGATGTTCCTTATGTTGGACATCCCGATTACCAAAAAATAATTACATCAGTATGAAGCCAATTCTTCTGGTCGAGAATGAAAAATGATGTTGTTGATTACATCACTCAATGTATGGAATGTCAGAAGGTGAAAGTTGAACATAGGCATCCAAGAAGGTTGATACAACCTTTACACATTCCTTAGAAGAATAGGTAAGTGATCACCATGGATTTCATCACATGATTACCTAGAACGAATAAGAAAAATGACTCCATCATGGAGGTGGTTGACAAATTAACAAAGGATGCTCATTTTGTGCCTGTAAAGAAAACACATACAACGACTAATATCGCAGAAATTTACATGAGAGAGATTGCTAGGTTGCATGGGATACCTAGGAAAATTGTCTCGGACAAAGATACAAAGTTTACCTCCAATTTCTGGAGGGGATTTTTTAAAGGATTTGGTACAAATCTAAACTTTATCACAACATAACATCCCCAGACATATGGAAAAACAAAGAGGGTCAACCAAATAATTGAAGACATGCTGAGAATCTATGTGATGGATAAGGCATCTAAGTGGGAGGATTACGTAGACATGGTTGAGTTTGCATATAATAATGGGTATCAAGATTCTTTGAGAATGATCCCATTTGAAGCCTTGTACAACAGATAATGGAATACTCCAGTGAGTTGGGACAATGCAACAGACAGAGTGGTACTTGGGCCATATTTGCTCAAGGATATGGAAGACCAGATGGTTAAGATCAAGCAGAATTTAAAGAAAGCTCGGGATAGACATAGACTTTTATTTAAATAAGAAAAGGACAACTAGAGAATTTAAATTAGGGGAGCATGTGATTCTGAAAGTGAAGCCCAAGAAAAGTTCTTTAAAATTGTGTAGTTGTACAAAAATGGCAGCCAGATTCTATGGTCCATTTGAAATATTGGACAAAACAGGGTCAGTTTCATAAATTCTTACATTGTCTGCTTCCATGAATGTGTATAATGTATTTCATGTATCTTTACTAAATAAATATGTACATGATCCTAACCATGTTGTTGATTGGCATATAATTCAGGTGGAGACAGAGGGAGACTTTCAGGTCCAACCAGTGCAGGTATTGGACAGAAAGGTCAAAATGCTCTGGAATCAAGTTATAGAGTTGGTAAAAGTTCAGTAGACCAGCTATGGTCCTGAAGATGCTACCTGGGAGCATGAAGATGCCATGGGCCCAGAGTACCCGCATCTTTTTGAATAATTTTGATATTTTGATCCTTATTTTGAATATGCACTGATGACAGTGCCAAAATAAAGGGGTGGGGATGTAACACCCCGGGTTTTGAACCCC
Organism: Picea sitchensis; assembly: GCA_010110895.2. Classification (NCBI taxonomy): domain Eukaryota; kingdom Viridiplantae; phylum Streptophyta; class Pinopsida; order Pinales; family Pinaceae; genus Picea; species Picea sitchensis. Next base: position 147,865 of record SNQJ01S0003866.1, read on the forward strand.
CATTTTAAATAATGTATTGCTACATTGTTGAGAGGCTAGAGTGCCCAAATGATTATTAAAAGGCAAGTTTGCCCAAGAAATGTAATGTCTTGATCATTATTAATAATACATACATCATTGGCTACTAGACAGACAAGGACTAGAGTTATAGGGGGCTATGATTCCACAAGAGAGGGGGCTTGAGGGGATAAATTTTTATTTCCTATTTTTAATTACCCTCTAGTCTAAGGGGGTGGACCAGTTACATGGGATTCTTGGGGAAGGCCAGGAGGTTCTTGATTCCCCACGAATTACTTAAACCTGCCTCTGTTCTTATGAGGGGTTCGACTGATAGCTCATTCACTCCTTCATTCGCTTTCTCACTCGTTCATTCATTCCATCATTACCTATCACTCATGGATCCATCCTCACCCATTTCGTTATTTGGGAAATGGAATCAATCTGTCGAATATTCGCCATGGTATTGTTGTTTATAGTGGTCGCTAATGTGATCCACCCATCACTTGAGGCCTGCAAGTATGAGATGCATTGGCCTGTGTCTAGCATTGTTCACGACTTGAAGTCTTGAGAGTTCCATCATCGAGATTTTGGATGAGTTGCGTTGGAGCCTAGAATAAGGGGAAGGATTGCCTGAGGGACTACATGGCAAAGAAGGGTGGAGGTCCATTCTCTTGGGTGGTGCAATATGGGTAGAAGAGAGTTGGGTACTTGGATTGTTGTGAGCGCTAGGAAAGACCATGAGAGATTGAGTGTTGACTGGTTTGGGAAGCTAAGTAACACTCTGGAACCGTTCTTGTGGATTCATAGCCCTAGCTCGGGGGTGACACTACTGTTGATTTTGGGGAACAATAACGTCTACGGTTGGATGGAACGTCTTTGGTCTACAACCAATTGGTGTCTTCTTCTATAAATATAAGTGCTCTTTGTTATGGTATTATCTACCTGTGTACGATTGTATTCCATTGTGCATTTATTTATCATTTTATTACATCTTTAGAATATGCATGCTTGTTGGTTATTGCTTTGCATGTGGTTAAATCCTTTTCTTTTATACCTCCTTATTAATTTAAAAAGGTACCGGTAGGAGAAAGAAGTCCCAGGGTGAGACTGAAGGTGGCGTACCCCGGCATGTGGGTGGTTGGGTATGTTACAATAGGTCTAGATTGTCTTGATGTATTAACACTTGCGTGCTCTATTAGCACTTCTACAATGTCAGTGAATAAATCAACCAATTGTTATATTAACACTTCTGTAGTGAGTAGATCTGTATTTTCAGTGAATAAATCAGCCGACTGTTCTATTAAAACTTCGTGAGAAGCTTCTGGTTTCTTATTTAATGGGAAATGACAGTGTGGTTGAGTACCTCTTCTATTCCAAAAGATCAACATTCCTTTCATGGCCTGAGCGATACAAAATTGCAGTGGGCATAGATAGGGGGCTAACTTATCTCATGAATTTACCTATATGACCATCATTCATGGGGACATAGAGGCTAAGAATGTTTTTTTGGATTCTCATCTCAATTCTCTTGTCTTAGACTTTGGTCTGGACAATTTGAAGAAAGAATACGAGAATACCACTACAACACCCAGACTATTGGGATGCTCGGTTATGTGGCCCCCGAATATGCTCTCTACGACCATATGAACAACAAAAGAGATGTATTCAACTTTGGAATCATATTGCTGGAGCTCATAATGGGGCAGAGCGCTCTGAATTCAACCTCTATTTTTCTTGAGAAATTTATTATATCGGACTAGGTGGTCAACATAATGCAAAATAACCAGGTAGAAGAGATTATCGACAAGAGGAGATGAGATTCAAGATACATGAAGATAATAGATTTTTTTTTTTTACTGGAACTGCAATGCACCCACCCAAGAGTCTCAATGAATCAATGAATCAATTGGAAAATATAAATGGCCAAGTAACTGTCAATCAATAGACAAATCAATGAGAAAATATAAATGATGGGGAAAGCAAGATCAAAATAACCTCTCAGATGTTTCGGGGATTAACCAAATAAGGTTCCTTCAATGCCCAAGGTCGCCTCCTCCTACTCCATACACTCAGATATCAAATCGAGTGGACTCCTTCTCTTGCTTCGGACTATGCAATACAAAGTGATAATCTCTTTGTTGTACTATTTACTGTATGGGAAAAAATATTTTTTCAAAAAGGGTATAGAACTATTTCAATACTTATTATAACTCATGTGTATCATCATACTCATGAATTCGGTCAATGCTAGAAGATGCTGGAATAAATCCTTGTATACTTACCAATGCTAATAGAACATATATGGAGGGAGAAGGAATAAAACTACCTACTTCCCGCTCTCCTAACTCTTAGATGTAAAAAATGAATTCGCTATATGAAAAGTCTTAAACAAAAACAAACCAGTAGATTCCAACTGAACATAAACAATTAGATCCATGATGCACTCATATAGTCTCCTTCTCTTTAGACCTTCATTTCCTCTATCCAACGACAAATAGACTCATCCAAGTTGTGAACATACAACACCTACTTGGTAACTAGAGATATATCCAGCCCCATGTCTTTGAATTCGTACTTGGATAGTAAGATGACTACCATCATTAGCTAGTTTTTCAGATCTTAACCCAAAGCCGCAACCACAATATTAATGGATGTGGACTCGTTAGCTCCCCGAATAACCGATTAGGAAAACCAAAAAATAACACATATGCTCTAAAAAATTAGCGGTTAAAAATTTGAAGCATTCCATTCGAAAGAAGAAAATGACACATTTGTTATAAAAATTAACTTCGTCTATTAGTATTTAGAGCTTACGTTAAAGGTGTATATTAAGAAACTTGATTTCAATGGACAATTTATTACAATTGACACCTTTTAACAACTTGAATCTCTGTTGATCAGAAGCCAATGAAGATTTATTTGCTAAATATGTAGTGAAATAAACTTACTACCATTGTCTGTTTCTGAATTCATCCTTCTTCAAGATATTAAAAGATTCAAATAATGCTCAGCTGTAGTATCAAGTAAATATTTGAATTAAAATTGGAAATTTGAGTTTGTATATGATTCAATTTTGTTGGTCTCTTTGCAATCCTTCTAGGTCATCCCATACTAATTATGTTGTTGGAGGTGGTTTCTCCATTGCTCCACTGCATTACGCCCAGCAGGTGATTCTATTTTGCATGCCGTTGATTTCCTTTAGTTATATGTTATCAATTTCTAAGATCATCCCCAACGAGGTACAACCTCAGGCGTTACAGTAAGGTACAGGGAAGAAGAGATTAGGAACAATTTATGGGTGAGGGATGAAGGCACTAAGACATAAGATATACTTAGATCATTTTCCTTTAGCCACTAGTCGAGTGATCTAGGTGTTGTAGATGTTGATATTCCATGCCAAGTGGAAAATCCAGGCTTCATGCACTCAACAAGAGTCTTTTGTAAGAAATTTGAAATTTAATAGTAATGTAACTATTGCAGAAAAGAATTAGGAATCTTGTGGCGATCTTTGTACCTGAAACTGAAAACTTCTTGAAACGACTAAGGCAAAGTAGAAACAAACTTCAAAATATCCGGATCCAAATATGAGAAAGTCATGGTGCCTTAAGAAAACTCAAAACAAATACTCTTTAAATCCTTTAAATTTAGGTCCATACTTCACGTCAATTTATTACAGTGCATGCCAAAAATAATAAATAATTTCCATCCAGTTTTATATTTCCAAGAAAACCATATGCCTTACCTTCAATTCTTCAATTGAAACACAAATAACCGAGAAAAAAGTCAAGCTTTACTGAAAGACCCCTTAAAAGATCGTCATTAAGAGCTCTATGTGTGATTACTTCGAATAAAAACAACACAAAGCATACTTACTCTATTTGAAACTATGTTAGAATCCTATAATGGAGTAAGTAATATAATCTTTAATATTTTTAAGGCTTGATTATGTAAGTTTTCAATGTTTTTTTCAATATTGAAATTGCAATTTTGAATATATATGTATATAAGAATAAAGGGGAAAGCACTCAATGATAGGCATCTTCTATTATTTATAATTCACTTACATCATCTGAATAACCCCAACATCCATTGTCGGCTATGTTGGGACTTAAGCTGAAGCAGGTAGGGATCAAATGGTTTCTCTTGAGTGGCTCAAATGTGGCAGGTGAATCTGTTGGTAGTCCAGTAACATATCATCTAAATGAAAATGTTTTTAAGGTGTAAGGAGAATATATAGGAGCCGATCCAAATCCATATACATAGTCAGATGACTACAACCACAAATCATTATTATCCCCTAGGAAGGGGAACCAGTGAGCCACAATGAACAAAGGCATAAACTCATTAGGAAGGTAGGCAGGATAAGAGATTGTGGGTCGACGCAGAGGGTGAGGTTTATTTCTCACCATGTATGAGTTGTATATTGGGTGAGGTGAACCCCGACACGATCTCCATAAATTTCAAAAGATATCTTTAATATTAATAAATGTATAAAGTTATTCCATATTTGGAATGGATTCAGATGTCGTCAACATCATAAAACTGTCTACGTAACAAATAACTACAAAGTGTAATATCCCATTGTTGTAGATTGAGGAATTCATATTTTTCTATTCCTACTAATGGATCCTCCCAAAAACAAATTAACCCAACCTTACGATGAAGAAACATCACATTACATCAAAATTCCATTAAATTCAAACAGATTTTTTCACATTACAATCAGTGGCAGAAAATCGGGATAAGTACACCAAGGTAGAAATCTATTGTAAGAACATGAAAGGAATAACATGACACTGTATGACATACATCCATACACTTACTTTTCGACTGTTAAATCCCATGCATGATACATGTACACAAAATTGGAGAGTCCAATCAATTAGGGCACATAACATAATATCACTTGAGTTCCAAAGTGCGCTCAGTGACCTCAAAACAATTCCAGTAACCTAAAATACACTCTCAACAAATAATAGTTTGATCCACAAATATTGGAGTTGCAGGTAGGTCGACTATTAAGCATCTTCACTATGTTCTATTCTAGCCATATATGCAAGTAGGGTCAAACATACATGCATCTGGAAATGGTAAAATCGGTTGCAATAAAATTTTGGTTTTCACCACAATGACAGTCCATGTGCCACCTAATGCATATTCCAAGAATGGTTTTTTCCACTTGAAATTGTGATAATTAACAATGCGCTCACAACTCTGTCCTAGATCACCTCATTAACATAAATATATTAAATCTATTATATATCTCGAGTTGTGTGTTCCTCGTAATATTAGATACCATGTCTTATTTAATTTTGGAAGTTGAATGATTCGTTGGCATAATTGATAATAATGAGAATAAATGATTGAGAAAGTGGATCCACCCAAACAGTCGTCCCTTGGCACATTTATTTGTTCCTATGCCGAAAATACCTATGGCTCTTTGGCAATTGAATAGTTTGAATCAGTTCTATCAATACTATCTGCATCTGTAAGGGAATCATACCACACAACCACTCTGATAATTTACTGCTTATTTTGCTACCGGTTACGTGGGATTCTCCTCTATCTCATTATGTTGTGTGTTTATGTGGGTGTATGGAAGTGCTTCTAATGTCATGTTCGATTTTTTGTCCACATGAATTTTTGTGGTTTTGTGTGTGTTAAATGTTATGTGTTCGGGGTGTTGTTCGTGTGAAAATGATAGAGGTTAGAGGTTGAATTGGATTTGAATCTTCTTTCTAGAGTATGAAAAAAGAAATTGATTTGAGAGTTGGGAATTGAATAATTTGACCATGATTTGGACACAACTTCTTCATGTGTTCCAAGTAGGTATCAGAATTTTCTATTTGTTTTTTCCTTTCAGTAAATTACATTCATTGTTAGGCTCTTTTCAACTCTTTGTAGGAGACCCTACCTTCTTTATTTTTGTAAGTTAAATGTTACTATCATGTAATAGCATGGATTCATTTAATATATATGGTTGGTATTATTTTGTAAATCAGGTGTTGTTTCTTGTGCAGTGGATGAAAAGAGGAAGATAAGATTAGCTTATTCTTGTAGAGGAAAATCGATTAGAACAACTAGCTGAGCTCACCATACCTGTGCGTTATGGAGAAAAGAGACAAGAGGAAAAGAGACTTGAAGTGAAATTCCTACACTTACCTCCCTGTAGTCTAGGATTTTTTATTTTCATTGATCGAGTGAAGTAAAATCAAGGAGAAGGTCGTTCTTGGTCCATGTCCTCAACGTTCGTTCCTAAGAAGGCAGGTAAACAATGCATTTTCTGAGTGTAGCAACATTAATAGCAACATTTTCCAAAGAGATATTTTTTAAGAGCTTATTTCATATCTCGTCTCTTAATCTTTCTGAGGTAGTGTTGGGTTACTTTGAAGTTTATTGAAATGGAGAAGAGACTAATATGAGCGATCATTTATTATTTACCTTATCTTGATATTCCCTATGTGACGTGGCATGTGTCTTACTGTTGAAACTGGGCATATACCTTGTGGGTTTGCAGTGGTTCCCATCTGTACAACCTCACTTTGTCTTAGGTTGCAACACATAGGTAAACCTTCTAACAATCATTTTTCTTTGAAAACAAATTTCATTTTTTCTTTTCAAAACAAAGAAAATAGTTAACCCAGTTATTTTTTTGAATAAAAAAACCCAATTAAGGCTTAACATTATTGTAAGTGAATGTGTAGGTACACATTTTGTCATTCATTTTCTTCTTCAAAAGGGAGAAAATAGTTAACCCAATTAGTGAACTTGATTTTGTTTTGAATTGAAAACCCAGTTAGGGATTTTAACATTATTGTAAATGAATGCTTCATTATATATTCTTTCATTCATTTTCTTCTTAAAACGAGATAAAACAGGTAACCTAGTTTATTACGGTTTCGAATAGGGAACTTGGTTAGGGGTTGACATTATTGTAAGGTTTATTTTAAATTCTATATTCAACAATTATATCATAAAATTAATATGTATTCAAAATTATATCATAAAAGACCAAAACTTTAGGAAACCTCGTTAAGAATTATTATTATTTTAAGATTTATGTTAATTTCTATATTCACTGATCGTATAATAAAATTAATATACATTTAAAAATCATTAACAGGAGAAATAATAACAACCATAAAAACAATTATTATGACCAAAAAATACAGAAAGTTTCCATGAAAAGTTGAGGAGAATTACAAGGAGCTAATGGAAGCCATACATGAAAAAATTAGTGAATACAAAAGAAAAAATACAAAGAAAAGATGCATAGACCAATTATCTCAATTGATAAAAGCTACTCAAGGAGAAATACCAAGAATGGAAACAAAAAACCCCAACGCCCTCTGTAAAGAGTTGCTTTTTTAAAAGAGGGTTATAAAATGTTGGAGCAGTGTTTGGTTGGAAGGTCTTGAAAAAAAATGTTTCTCTAATTTTAGAATTTTGTATCCAAGAAAGTATTTACATATATTCACTAGTTAGATAAGTCTTTCAATGTATTTTTTTGGTAAACGTGAGCGAAGTTCCTATTTTGAAAAATAAAGTCTAACATAAGATTCACAACTAACATACGGGCATGCCCACTTATTTCATCTCTTTACCACAACTAGAAGCATTCTCCAGTTTATTGAGCGACATATATGTACAACAATGTTGTTTTTGTTCAAATCAACCTCCAAAAACCTTCTCGGTAGGGAGATTTCCATGTAGTGGAACTTGTTATGAAAAGAATTACATCTCACACCTAGCCATGTTCACCTCTACCCCACCCCCATTCATGAGTAGAATATCTATATTCTAAACATTAATAATTCTAAGTTATCTTTAAATTATTAATAGGATGAGTGTTAAGATGAATATAATATAGGTTTTTTACTTTAAATCAAAATTAAACCACACATTTAAGTAATTTCCATTTAAAATACATTACATATATTTATAAAAGTTAAATTTAAGTAATTTTTATTAAAAATATATTATATATATTTACATATTGAATTTCATTCAAATTCAATATTCGTAATTTAAAATATTATTTTCTCATTTTCACCACCCACGAAAAAAAAGAAGGAGAAGGGTCGAAGTAAGAAAATAATAATATTAGTTTTTAACTGTTACCCCGCATCCATACACTCAAGGAATATGTGTGGTGAAAGTGGGAAAATAAATTTGAATGTGAATGTAACCAAACATGGGTGGCAATGGGAGTCAAAGTGAACAGGTGCGGGTGGGTTGTGAAAAATAGACAGTAACATTAATCTTTTAGCAAAGAGTGAGGGCCAAGCATGAAAGTAAGAAAATAATATCATTATTTGTTCAATTTCACCCCCACACATATTATTTTTTCACTTTCACCCTCCACCCACAAATATTAGTTTCTCACTTTCACCTTGGGTGGGGGTTTTAAATGAGCATATAATAATATTATTTTCTCACTTTCACCCCTATCCCCATTACAAGTAATTGTGGATGTTGAAAGTGAAAAAATAATATTATTATTCACTCACTTTCACCAAACTCAAAAGAAGTGAGAAAATATGGGTGGGGCTTGGGGGTGTAACTGAGAAAATAATATTATTACTTGCTCAATTTTACTTGCACCTCACCTCAATGGAGTGAGGATAATTGTCAAAAAATATAAGTAGGGGTGACATGAAGGTGAGAAGTGAGGGATGAAAGTGAGGAAATACTATTTTTATTTCAAAGTAAACAAGTAAATAGTAAATGATATTGGTAATATTACTATTACTATTATTATTATTATTATTTTCTCCTCAAGATCTAGAGGATTATATCATCTTGTATATTCAACCATCATAGCTTCAATAAAAAATAATCATGAGAAGGGATTATAATCTAGAACACGAAATACAGTATTTCTATAAATATGATCCGAGGAAAAAACATTTCTAAAGGGGAAATGGAATGAATCCAATTATACAAATATATCGCTTCTTGAAATAATTTGTCTTCAAACATGGATAAACTAAATATAGTGACTGGATATTTCATTTTCATAGGTTCTGATGACGATGATGCCTCACAACATCATCGTACACTCCTACTCATATTTCCGATGACAATAATCCCTCTCTCTCTCCTAGTCACTTATCAACTCACACATGATTCTCTATCTTGAATACACCTCATCTTTTTCCCCCTCATGGGCCCCTCATTTCATTCAATGCGTAAGTATTTTATCTTCCAATGCGTGTACAGGTAACAAAGGATAACATACTCAACTAATTCATTTCGTCATTGGATTTCTTTTTAGATATTTCTTATTTTTTTCCCCTCGCTGACGATGACACTTCCATTTTCTATCCAACAATCACATCCTTTATCCTACAACTCCTATGAACCGAGTCATCGCCGATCAATCATCCACCATAGATCTCACGTGTTCTAGTTAATGGGTTCCCCCCACCGTCACCTTGACGTCTTATCAACATTAGTTATTGAAGAATTAACGTCCAACGATCATGTAGTTGAACATTAAAAGTAATTTTAGGTCCAACCTAGACCCTGTAATCATGCTTAAGCATTTAATAAATTATTTATCGTCGTCAGGGTTTTTTTCTCACCCAAGTATGCACCTATGTTCCCCATCAACTTCTAACGATCACAGTTGTGATGTTTCCTACCAATTTTCAAATTCTCCTACCCCTTAACGGTTATGAACACCAATCACCTTCAACGCATTTACTATGTCCGTATGCCCCTGACCCAGTCCAAGTTGTTTACTCAATCACCTTCAACGCATTTACAATATAATACTCAATGCTTCAGGTCTCCCAATCGCATTGCTCAAAGTAGATGAAATCGGGGCTAAGTATCCACCCCAAGAACCAATAGTTTCCCTGAATGTGTCTCTTCTCGAATAGTTCAGAGTTGACCATGAAGAATTTGAGACCCTCATGGAAGATTGGTTTTATGATGAAGAATGGCCAAAAAAAAAGGGAGAAAGGCATGTTTCAACACTGTATATTAATAGTCCCTACAAAGTGCTAAATACCATGATCTGTCGGCTCTATGGTGAAGAGAGTAGCACTCATTTCATGATGGAATGGCTCCCAATGGCTTAGAGGATTTCCCAAAATGGTCATGTGTTCAATTGGTAAACCATTCTCTCGTTCAACATCGATCAACACAACCAGGATCCCAGGAGCATGAATAATCCTCATTTTTACATGTCAGCATATATGATAGATGTTGTGTGCATTGCAAAGTCATTGCCATATTTCAATTGGTCTTGGATTTCGGAAAAGGGCCCAATTCACTTTTACTTCTCTCAATTACGGGAGGTCAATTGAAAGATATTTTTCTACGATATATTCAATTACTTCCTATCCCCCTTACATAATGAAATATTCGACATTTTACCACATAGAATATCTCCTTGGGATATCAAAGGTTTAAAGGACATCAGGGATTGGTACATGAGTAAATACTACACTTACATTTGAATCTATGGGGCCATAAGAGTGCCACACTTGCTAACCAAGTATGTTCCTGATAAGTTGTTTCCCAGGGAGATTATGTACCAGACTGTTTAAAAAGGGGCCATTGCCTACCTTTCATAAATGAATAATAAATATTGGCCCATGTTCCACATACATGTTGGGTCATACTCTCTGGAGAACAAGAAGCAAGCTAAAAAGGAATTTGAAGCACTCAAGGAGCTTTGTCTCTGTTTGGGGGATCCCAAATCACACGATCCTCGGAATGTGGTTTATGAACACTTGAATGTCGTCAAATTAGCAACACATACCATGCATGATTCTCAGTTCTCAGAGGATATTTTCTGAGGCACGCTAAGTTTTGAGGAAGAGGTGGAAAGGATTACTATCGATGGAGCCCAACATCAATTGAGAAAGGATGAATAAAAATATAGAACATTGTGTCTAGAGTCATTCCGAGCTCTCCTCTAGTAAGATAATAAAAAACTAAGCGAAGAGGAGAAAAAGAGAAGAGATGAAGAAGTTGAATTGGCAAAGAAATCTAACGAGGCCAAATAAATGTACCAATTGTTGGATAAGAAGGAGTTTGAAGATAAGGAGGTCGCACTGAAAAAAAACACAAGTAAATATTCCCCCTCTCAGAAGGATGCCACAAGGAAGAAAGAAACACAAAACATAGGTAAGACACCATCGGTCCCACCGAGAGAAACCCAGGAAAGGAACAAGAAGGATACAACTGAAAACATAGAAGTCCAAGACACTGTTTCAGGAGGTGTTGATGCTATCATCGACTTAGATCTTGAAAGCAATATGGTTAGTATCCCAATAGAAGAATGCAACCCTTTGGCTTTGATTCTATGGATATTATTGCTCACCTTGGAAGGACTCTGGTTAGAAGGATTAATGGTCGCATTTGGATATTATTACTATAACCACAATACCCGAGCCATAGACAGGAGGGCCCCAAAATGAAAAAGGGAAAAAAAGAAGTAAGTCAGGATGTACCCAAAAGGAATATCAAATGGAAAGTTCAGCTTTACACAAAGGATAATGATCTGTAAGTGGCCTCGATGCTCGGTTCTTTTGTTGGGGTAAACAACATGTCAGTTCATGAGATCGGTGTACCTCTATATGCCACAAAATGCAGGATTACAGAGCAAGAAACGATCATGGGGACCATTAAGGAATCTATTGCCAGTGAGAAAACAAATGAATTTGAATAGTCCAAGAATGATTATGAGGATAATATTAAAAAGCAGTTATAGGCATAGGAGGAACATTTGCAAATAAAATTCACTGAGTCGATGTCCCTGGTCGAGAAGGCCCATGCTAACAACATGTAGCAGCTTGAAACCTCACAAAATCTGGAAGTGACTAAACTCAAAGAACAATTAGAAGAATTGAGGTATTTCAATGAAAAAGGTTGAGATGAATTCCAAAGGGTACAATTGGAGAATTAATTTTTGAGAAATACTATAGAAGATCACCAAAACAAAACAACGATTATCGAGGTGGTGTTGAGCACTCAACACACCCTAAAAAGTCTATGTAAAATTTTACTTTTTGGGTACCACTTGATCTTTTTGCACTCTCGGATTCGTCTTCATTGTGAAAAATTTTGTGTTTGCTTACCATATTGACTCTCATTAAGTCTTTAAAAGTTTTCTTGAATCTATGAAAACCCACAACTTAAAGGGCTTAGCTTTTCAATAAGAATCAACAACTAACAAAAAAAAATGTTTCACCCGATGCATCCAAATTCGGCAGTGGAAAGAATTAAAATATGAAAGAAAATCACTTGAGAAAATCGCAGTCGTTGAGCATTGGTCTTCATCGGTATCGACAAAAGGAATATTTATTCCACGACAAGCATTACATAAAGATATCGTTGATAGTTGATCCCCGAAGCATTTTGGCATCGACGATTTTTGAGAATGTAAGTTCGTAGAGAACGTAATAGTTTTTTCCCGATCGTCGACCCCTGATATATTATCGACATCATAAACCCTAGGTTTATTTAAACACGCTCTCTTGTTGGAAAAACTCCAACTCTAATTGATGTACATGATCAAACCACCTGTCCTCATCTGTCATATGTCTTTTCCAGAGTGGATAAACATACAATCTAGTTTTCCCTTGAGTCGTTATCAGTTCCCGAGACCCAAGTCGCACCCCGAGTCAGTTTTTCCACTTCATCACCGTATGACGAAATCAATCGGTGTAAAAAATTCTTAATAGGAGGATACCAACAAAAACATTCACCATGCATCGTCAATCCCAATCTGCTCACTACGAAACAATGTGATGGGATGTTTTAACGCTAGGATACGTTTAGATTCAAAGCATTTAAAGAACTAATCAATTCCAAATATTGCATTAGTTATTACTTCGTGTGCGAATGAAATCAACCGTTTGAAGTTACAAAATAGAGTGCACCACCCTCTGCGCCTACGCCTTCAACCCATGATGAATTGAATTGTAGATATTTAGCGACAGATTTAGTTTGATTTCCACTCATAACCCGAGTTAATTGGTTGATACAACACGATAGTTTCTTCCTCGTTTAAATTATTTCAAGTTATTCATAAACAAGATCATCGTGCGTAAAGAAGTTCAAAGAATCCAGAGGAACGAGACGAGAAATTCGGAAAAAGTTTCCAAGATCCCGTGAGTATTAAACAACAAGTTTAGCAAGAATTACATGTATGTACGAGTCTGTGGATTTGTTTTTCTTCACTTAATACATTTTTTATCCGGTGTTACTCTATATGCATGCCCTAAAGGATTGATTTCGGTTGCAGGAAAAATGCCTCCAAAGAAACCGAGTACTAGGCAGTCGTCGAGGGCGCCCAAGATGAAAGAATCAGAGGTAGGAGAAGGTTTGTCCCTAGGCACAACAAAGTAATTAGAATTCACTACAAGGCCAGAACCAGTCATCAAGACATCAACCAAGAATATTTTCACTCAGCCTCCGACCTTTGGAGACACAAAAGAAAGAATAGGGACCAAGGCAGTACTCCCACACTGGGGAAAAATATTTAAGAATATCAAGCGAGAAGAATTCCCCGAATATTCCCCACACAATGACCTCGATATGAGATAGATCGACGATGAAGTTTCTTTGAATATCCAAAGATCATATCTGCACATGGTAGTGAGAATAACTCCAATATTCCCTTGCATAGTACTCTTGAAGTGGATTATCGACCACACAGACACACAAACATGTTTGATTAATGACGACAATGGCAAGTGTGTCGGGGTCTTCCTTCCAGTGGAGGTGTAGGGTTACTACAACCTCAAAGACCCAGAGGAGCATCTGGACACCAATTTTGTTATAACATTCTATGAGAAATACGAAACCAGTTGGGTGATGGATTTGTGGTGGACAGAGGATAAAAAGTACAACAATCGGACCTCCGACTAGTACCCAACGAACAACTTAAGAGATCCCTATATCTTTCTAATGGCCCTCCTCTGTCGGTTGTATGGGGAGAAATGTTTTTCCATGTTTTTAGAGGCATGGATACCTCTATCTTACACAGTAGCCATTTCTAGGAGAGGTTTTAACTAGGTTGCCATCATTTCCAAGCAACTGAGCATTTGCATTCAACAGGCTCAGACGCCGAAAGAGGGAGAGACCCCATCCTTCTACATGGCTTATTATTTATTCGACATAATCTGTGCCAGAAATGTCTTTGCCAATATGAACTTGAGCTGGCATGCCTCAGAACTCCCGGTTCATGTATATTTCGATGTCTTATGGGAGAACAAGTAAAAGAAATCCTACTCCCTCATCTACGATCAATTCATCATGTGCATTCATTTTATGCTTTTCAAGAAAGAGTGTCCAAGAATGTCAGTTGCGGCCAAAAATATGATATCAGAGGTTGGCCACTGGTATCTGGATGAACACAATACCCACATCATGGATTTCGGAGCCACCGGAGGACCACACCGGTTACTGGTGTATGTCCCTCAATGACTAGTAGTAGGGGAAATATGCCACTAGACCATACTGCAAGGTTACGATGCTACTCTGGTGAAATATAAGAAGTGAGAATTCATACCTTATGGATTCCATATAGGTTTCTACATGGTAAAAGACACCGCTCAAGCCAATAAGGAAGGGTTCAGCCAATTGGAGTTCCAATTCCAGACTAGTCATTTTCGCAATCATGACCCAAATGGTTTAGTCTTCAATTACACATCGCAAGTATCATCCTGCTAGCAATACACCCATGACAGGTTTGAAGATGAGATCTTCATAGAAAACACTCAGTATTGGGATGAAGTTGTGCCAAGGATGGTCGATCCTAGGATGACTAAGTTCAAAGCCATGAGCCTAGATGAACAAGTGACAACTCTAGAACAATCGTCTCAAGGGGCCCTCAGGGCTAGGTGTTACACATCAAAATTACTCGTTACGATGATGGCCTAGTGTTTTCATTACCAAATGTCGCAAGTGTCGCATTTTTCCCACAAGTGTCACAAATATCATATTGTCATCTTGCCTATGTTGTGTCTCAAAAGACATTATGAAAGACACTTGATACATGTTCAAAGACTATTTTAAGAAGGAGAAATCATCTGATGAGGAGTACAAAGTATTTTCCATGAATAAAACCACTTAAAAATTATTTTTTGAAGGCAACACTCCCTAGCCTCCTTTGGGGGAACGTTGCAGCACCCTATACACCCTTCTGGGGAAGTGTCAGGCTTTTCTGAAGGGATTTTGGGCAGTTCTCCCCTACCCACTGTTAGGTAGTGCTAGCACTCCCTATCCTTCTTTGGGGGAGCGTTGCAACACTCTGTGCACCCTTTTGGGGGAGCGCTTACCTGTTTAAGGGAATCCTTGACTGTTGAGAAAATCAGGGGAAGATCCCCCTTATCTTGGAAATCAGTTGGATTCGAATACTAAGGTCAAGGATGAATCTTAGAGAGGATCCACGACTGATGGAGAAATATCCTCAACCTATCCCAAGAATATATAAGGTGGTTGGGCCTCTCAAGGCTTATATAAGGAGGCCTTCTCATGGTGAAAATAATATAGAGAAATTGAGAAGAACCTAACTTATGATCTCATAAGGAAGGGATACATTGAAGGCATCAAACTTTTTATCTCATAAGGGAGATATTATTGAAGCATCATCATTTTGTGTGGACTACTTGAAAAAAGGGTTGGACAAGGAGAGCTAGGAGAGGTTGTTGCACCTTCATCAAGGGTCTGTAAGTATTTTGTGTTTCTCTCATTAATATATATATATATATGTGCTTGGCTTGTTTCTTTCAAGGTTGTGTATGTCTACATGCTACATGAACTTGTCTTTCATATATATATCTAATTTTGGATTAATCATGGTAGAATAGGAAGTTGTTTTGTCTTTGTTGTTATTGATTTGCAGGACTTATCGAGGAGCTTGGAGATCGGAGCTCAACTTGGACTGAAACAAGGACAAACATAGAAAAAGGTACATACATATTGTTCATTTTCTCTATTTGATTGACTTAGCTAGGTTTAAAAGGATGTAAATGACCAATGTTATCACCTTTCTATGTTGGTCTTAGGAGTCTAGAGTCCAAGAGGGAATCCACTTGTCCGCAAGGGGGATTTCTCTGTAACAGAAATTGGTGACTCCACTTGGGAGGAAATTTGTTTTTTTTATTCCTTTCCCTGGTCTTGTTTTGGCCTTTGATCATTATTTTACCTTCTCCATACCATGTCTCTGATCCTTAGATGTGTTGTTGGCTCTTTTTTATTTCTGGGAAACATTTTGAGCTATGAGAGGCCAACGCTCTCCTTCCTTTACCACCATGGAGTTGGCACTCCCTTGCAGGATACCATAGAGTGTTGTAATGCTCTGGTACCATTGACACCAGAGCGTTGCACCTTTTTCTGCAAAAATCTTCTTGGCAGTAGTTTTCTCAGTCTTCTTTTTGTTGTTTCATCTTCTCAGGGTTTATGCTATCTTAGTGTGTCCTTGTTTAGCCTCCAATTATTTGATTTCTAAGGATTAATGATGTTTTGTTTGGATTTTTGAAATMTGTTTTCCTTGCTTTGAGTCACTCTTCTTCCTTGAGATTTGGAGTCGATCTACTGCTTTCTCACTTATCTGATTGACTGAAAGTTGTTGTAAGGAAATTCAAAGATCTTTTCACTATTTCATTTTGATCTTTGAGGTCTTTTCTCCAAGCATTTCTCCTGTTTGGATTTGGTTTTCTTTTTTCTTGTTTGATCACAATGAGGGTGTGTTTTTGTCCATGTGAAGTTTTCTTCGGGGTTGTTTGAATCTCACAGATCCTGAAGTTTGATTAACATAGGAAGCTTTACCTCAAACTGATTATCAGTCACATATAAACATTTTAGAATTGTATCGGATTTTTGATTGAGGACTATTGCATGAGGTCATTGCATCTTGGTGTCTAAAAGTGACAGGAAAATCCTTCTCCTTCCCTTGAATAGAGATTCATTGAAAGAGAAGACTAATTATCATTTCTTATGGATGTTTTGGGAATTGAGTCATGATATCATCAGTTTCACTCTCATACACCTCTGAGTAAACAACAACCTTAAAATAAAGCGCTTAACTAAAATTCATCAGATATTTGTACATTTTTTGTTAGCAAAGCTAGATTAGTTTAAGGTGTAGGGTTTTGGAATAGGTTGAAAGGATAACTTTCCAAAGATGTCAAACAGACATTAGCATCTTGCGATAGGGATAGGGAGAGGAAATCCAATTGTCATATAGGATTTTGGGGATACCCCTCTCACACATGGGTTATGCACAAGGTCGCGTTCGAGAGAGTTAAGGATATTATCCATTCGTGGTTCAACCATTTGTAGTAGTCATATCATATATTGGGGGTTCTTTTTGAGGTTCAAATTTCTTCATTTGGTCTCGGCTCTTTGTGAATTGCGAATCCATTCAGGGTCCTCTGGAGTTCTACCGGTCCATTTGTCCTTAGTTCTCTCGAAGGATTTCAGACTTGTTATCCTTCCCATATGTTCAGACTGGATTGTCCACTGTACCCGCCTAGGGGATGACTGGGAGTTGGTGACCTTAGTAGCCATAATATTAGGGGTCTTACACGAGGTGATGGTGAAGGGAAGTCTCACTGAACCTGGAACAAACGTTGGTCAAACTCACTCGGGCTCCTTGGAGAGTAAATCCACATTTACTGCGTGGAATATTGCACCAAGGCATAAGTCCATTAAGCAGTTCTCCAACATAACTGTTCTATCCTCTCTATCCCTTCCCCTTTCTATATTGATCTCACGATGTTGGATTTCATCACCAACTAGTGGTTTCATTGTGGGAAGTTTTGTCTGATTGTTTTCTTTTAGATTCATGGTGTGTGTTTCTTGTTTTACTTAGTGGACCTTAGGTTGAGTCAGTGTTAATGCAATCAACTACTGAGAGTACCAATGGAGGAACCCCTTGTCCTGGGGAACCTTTCACATTTCCTTATTTTGGAAACTTTGGTCGTCCGTACATTGCCACACTGTGTCTTCCTGGACTCACCATCGGATTATCGGTTTGGTTATTCCCCACTCCGGTGATCTCGAATCCTCCTGGTGCTTTAGCTTCACCTAATGCTTCAGATGTCAGTACACCACCCACGTGGCAACCTCATGTCGACTTTTCACCATCTTCACCCATTAAGTCTCCTTCATTTTCTCCTTGTTCACCTAGTGAAAGATCTAAAGAAAGTAGCCAGGTTGATCAAAAGAAGAAGAAATGAGAAGAGAAGAAGAAGAAGAACCCAAAAATAACCAAGCCTCCAACTATGTCAGATGTTGGATCTAAGCAACCAACTACTGTTAATAGTACTGGGAGTGTTGATGAGGTCAACAAGATTACAATGAAGAATATGAAACCCAAATTCCCTTGCAATATTTGTAAGGGTGACCACTTTCTGAGGGATTTCCTTGGTATTCCTAACGTCTTATAAATGTGTTCCTCCATGTCATCAGCCTCTGCTAGACATGCTAGTGGTTCCCTGTCAACTAGTGATGTTAAAGTTAGTAAGAAGAAGACAACTATCAAGTTTCCTTGCATGTTATAAGAAGGTGATCATTATTATAACCTTTGTCCTCGTATGGATGAGGCTTCTTCTCTTTTGGAAAAGCTTCAACTTCCAATCAGTTATCGTAAGATTTCTCCCAACCCATCATTAGTTGATGGACTAGTCAATTCAGTTCCATCCCCGGTCAATCCAGTTGATTAGGTGGTCAATCTAGTTTTATCCTCGGTTGAATGACTAACCCAAATGGTCAATCCGTTTCCACCTGTTGACCCCATTCTCCCCTTGGACAATGAAACCCAAGTGGTCAATTTGATGTCGTTATCAATCAATCCTACTCTCCCGTCAGAGAGTAAACATGATTTTGCCCATGTTTTTCTCGTTGATACAGAATCTACCGTGCTGATGGGCATTCCTCCTTCCATGAAACCCCCTCCAAGTAATGAGGCCATCATTTTTTATTGGGGTGTGCTAACTAGACGTCATCTTCCCTCTCACATTTCTTTCAAGGTTACAGTACAGGTTTGTGGTCGAGACGTTCCTCATACTTTGATAGATGAAGGTTCGTCCGTTAGTATTTTGTCCTCTATTGCTTGGCAAGCTTTGGGTTATCCTCGGCTTATGTTGGTTACCCAAACTCTGTTCAATTTTAACATAAGAACCAGTCACCCTTTAGGGATCCTTCTCAGTCTCATGTAACTTTGGGAGGGAAAACTGTCTTTATTGACATTATGGTAGTCCAGGACCCCTTGGATTTCGATTTACTCCTTGGGCGAGATTATGTCTATGCCATCAAAGCTATTGTGTCCAGTTTGTTTCGTGTGATATCTTTCCCACATGATGGAAGAAGGGTGACTATTGATCAAATTTCGTTTGTTGGCCCTGACTTGAAAATCAACCCAATGACCTCCTTAACTGGTTCGTATATGTAGTCGGTATCACCCATGCCACATGTCAATTATGTGGCATTATCTCC
The DNA here is from genome assembly GCA_010110895.2 of Picea sitchensis. Lineage (NCBI taxonomy): Eukaryota > Viridiplantae > Streptophyta > Pinopsida > Pinales > Pinaceae > Picea > Picea sitchensis. The sequence goes on from SNQJ01S0003866.1 coordinate 167,329, forward strand.
CATGCCTTCAACTACCGATGAAGATGAATTATATCCGGTAGTTGACATGGTGATCTCTTTGGTAGGGCTATCGGATCCTGATCTACTTACCCCTAGAGAGACCCTCGACATGTGTTCCTTCTGGATCATTCTTCTCCCATCCAATGAAGATATCTTGGAAGCCATGACTGAGTTTTATCCCTTGACATGTTTTCCTTCCAGAGCATTATCCTCTTGGAAGCCATGATCAAGCAGGGCTATGAGCATAGTTTCTCTTCTTTGTGGCAAGCTCATTAAAAAATGAAACAGAGGCTATGAGCATAGTTTCACTTCTCTATGGAAAGCTCATTAAAAACTGAAACAAAAGCTAGGAGAATAGTTTTTCCTCTTTGTAGAAAGCTTGTTCAAAAATGGAATAGAAATATAGGGATTCAACTCGGAGCCTTGAGCATAGTTCTTTTCCTTTGTCAAGCTCATTAAAAACTGAAACAGTCACCTCTCATACCAGGTCGAGTCTTTCGTTAGGTATTGTATTTAAACCTTCATTTCATCCACCCTTATCCTTTTTCTCCATCCAGTACATAAATTGGTGACAACCTCAAAATCCGTGAATGAATTGAAGCTTGGGGGGAATGTCTCCAGCCTTTGATGATCATTCTAGAGTTAAGCCACTAGCTTTCAAGATGGGGGCAAAGTACCGAGCATGGTCTTAGATCTTTCTCATGCTCAAAAATACATGAAAATGTAACTGAGTATAATTTTGTCACTTTTTCGGACTTGTAAAGGTTATACGAAAAAGGAACGCCCTGGAGTCATCTTTAAGCTCTTTTCAGAATCTCTAAATGTGAAAGGATTGTCGAGTGATCTTGCTTCCTTTCCCAATCGTTAAAAGTTTTGAAAGGGCATCTTTTGAGTGACAATTTGTGTCTTTTTCGGCCTCTCAAGACTAATATTATGAAAAATGACCACATTGGAGTCATCTTTAAGTCATTTTCAGACTCTCTAAATATGAAAAACCATCGATTTTAGCTTCTCTGGACTCATTAAATGATCATACCTTGAAGGGCCCATATGGGACCGAACCCTTCTTTGAGTTCATTAAACAAAGGAAGAGGGATGTACCAAAGGAAAGTTATATCGAGAATGTGTTACCCTCCTCAAGCTCGTTAAACTAAAAAGAGGTACTCATCTATCTGGATGGGGGAAAAATTGAAGGAAGCAATCCAAGCAGTTTTTGAAAACATTACCAGTAATTCTTACAGTGGCCGTTGAACACGAAATTTTATCTTTGCATGCATTTTTCTGCTAAACCTCTGCGCTAAACCAATCCTTTGAGTTTCCTTAGTCCTTTGGGTCACCCGACAAAAGTCACAATATCCACTGCATTACCAAGTTTTGGTCCATGTCAAGTTTTCTACTGTCATGCTTCAATGTTCGAGGGAAGTATCTGCCTCGAGAGTCAACCATCAAAAATTCTTGTTTCAATACCCCTATCAGTCCATGTTCATTTGATCCACCAATTACATATTGTGTCAGTTTCATGTCGTTGATGGGGAATACACCAAGTCCCTCCTTCGACGAGTCTATTCCTGTCGACTTCAACACATTATCCACGAGCTAGACCTAGAAACCAATTAGTACCTTGGGACTTGCATGCCTAAATGGAAGGCCTCCTTGCATCCAACAATGGGTTTACATCAATGAAATTTGATCAAATGATTCCACAGATGTTTGACTTCAGCTCATCCATTCACATTCATTGGAATGTACTAGAGTACCTTGGGAATCAATCACATCAATGGTGATTTCCCTCGCGCTTGTTAACAGTTTACCTCACTGACCGGTAATCAAGTTGTTTCTTCCATGTTTGACATCAGGAAATCTATTCACATGGTTAGATTCGTACTACATTGGGATCAGTAAAGAAGATCCTGGGTTGAGTCATCACTCTTATATGTACTTTACCGAGGTTCCGATAGATTTTCTTTTGAACATTGACACATATATGGCCACATAGATCCACTTTGTATTGGTCCGTGGCTATGTCATTTCATCTCGTAGATCCACTGTGTATTCTTCGTGGCTACGATCAGTTTAGGTCATAGGAGTATAGATCCACATTGTATCTTCAGTGGCTATACCTTTTGTCAATATAATTATGGATCCATAGTGTATTTTATGGTGACCATACCTTGAAAGTCTTTATCACTCAAGAATAGGTATGCATGCCTTGGGTTTGAAACATGATATTATATTTGTTTGATGGTTGTGTGCAGCTTCTATCAAGTTCTCTGAGTCTGTACCCTTGCTTGTAAAAGTATACAAAGTACTCCAGTCATTAGTTCTTGTCTTCTAACTTTTCACTTTGGGGGGAAATTTGTTACACATAAAAAATACTCATTACAATGATGGCCTAGTGTCGTCATTACCAAATGTCACAAGTGTCGCATTTCTCCCACAAGTGTCACAAATATCATACTGTCATCTTGCCTATGTTGTGTCTTATATGACATTATCAAGGACACTTAAGACACCTTCAAAGACTGGTTTAACAAGGAGAAATCATGTGATAAGGTGTACAAAGAATTTTCCATGAAGAAAACCACTTAAAAATGATTTTTGGAAGGAAACACTCACCTACCCACTATCAGGGAGTGCCAGGCCTCCCTAGCCTCCTTTGGGGGAGCGTTGCAGCACCCTGTATACCCTTCTAGGGGAGCACTAGGATTTTTTGGAAGAATTTTGGGCAACGCTCCCCTACCCACTGTCAGGGAGTGCCAACACTCCCTAGCCTTCTTTGGGAGAGCGTTTCAATTCTTTGTGCACCCTTTTGGGGGAGTGTTGGCATGTTTAAGGGAATATTTGATTGTCGAGAAAATCAGGGGAAGATCCCCCTTATCTTGGAAATCAGTTGGATTCGAGTACTGAGGTCAAGGATGGATCTTAGGGAGGATCCACAACTGATGGAGAAACATCCTCAACCTATCCCAAGAATCTCTAAGGTGGTTGGGCCTCTCAAAGCTTATATAAGGAGGCCTTCTCATGGTGAAAATAATATAGAGAAATTGAGAAGAACCTAAATTATGATCTCATAGGGGAGATATCATTGAAGCATCATCATTTTGTGTGGACTACTTGAGAAAAGGGTTGGACAAGGAGAGTTGGGAGAGGCTGCTACACATTCATCAAG
>SNQJ01S0003866.1:177522-195663 GCA_010110895.2 Picea sitchensis
TTGTTCATGTTAGAGAAAGTGCATCAGATGATTGATCAGTTGGAGGATGATCTAGACATCGCTGAAACCATGGGATCCCCGAAAGATAACCCAATAAGAAGTTGAGCGGGCCCAATCAGACCTGAATTTATAGACCTTGATGAAATTATCGGGTTAGATGACCCTGAATTCACAGCGTCACCGGTCGGATTGTCGATAGGTGTTTCGGCTTAGCCAGAGATCATAGAAGCATCACAGAGGACCAGCGCATCGAACCTATTGAGAGAGTTTATAAATATATATGATGATGATGAGATCCCAGAGGTATCTCTTGGGACCCATGTGCATGTCGAAGAAGAAAAGGGACCTGAGAATACATCTTCTCCTCTCCCCGACGTCCAAACCTAGGAGGTCCTACAGAAAGAAAATGATGTCGAGAGTGTCCCAGACACTAAGTTGCCTGACGTGCCAGAAACCTAAGAAGACAGTCTGATGGACGAGTCAGGGTCGAGCGAGCCAGAGGAAGGAGCCCCGCAACAAGAAATCAACATTTCAATGGTCGATGAACAAGTAAGTATCGATTCTATTCCTAAAACCTCTCTTTAAATAGGTACTCAAAACCCTGATGAACAACACATAGAAGTAGAGCCTTTGGAGCACAACGAGGAAGTGCAAGAACCCAATCTTGAACAAGTATACACCATCGGAAGTTTGGTAAATACACTCACCTTGGGGGATCAACAAATCCCCGAACTTATGGATGAAGTAGCCGACATACACGCCATAGCTTATGACAGGAAAAGGAAGACTATTTTCCAACAGACCACCAAGAAAAGGAGGACCACTCTAGATCGCTCAATCCTCATCACTACAGAGGAACATATGATCAACACAGAACATGCTAAGATGTCCGAGCTCATTGGCGCATAGATGGAAATCACAGATACCACCCTCGACAGAGCTAAAAGAGATGAAAAAGAATTGGTCGTCACCCTAAAAGAGCTAGAACATTTGTGCCACTTGGCTAAGTACTATCAACACACCACACAGTCCGCGATGTAAATAAGGAGTGAATTCAAGGAGTCCTATAAAAAGTTCATAGATGAGATACCTATTCAGTAAATGGATAGTTGAGCTCTAGGAAGATACTATCATGCCTCTCGCAACGTGCAAGGATATGGATAGGTGGTACGAGCGTAGAAAGTCGTGGAGAGAGTCGACTACATTGGTGGAGTCCAACAGGGATGAGATAAAGAAGAAAACGACATTCGGGTGTTGAAAGAAAGAAGTCTTGATCGAATAAAGAAATCAACCGAGTATTGGGAAAAAATGTCTCGGGAACCACAACAAGAAATTCTAGAGAAATGGGCCAAGTGAGAGAAACACTATATTAACATTAATCGGGTTCCCAAGTTTGGTGCACCCGATAAATTTGTCGACTTGCGATACATATTTGACTCTCACACCAAGCAAGATTCATCATGGACCGAAAGACTGTCAAAGGTGACAGACACAATGCCAGGTCAGGTGCGACAATTTATCGAACACCCGATCAAATATCGGGTCGTGTTGCAATAGTCAAGTGCCATTATGGTCAAGTATCAGGCACATGCAGTAGAGATCAGTGAGATTTATGTGGCCCTGATGGAACATCATAGATTCCCATACGCCCATACTTGTGAGGAGTTGTTCATCAACTAGTGGGAGTACGAAAAGAGTCACCCTTTTAAAGTGATATCTTGAGATGACTCTTAGACAAACTGTTAAGAGAGAACGCCACGTGGTAAATTTTGTTTTTCTTATCTGCACTTTAGCCATTATTTTTAGTTTATTTTATGTTATAAATAAGAGAATTGACCGATTAGTTAAAGGTCGATGGCTGTTGCAAGAAACTCTCATTTTTTGTTTTGTTAAGAATTATTTTGGAGCTACCTTTAATTGAGAAGTCATTCTGGATCAGAGACAAGTTTATGTTTTCATCAAATGCATGTATGATTGGACGTGGAAAATAACTATTTCCTATCTCGTCTCATGGATGGATGCTGTAATGATTAAGAGCTATTAAATCTATTGTTAAGTTATCTGATGTAATGTTTTACAATTATTTTATTTAATGATGAAGATGAATCGTTGTGTTATTATGTGATGGATGATTAGAGTTAAGCGAATTATTTTACTTGCCATTATTTATCGCATATGTGTTTTATTTCTGATGATTTGTATCTCAATCAGTAATTGGATACTCACATGGTTAGCGTATTAGTACTAGGCCTATTGTATGGCATTGTTGTCTGCATGCTTGAGTAGTGGGTTATCCCAAGCTCAGTCTCTTCTCCAGTAGTTAAACTTATTCTTGTTTTGTTGCCTAGTTGGTTTATATCGGCTCTCATCTTATATTTTTCCCACCTAAGAGAAAATACAAAAAGAGAAAGTCCAAACTGAAGGAGACGCCTTCGCAAGAAAACACAAAGCTCATCGATTAATTGGCCGGATCACAAGATCTGGAGAACCGTTCCACTATTAAACTCTACAGAGTCTAATTGGGCCTCGATGGTGGGTTTGGTTACTATTGTTGAGTAAAGGGATATAGGACCCATCAACAGGCGGTGAAGACAAAAGATCTGGAGAAAAATGAGGAACTTGGGAGCATGGAAAAAAGGTTGTTCAATGAAGTTGATAGAGTTCTAGTGACTGAATATGAATGGACGGAGTTCAAAACATAGGTGAAATACACCCAGGAAAAGTATCAAAAATCCCTAGAAGCTTACGACACAATCAAAAAATGGAAAGACTCACCACCAACAGTTCCTTTCCCAGAAACCCTCTCATCATATTCTGAGAAGCAAAGAATCTGAGATCGTTGACTCCCTCAAATGGGTATGTAATTGATTGGCGAGGTGTTAAAGGTCAAGGGACAAGTCACGGTATATTGTGTAGAGGTATGCGTATCATATGATGATCTAATCTCACTATTTGGAATGGATCCCTTCAGTGACATTGAAAAATATTCATCAAACTAGATGATCATCGAAGACGTTGACACCAAGTGGAACATTTCTTAGAGAGAAATCGAAGAAACCAGTGAAATCAACATAGAGGTTATCGAAAAGAGACTAATCCAACCCTCCAAAATCATCGCCCTAACCGAAGGTGCCATGAAATGTGTTGAGAAGAGCCTTAGAACAAAGGTCATCATTATCATGTGCAAGAGTTAGAATGACTTGGAGATGACACAGTTTCTTTGAGTAGATACCATACTCGAAAAATTCCAGAACTGGAAGGCATTCGTGGACGTGAGGGAGAAACCATGAGGGTGCCCATGAAGGATTATTTTTGTAACTAAAATTTTACAGGGTAAGTTAGATCATTGTAATTATTCCCTAATTGAGAAAGGGAAGTTGGAGCATCAATTCATTATCCCAACTGTTATCAATATGAGTATCGAAACACATTCCCATGGAACCTCTATAAATTGGATGATTTTAATTGAAAAAATACTTTTGGTTCTTTTGAGAAGGATTGGTATTTTTACTATTATTTAAATAAAGGAATGAAGATAATTTGGGAAACAATAGATTTTATGTGTATGACTGTGACTCTTCATATCCATACATATATGCTTTGTGATAATGGATGTTAATCTTATAACCATTTCCTGATTAATACTCTCTGATTTACAATCGATATTTTTTTCCTTTATGAATACAACGACTTTGTAGTTTAGTTTGTCAACCAATTTTTATTGGTTGCAAACAACTTATTCGTTAAAGTTCTATATCATATGTGTCATGAATTTATTCTTCGCAAGTAATACACATTATCCATTGTATTCATTTATTTTTCTAGTTTTCTCATGATTAGGATAGGTTAGTTTAGTAGTAGTTTAGAAATTGCATCTTAGAATAATAATCATACACCTTATCTTAACTTTAGTTAGTTGTATTTACTTGTTTTTATTTCTTTTTAATTCATCTGAGAACCTTTTGTTCTTGGATTCATATTTAATTAGTATTTTAGCTAGTTGGTAACTAGGCGAAAAACTGGTTGGAAGCGCTACCCCAAACAAGAGTGGGTCTAATTGAGGCCTTCCATCGGGTGATTTCCTTCATCTGATTCAAAAGGTCATTATGGCTTGTCAACATTGTGGCCTATTAGGTTGCTAAAGAACATGAACCCCCTATTTTATGCTCTCTAATTTCCCACTCCTATTTTTTCTTCTCTGTTATGGAACCAAATACAATAACGTATAATGGAACCCCTTCTCATCCTAGTGGCTCGATATTTAGCATAGCCTTATAGCCATATATGGGTAGGTTTTTATTCCCTCAACCCTCAATTGTTATAGGGTTTTTAACCTTCTATAATACTATTGAAGATATGCATGTGTCTAGCCCCATATGAATGTGTAGTGGGGGATGATGTGGGATCCTTCTGTACCATGGTGGTCAACACGATAGGTCAAATTATCAAAGGAATAACTTTTGCATACGAACTCCAATTGATGCACGATCTACACTACTGCAAAGGTATAAGAGTGTATAACGCTATTAAGGGGGTGGGAATTATTTTTTGACACCATAACCCAAAAAAACATCATTTGGTTCCTAAAAATGGCTCTGGAATGTTCTAGACCCTAATTTTCTAAACTGGAACCTATAACTAAAATTACCCTGCAAGTTGATTCTTCCATCCTTTTTCACTTTGAAAGCATTGAGATAGATAAAAAATAATATATTGATCCAACCTGTATTATTGAGGGTCTTTCTTGGAGCCATAGAGGTATTTTATAACATGGTAGAGAAGACAAGATTCAGTTTGAACAAATCAAGGAGGTTATACAAATCCCCATGGGAGAATTCATATTAGACATCCATTTGATAGATCTCCCTTAGATATGACACTACAAGGGAAAGCACAAGGTAGAAGGGATTCATTTTAGAAAAATGGGACCAAAGTTTTCAATGTAGTATATACTTATACTTGTAGAAAAACATTGGCAACTGATTAGGCCTTATGTTACTCAATAGTACCATCTACGACATACTAAATCCTGTAAATCCATTTTCATTTTATATGTCGTCTTCCATTTGAAAGAGGGTCTGGATCCTTGGTATTATTCATTGTCTAGGAATGCAATTGTTCATTCATGGTTACAACCCATTCTATATGCCCAACAACTTACTTGAACATTTCTAGATCTAGAGTCTCTAGAACTAGAGCCAAAAGAGACGAGGCTTGAACTATGAATGTGTTTTATTTAAAAGGATTATCAACTAGATAACTAATGACTTTCCAATGGTATGAACCCATCAATTATTTTTTGGAGATAGTGTAGGTTTAGGTTAAATAGATTCATTTCGATGACAAGGATGAGAAGGAATACCACTATTTTTACCTATTTTCACCTTTACTAACATCATTTGAAGAATAATAATGATTGATAATGAAAAACAAATTATTTGGAGTAGAAAATTTCAACATGGAAAGATAAAAACAAGATCATACATGTGACCAGAATGGATTGTATATGAAAATGACACAAATGTCAAGTCAAACATGCATACCAAGATATCTTCATCAAAATTAACATATGTTATAATAATGAATTTGTTTATACAAGCATTGATTCCCCAACACACCCTACAATTCTAAAATTTTGGGTATCACATTTTATTTAAGCCCCTTTTATTTTGGAAGTAAATTATGCATTTTAGCTGTAATGATTCCTTTCATATGATCTAATTTTGAATGAATGTTTTAGTCTTTAAGAAAACTAAAATTTTCTAAGTCCTTTATCCTCATTTCGAGCTAAGAATTATTTGTTATCGACAAGTTCTAAACACTTTCATTATTATACCAAAGTTAGTTTTCAACATAGATATGAAAGTAAATTTTTGGGCAGACATAAAAGTGGAAGAAAGGTGACAATGTATAGCATTGTATTGAAGTTAAATTTTTCCTCAATAATTTCCATCAGTGGTCACTTTGCACTTTTTCCAAAACACAAAGTTGAAAAGGGAAGGGATGTTAAAGTGGAATTATGTGTCGATAATGATTATCATTGTATTTTTTTAGCAACTCCTCTTTGAACAATTCTCAATGATCCACTCGATTTCTCAACAAAACTAAAATTCCATCGTTTCTCTTTAAAACAATACCCAAACTTGAAAGTGATGAGAGGCAATGTAAAAGAAAATATAATTAGACATTAATTCTTTGATCCAGTGGATTAACTATCCAATTTGAATTTAATCTCAAATATTTATGGGATCCAATTAGGTTTGATCTGGATTTTTAATCATGACACTAATATTTGATCATTTGTTTATAAAATACAAACATCTCCATTGTTTGAAACACTCTAATGTTGAGTTAGAACTCTACGGGCCAGGATTGAGCAATGTTTGTAAAATTTCCAAACTATCAGCTTGGTCCATCCATCATAAATGGTAATTGGAGATAGAAAAATTGTTTTGGTGTATTTTCTATTGTTTCTATCTCCCTATCACAAGGGGAAGAAACCTAAGGATCTAGTTGAAACCTATTGGTATAAACTAAAATAGAATGAAAATTCATTTGAGGAGTATGTTCTTATGATTCAAATACCTACACCTAATGATCACTGGCAAAGGCCTGCGTATAAGGATATTGAAGACATCATAGGAGAAAAAACTCATTTCCCTGGATGGAATGAAATCTATCAGAAATTTCATATGGAAGAATATGTTGAAGTGATTCCTCATAATGACCCCGAAATAAGGGAAGTTGATGAATTTTTTTTTATCAATATCAGAAAGTCTTGTTTTGATTATGTTATTGTGATAACACTTGTCATTACTTGCTCCAAATACATTAAATGGATTATTAATCATAACAATCTAGGAAATAACACCATTATCATTGGTGATGCCAAGTGTGTGGTTTCCTTTTCAATAGCTAACCTAGAAAAATATTATAAGATACTAAAGCTTGGAGTAAACCTAGTTAATCTCTTTGATGAGTAATTCCATGAGAAACATGACATGAAGAAGATTCTATACAACTAGTGGAAAGAAGACAAAATTTTGTTTCCTAAATAATATGGCAGCCACTCCATTATAAATATACAATAACATTATGTGTATTCCATGGATTTGATATCGACACTGTATGGAGAGAAAAAAGTTCTACATTTCAAGGGTGCTTGGGTGTCATTCTCTTAGATAGTGGTTACTACTAGTTGTTTGTTTAATTTTTCTACCATTTTGTCTTATAATCTTAACAAAATGATTGAAAGAGTGTAGAAAGAAAAGGAAAATCCCAAAGTAGTCCCGAAAGTTTATATGGCATCCTACTTTTTGGATGTGGTATTCTGCAACTAATTTATTCATATGTTTTAACCTTAGTTTTAGCATTTTAGAATCTCTTGTACATATTTATTGTCAAATATTCTAGGAAAATAAATACAAGAAGAATTAATCTATTGTTTATGATCATTTCTCAACCTTTCTTTATAGGATCATGTTTGGAAAATACTTCCCAAGACTAAGTAAAGAGGCTATGAGATTGATTGACTATATTGGAAAATCGTTCCTCCATGACGATTTCACCTACTTGAGTATATATGGTGCAACTATATCACCACAACTATTACCCAAATATGTACCATATAGATTGGTATTCAGAGATATTGCATATCAAATGGTTTTGCAAGATTTTAATGCCTCATTGATGAAAGAATCAAATTGGAAAATCTATATCCCATACAATTTCATCTTGGCTCATTACTACTTGAAATATCTAATACATGTTAGATAGGATGTTGATTGTATTCTTGAGTACAGGTTCCATCATGGCTAGTTCAAAATACATGACCCTAAGGGCCTTGTAGATAATAGTTGTGATTTAATATCCCTATATTGGACATATTGTTGTGATCAATGGGAAGATGAATGTCCTTATGATAATTTAAGGGATTCACAAGATGTATAGAATATGGTAAAATCCCCAAGCTTGGTGGATTTCACTACCATGACACATAATGTGAAAATTGATGAGATAAGTACGATGTTGGAAGAAGCAGAAAGAATCATAAAAGAAGGGAAAGATCCTAGAAGGATAGAAGAAATAATACTTGAGTAGTAAGCTAAAAGAAATGAAATGTAGGAAAAGAAGACAAGGAAACAATAAGAGGAAGAATTTGAATGAAAAAAATAGGAGGAGGAGAGGAAAATACTAGAAGAAGATAGTGCACGATTGGAATTGGAAGGGAAAACAAAATAAGTTGAAGCATAGCAAAGGAAAAAATAACTACAAGAAGCTTGGGAGAAGCAGTGGAAGGGAGATGAGATGAAGATAAAAATGAATATGAAGAAAGAAGAAGAGAATAAAGAAGAATATAAGAACAAGAATAAAAAAATAAGTGAGAAGAGAAAAAAATAATTGATGAGGAATTATGAAAGAAAACTGATGAAGAAGGGATGTTTCTAGCTGAGCAAAAAATGAGAAAATAAGAAGAACAATTGCAGCTAGAAACCAAAATAATATAAGAATAATACAACTAGAGATAGATAGAAGGAGAAGAAAAGAGAAATAAAGAAGGACATCTTGCAACAAGAATCCACTGAGGGTGGATCCAGTACTAGTGATACTACAAGTGATGAACAATAGAAATCAAAGTAGGCCCCAACCTAGCAGTAAACCCAACAAGATACAATGCCACCCAATGATGTGATAGATTTAATAGGGGATGATGAATATGTACCTAAAGTGGATGACAAATGAAAATAACCAGTTATGGAACAAGTGCATCCTCTAAGTATTGTATAAAATATATTATCATGGGGGATTAGCCTATTTGAGATCCCTTGGAAGAGGTAGGATGCCTTGATTCCATACCTTATAATTAATAGAACAAGGCCATGTTTAAAAGGAATCAACAAAGCAAAATGCGTAGATGTAGATAGTGTTATTCCTTTCACCACTGAAGAGTCTCTACTAGATATAAAGAAGGATAAGTTCAATGAATTATTGTCAGCTAGGATATCCATCTCCTATGATACTATTAACAAATATAAGTTCCGAGGAGGGTGAGGTTGATAATATGAGCAAACATGTTTTGACATTGAAGAATCACATAGAATATTATAAGGGATCCAAGAATGTACTGAGTGAGTTCATCAAAGAATTCCTTAAAGACGATAACATAAATGAAAAACTTAGGAAGCACTTCATAGATAAAGTAGTAGAGTTAAAGGAAATGATCCTAATTCTATATATATTCTATCATGAGAATCTCACATGGAAGGAAAAATAGGTTAAGGTTCAAGATCAAGTTAAGTTCATTAAGAAAATTACAAATAATATGGCTGACAAGGGCCATCGAATGAAAATATTGACCAAAAACGAAACATTCAATATGGAACAAGTAGTAAGTTATTGGGGTAACTTAGTCATTTCATCGCAAATCTAAGTTCAAGAAGAAGTTTAGAGTGCATAAAAATATGGGATCTCATGGAAGATACAACATCACATAGAAGGTCACCAAGCTTCAATCCTCTTAAGGGTTTTAGGCCAATCTCCAAATTATTGAAAGAATTTAAAGATATTTCAACTAAATGTAGAGCATAGGTGAGAGTTTCATAACGTGCAATACATTCTCGAAAATTCCTTTTTTGAGATCCACTCTCCCTTCTCGAGAGACTTCTACTAGAGAGTCATATCCCATTAGAACGGGAGGACCCATGCATGATTTTAAATATGAAAGTACATATTGTGTGGCTTCCATGTGGTGTGATGATTACGAATAAGTGATACATGGATTTTTTGAGGAACTAATTGCAATTAATTCATGTGATTTACCCTAAATTTCTACTTTGTTGTCTCCAAGTTTGTTCTTGGCATTCTCCATAATGCAGTCTCCAATATTGTTTCTGTTAAGCCCTAATATTGGCTCACAACCCCTTGACTGGGGCATATTACATTAATAATGTTATTTTATTTATGTCGTCCTTATTCCATTAGTTGTAATTATACCTCCTAGTCTCCTATATATACCAAGGAGACATTTTCATTTTGAATCATCTTGTACTCGAACATTTATGTGGGGTAAAAGGAGGTTGCCCCCTCGAAGAGGCTTATTATCTGAAATTATATATTTTTAAAGGCGTTGAGTACTTATTTTGATGTTCTTCTATGCTATATTGATATTTGGTTCTTAACATATGGTATCAGAGGTCAAGGTCTTGGGGTTTTGCTACTACATCTGAGACACCTTGGAATTTTCCCTATAACTTTTTTTCTACAATGTTTCAGAAGAAATGGCTTGGAGGATATTTAGTAGACGGACCAAGGTATGTTGGGTTAAAATTTCGTCTCTTGAGGCCTTGTAATTTTGGATATACAACCTATGCAAGTTAAGGATATGGAATCATCCTGAACTAAATCATTACGAAATTTGTTCTATAAAATATTTTCTATAACGTTTCAGACCCTAAACATCGGAGGATATTTAAATAAATTAGTAAGGTATATGTGCTAAAAATTTCATATTCTTGGTCATCGTACAATTTTAGATACACCTTATGGAAGATAGGGTATATGACTAGTCCTACTGACTAGTCTCAAGAAGGTGTTCCAGGAAAAACAATCATAACCTCTTCCTGGAGTATCCAAATTGAGTGAGACTGATTTCATTGCATAGTTGACAGTCTGTAGTATTTTTGGTACGAGTTTTAGAATTTTATATCAATTATTTTGTGCGGGGCACACTATACAAGTTAGATATCCTAGACAGGCCAAAAATAAGCAAGTTGTGGGGAAGTTACTTTAAATTCCATTTGGAACATCCAATTTTGATTAGACCTGTGGCATTGCATAGAAGAAATATCAGAGAACTACAAAAAATAAAGTTTCATACCAAGAAGGGCCGAAACGTTGGATATACAACAGAAGAAATATTCTCTAGCAGAAACACCTCAAAATCAAGGTTCAAAAGTGATACCTGGCCAAAATGCCACCCAAAAAGGGAACTTCTACACCAAATAAGCCTCCAGAAAATCCTACATGGACTCTTGATGAAGGTGAAGAAATACCTAGGGACATAAATGATTTACAAAAGAAGTTAGTAACAAAATATGAACTACAAGAGATGATGGATTCAATGGAAGCTAAGTTTGAGGAAATAAATACTAAGATTGATGGTTGAAAAGGGGAAATCATTGAAGGATTGAAAAACTTCCTAATAGAGAGGACACCTGAAAGTGAAAATGTATCCCATGAAAGTCATGATGAGGACACAAGGAAGGTGAATCCAAAATGGAGAAACTCCAACTTTGGGTTGAAAACCAACCACGTTCCTAATATCGATATGAGGAAGTTTGATGGCAAGGACCCAATCACATGGATACTTCAAATGGAGAAATTATTTGATCTACATAATGTTCCACAAACACAAAAGGTATGAATTGCTTCTTTATATTTAGAACCCAATCAATTTGTATGGTATTGATGGCTTTGTTCTCACAAATAATTCGTCACTTGGACAATTTTCATGGAAGAAATGATAACACACTATGAGGATACAAGGAGCAATATCTTCTTTAGCCAATTGATAAATCTCAAGAAAAAGGGTTCAATTACAGATCACATTGAGAACTTCCAAAGATTGACTATAAAGGTAACATATATTTCATATGATCACTCGATTGATGTATTCATAAGAACTTTAAAGGATAACATTCAACATGAGGTTCGCCTTTGGGAACCCAAATCATTGGAGAATGCATTTAGAGTGGCTAGAAATGTTGAAAGTAAAAATATGGCTATGTCTACTAGAAGGACCAATCCTAACATCTATAGAGAGAATAATGCTCCTTCTTCTAAAACACATCAACCTACAAGGTTGACACCTCAACAATTGGAGGAAAGAAAAGAAAAAGGTTTATGATTTAATTGTGACAACAAGTACAGTAAGGGACATAAGTGTGGTGAGAAGNTGGGGCATATTACATTAGTAATGTTATTTTATTTATGTCGACTTTATTCCATTAGTTGTAATTATACGTCCTAGTCTCCTATATATACCAAGGAGACATTTTCATTCATCTTGTACTTGAACATTTATGTGGGGTAAAAGTAGGTTTCCCCCTCGAAGAGGATTATTATCTGAAATTATATATTTTTTAAGGCGTTGAGTACTTATTCTGAGGTTTTTCTATGCTATATTGATATTTGGTTCTTAACAATTTCACTATCGCTCTTGAGTCATGAGATATATAGCTTTATTCATTAATGTTCTCTATAGACGATAGTCACACTTGCAACAACAAAATTTGGTATTTTCCTTCTTTGACTTCCCAATTTTGGAGTTGGAAGATTCCTAAGAGGGTTTGAAGTTTCCTCCATTTCTTTGATCAGTGTCCTTGTTTCCCTTTGATTTGGATTTAATATTGCTACTTCCATTCACAATAAGTGCATGCGCTTTGTAGTTCTTGAGAAATACCATATTTATGAGCTTGTATTACACATGTATGAGGGATTCGATGAATGCATCCAGCAGAGGAATTTTCCATGTTGCACCCAATGTAAGCTTTGCAGCATGACATGTTGAGACAAAGACAAAGTACTCTAGACCTAACTTCAAAATTATTGCAAGGATTAGCTAATATCCTTGCGTAGATTGATCTATTCCACATCCTTTGATTTGAACTACTAAGGATTTGAACCTACTGAAGAAGTATTGAAGGTTCTCATAATTTCTCAAATTTAACAAGACTAACTCATTCTCTAGAATATGACCACACATATCATAGTGATTTACGAAGAGGACCTCTAGAGTAGTCCAAACATTGTTTGGAGTTGTAGATGATTCAACGTGGAATAATAATTCAGGACAAATAGACAAGTAGATAATTCCAAAGTCTTCATCCGTTGAAATATTTGTATTTTTCAATGCAGGAAGTGGGTCCTATCTCCATTTCCACAGTTATCTGATACAATCCTATACTTATGAGAAAAATAAGAATCCTTGTATTCCATTCGAAGTAGTTTGATGGGGTTAGAATCACTACTAGTGGAAATTCCATCCTTTATTGTTTCTTCGATATTTTATGCCTACAATAGAGAGTTTTTTCTCATTATTCCTAGCACCTGTGCTCTGATACCATGTGAAAATGGTGTAGAACTTGCACATAGAATATAGAATTCAACAAGGAACAAGAAAACTTGCAAAGTATTGAGAGAAAGATGAAGAGAAAATGAAATAGTTGTATTCCACAATGAATGAATGTGAAATTTACATGTGATATAATCTACATGGACAAAATAATATGCCATAGTAGTATTCTAGAGAGATGTGGACATACATTGATCGAAACCTAAGTGAACAACCACACAGTCCTTGATAACCGACTATGCAATCATGAATTAACTATATCACACAAGTGGAGTGAAGATAATATTATTAATGCTCAATTTTAGTTCTCTCTTAGCCTCATGGATGTGAAGTGAATCCCCCTGGTAATGATTCCAAGGTGACCATGCAACACTTGGTGATGATTCTAAGGTTTTCATGTAAGACTTGACTCCACTAGCATAACATAAGTACAACTGAGTAATGATTGACGAGGAGGTGTTGCCCTTATCTAGGGGAGATAATTCCCATCTAGGGAAGAATATGTCAGGCCAAGGAAGACCAAGGGAAACCCTTAATATAGACTAATGAAAATAGGAAAATAAATACTAGTTGTTTGTGTGTAATATCTCTAATAGAAATAAAGTATATTTTTAATACACCCCTAATAAATGGACTCTATTTTTCTACAGTTCTAAATTTAAGGACGCAGCTAGGGATGCTTTTTCATTGATTTAATGTAGAGGTAAATATAGTTTTATTTATTTTAGACTAGAATTGGATTGTGCTAATAACACTACAAAATATGAGGCCTTGTAAAGGTCTTAAAGAAAGAAACCATTGATCTAAAAATTGAAAAAAAAAATAAGTGTTCGGATATTCTAGAAAAAACAAGTGTTTAGGTATTCTAAAATTATAGTTAGGAAAATTAAACATACAATACACTAAATTTGATTACATCTAAAGAATTACAAGAAATAATTTCATATGTTGATTGATAACTTTAATGGCTTTAATATTTCTGTTGTCTCGCATTCTAAAAATTTTAGAGCCGATTCATCAGATATTGCAAATTCTAGACTCACTCCATTAGAATATTTTGAATCAAGTAGGTTTTCAATTGAGTTTCTTTGTAAGACTTCTATATCATTAATAATTGGAAAGTATTTGATGGTAATGAACAAATATCGTAAATTCTTACCAATTGGGAGAATTTCAAGGATGTAGTTAGTGATGACGATGAGTTTCAATAAAGTTTGGAAGAGGATATAAGAAAATAAAATAAAAATCATACAATATGCCCAAGTGTATTCTTAATATATAAAAAATGTTTTAATTAGGAAATAGATTTAAAGTACCACCAACTGATAAAACATACAATTATATTGTAAGTCGTGAAATCATAATATATAAAAAAATGTTTTAATTAAGAAATAGATTTAAAATACCACCAAATGATAAAACATACAGTTATATTGTAAGTCGTGAAATCATCAATATTGGAGCTATAAGCAGTAAACAAAAGTCTTAATTTAGGTGGAGGATGTTTTGAGTATGAAAATATAGCATATATTAAACTATTTAAAACATACCAAGATTTATTTGCAGGGTCATTATCTTAATACGTATGACATGCATATCATTCAACATACTATCCTAATCAAGAGGTGTGTCAAGCCGTTCCTTTAGAAACTACATAGGATGCATTGTTCCCTAGAGCACCATGCTAAGAAAGAGTTAAAAGACCTCCTAGATGCAAAAATATTTTTTCAAGTGAAGAATTTTTCTTGGGTAGCCAATATAGTACATGCCAATATAGTACATGTAGTAAGGAAATTTGTGAAATTCACATCGGTGTTGACTTTTGGAACTTGCACAAGGCTTCTAAGAAGGAAAACTATGTAGTTCCATCTATGAAATAAACTTTGTATGTTGTATAAGGATATTCAATTTTCTCTTTCTCAATATATAATTAAGTTTTGGTAGTTGAAACAAATAGGCTTAAAATCACATTTTCTATCAAATATTATAATTTTTCCTACAAATGAATGTCTTGTGTATTTATCAATGACAGAACCCATTTCTAGAGACCAATGAATGTTTCTTATTGAGGTCTCATAAATTGTAACATTGAATTTTATTTAGATGATATGACTTTCTACTTAGAAGGAAATTCAAATTCTAACCATCTTACTTGTCTAAATCAAATATCAAAAAGATGTAGGAAGTATGGAATTTATTTAAATCCAATAAAGAGTATGTTCATAGTCACTGAAGGAAACTTAAGTGGGCATATCATTTCTAAAGAAATAATAAATGTAAATCCCACCCATGTGACGATCATATCCCAAAGGCCCTTTCCACACAATAAGATATCAATGCAATCTTTCTTTGGGAAGATCACATTTATACAAAAAAATCATCTATGAATTTGGTAAAACTATTAAGACCTTACAAAACATATAAAAAAATTCATTCATGATTTTGGTAAAACCATTAACACCCTACAAAACATGATTAATAAAGATTCATATTTCAAATCAAATGAGGAGAAATAATCATCTGAGATTTTTTTTTTATATCTAACACTTTTATTAGTCTATTCCATGGGACTATAGCAATGAGTTTGTTTTTTATGTGACATTGATGTGACATTAATTTCATTATGATCATAAATTTGTGTATGCGATGTAATGTTTAACATAGTAAAACAAATATATATTTTTGGATATAATAAAAATATTTGTGATTCTCGTTTCTAATTGGTTGATAGAATTGAAGTGTTATTGCTACCTTCACGTTTTTCAATATGAAGAATTAATTACATAATCAATAAATTTCACCACTCGCCACATCTAAATATAGAAAGTTGTACTATGTATTTATTACTATGCATTATTGTATTTATATTATATTTATTATCTAATATATTATTTATTGTTATATTTATATTATATTTATGAATATTATAGTTCCATTCAGCTTATGGTTCATTATACATTTTGAATAACAAACAAACCACAATTATTATCTTTTGACAAAAAATATCTATTACTTGTGCATTTAGTTATATTAAGTTTCATTGTTCAACATGTATTTCTCAACTAACTCGGTAGGGACTGTGTTGCCATGCAACCCTTGTCTTACATAGTCTAGATTTTAATAATGACCTCCTTCTTAAAACATTTTATTGTAATTGTTCTCTCATTATGGGGATAATGTAGAAGGAATCCAAAGGAAATGAGGTTCCCATCTCTTTTATGAGTATGGAATTGCAATGAGTTGAGCTCAACCTCCCCACTATAGATAGGAAAGCATTCATCTATAAGGATACTAAATAATTTATGTTCTACATAATTTATAGTCACATTAAAGTGATAGTACCTCATCTCATTGTCCAATCATAATTTACTCAACAATAATTAGGGAATAGGGAATCAGAGAAGAAACTAGAAGACATCAATTCAGAAATTTGATCGGGAAATAAAACATTCCCATATCGTGAGAGGGCAAGGGTTATGTATGATTGCAACAAAGTTGCATAATGCTATGAAAAATAAAAAAGAGGGAAGGGAAAACAAGTTTTATATTTATATAATCAAATACCTCTATGTTCTAGCTTACTATTAATTCATGGTATACTGCTATGACATTTTTCCTACATCATGGAACATGCTCAAGACAAATGAATTCAAAAGAAAAAAAAAGGTTATATGACTAAAATATATTTAGAATAAATTGATTAATGTCATCATTTTTTTGAATAACTATTAAAAAAAAAGTATGGTTAAGATGTTTAGAGAAAAAATGTGACGAAAAGGTCCTAAAATATTTCCTTGGTGGGCCTGCTAGAGTTAATTTTGTGTGATACTACAACTCACAAAATTATGAAAGTTGGATACTATTGTCCTACTCTCTTTTGAGATGAATATGTTTATGTAAGAAAATCTATGACTTATTAGTTAAACATAGGAGGACATAAAAAGGGATCAATAACACTACAACCTATGATGATTAGTATACCCTTTAAGCAATGGGGAATAGATATCACAGGGGAGATAAACCCCGATTCGTTGAAGAATAAGAGAAACACAAGTATATATTAATTGTGATGAATTATTTTACCAGATGATCATAAGTTTTCCATTTGACAAAAGTAATTGAAATATTCGTTATTCAATTTCTGGAATAGCATTTAACCACTAGGTTTGGAGTTCCTTTTATCATTTTGTTTAATAATTATGATTATTGTTTTTGTATTTTATTGCATGAATTAAATTTGGATAAAGGGATTATTATGAGGTATTCAAATAACTATTATCCATAGGGTAATGGAGTCTCTTACTCAACTAATAAAAATACTAATACTAATAAAAATACTAATACTATTTGTATTTTGAAAAATCCTATAACAGAGAAACGTTAGAATTAGAAAAAATATTTTTACTCAACCAATAAAAATACTATTTTTATTTTGAAAAATCCTATAACATAGAATCGTTAGAATTAGAAAAAATATTTTTACTCAACCAATAAAAATACTATTTTTATTTTGAAAAATAATAGAGAATCGTTAGAATTAGAAAAAATACTTTTACTCAACCAATAAAAATACTATTTATAATAAAGAATCGTCGTTAGAATTAGAAAAAATATTTTTCATAGTTCCCTCTGTTAACTCCCAAAATAGCACCGTCATTTTGGTCGGGTTTTATGGTGAATAGCATGGCTATTGATAGTTTCCTCAATTCATTGTTGAGTCTTCTAGCTGCAAAATTTTAGATTTTGGTTTGACTTAAAAATAATTCGGATTGTAAAGTCTTCTTTTTTGTCATTTTTTACTTTCCACAGCTAACTTGTTTTCAAAGGTTTATTGTGCGCTGTGGAAAGTGCCCACTTTCAACAGCGAAGGAGATCGTTTCATCAGTTGGCGCGCTGTTGAAAGTGTCAAATTTTAAGAGGTTCTTAAAATCAGTTCTCGGGTGGCGCGCTGTCAAAGATATGCTTTCAACAGCTAAGGAGGGTCTTCTACAAAGTGGCGCGCTGTGGAA
>SNQJ01S0003866.1:215117-227775 GCA_010110895.2 Picea sitchensis
AAAAAACAAATTCCCAACTCCAAAAGTACAATTCAAAATGGAAGGAGGAAGATTCCCTCATACTTATAAAAAATATGCGGATCCCTTATTAAAAGTTGATGGGATTATTTAGGGAAAAAATATCAACATCGCTATTTGCCCGACCGCTAGGAAAAATCACATTAATGTTGACCTGGAAAACCAATTAATGGTTTTAGAGCCAAATATAATTGAAAATAAGACGTGTCTTTTCGATGGGAAATATGAAATTAAGAACCTACGACTATCTATTGATGAGTACAAATTCATAGGTCAATTCAATGTGGTATCAATGTATCAAGGCAATGTTGATATAATTCTAGGGTCAACTTGGGTAGATACATTAGGTACTTTTATTTTCAACACAAGGAGAAAGTTTTTATCATTTTCTTATAAGAAGAAGAAATTCACATTACAGGACGCTACAATGAAGTCAACTTCAGAAGCTCCATCATCAGAAGACATGAAGGACATATCAGAAGTGATACTTTCAAATAACCAGAAGTCAATACAGAAGTTGCAAGATCGACAAGAAGAATGTGACAAAATCATCATTGAAAAAGACGAAGAGATTTCTCGCCTAAGAAATCATAATATGAAACTACTTGCAAAAATCATGAAATCCAAGGAGAAGAAGCGGTGTTTTCAAAAATTTAAACAATAAAATCAAGGTCTCAAAGAGAAATTAACCAAAAAAGAGGAAGAAAACTCCTACCTAAGGAACCTTAATCAAAAGTTACTAGAACAAATTAAAATCTTAAAGGATGAAAGAAAAGAGAATCTAGAATCAGAAAAAGACAATAGGTCAGAAAATAAGGAAGAACTCTTATGATTAATACAACATAATCAAGACTTATTAACTCAGATTAAAATTTTGAAGCATGATAAGAAGACTTTACAAGAAAATCCAGATTGCAAAACATCATTAGTCGATAAAGAGACAATGACTGAACCTATGGAACTAAAGAAGTCGTTAGATGTAAAAGTCCCAATTCTGGATAAAGGAATTAATATAGAATCAAGCAAACTTACAACTCAAAAGGACGTGAATCAAACTGATGTAAAGAGGTCTTCAAATGTCGAAGAAGAACCAATCCTGGACCATGAAGAAAATTCGATTCCAAAATTTAATCAACAAAAAGCTACAAGTATACGAAGTAAGGATCAAGTTGCAAGGATGCCTTATCGACATCCTAATCACAAAAATCGATACTTTAGCCACTCCTTGTATCAAGGGAAACAAATGACCAGTATGTCGAAGAATATTACTTCCGCTACAAGTGATGCTCAAAATACAAATTTTCATGGGAGTCAAAATACATCAAGTTCTTTCCAAGAACCCTATAAACTCCCCATGAAAAAGATTGAATTAGGATGGGCAGACTCCTTTACAATGCGACAGTTTTTATCAGCACTTAAAAGATCCTATCATCTCAGGACCTCAACGATTACTAACTCGATAATGAAGAATCATGTGACAATAATTACAAGCTAGCACCAAATATAAGTCTTCCATAAAGTATGCTTTCAGAAAAAAGCATTTTTAAGGGGAAGGCAATGTTATGAACATAAATATACATATACCATAGATATTCATAACATAATAATTAATAAATAATAATTATTAATAATGAAAGGTCATGTCTCAAAGGACATGACTATTGGTAAAGGGAACCCCTGCGTGGGTATATAAACAAGCCCTCATTCTCAATTGTAATCATCTTATTATTATCTATCTTATCGTATCTTATCTATTCAATTATTATTTACAATCCTATATGGATTACTTTGTTATATTCCATATATTTTGGATTATTCTTGTGTGAGCGAACTTTGTTCGTCTTAGTAACTTGTTGCCTATACTGTGTGCTAGCATTCGTCATCAGTGGTTTTATTAAACTGTTGTCGTCATCGCCTTCTTGCCTCTTAACTTCTAGAAAAAAAAATGAAAACAAAAAAAAACTGCTTCGCTTGTTGTCATAACGATGGGGTCATTACAAAGAGACCCTTGACTCTTATTTATACTCTCCAAGTAGCTTCCTTAGAAGCATCTTCTAGGTCACTTAACCCACTTCTAGGTCACCCACTTTCCATAATTAGAAAATTCTCCATTTAAATATTCCTCCTTGACTTTGTCACTTTTCTTTAACATTTAAATAATAATTTCTTCTTTGCAAGCTCTTTGATTTCTTTGACCTTTTGGGGCTCTAGGCCTACATATGAGGGTCCTTCATCTTTGTAGGGCCATAACTCTTAAACCATGAGGATTTATGTGACCTTCCACATACCACCGAAAATGGAATGACAAGCACTATCCATATAGGATAGTTTCACCGACAAATTCACTGATATTCATCTCATTATTTAACATATAAGCATGGGTTCTCCAACTATACTTCTAGGATAACTAAACCATAAAGCATCTTCTTGTGAGGGATTTCACCATAAGGGGACCACTTTGGAGTTCATCCATTTGTACACATTATCAACCATGATAAGACAATAATGATTCATCTTTATATCAATCCAACAATGCATCAGATACCAATGAAACACATCGATACATCTTCATCTATGCATCATATTGATGACATCATATGACTATGATTTCAATCCATTCATATCAAGGACAATACATACTTCATCAATATGCATCAATCAACATCAATCATTTGACATCAAACCTTTGAACTTTGACATCATTCAATCATGATTTGGCATTAATCAATTCCTTGACATCCATCCTTTGACAAAAATCAATCAATCATCCTTTGGCATCACCTTTGACAAAAATCAATCATTTATCCTTTGGAATCAATCAAACAATCAATCCCTTGACATCAATCAATCACTTGACATCAATTAATTAAACCTTTGGAATCAATGACAACATGATCCAACAATCTACCCCTTTGGCATTGATGGAAATACCAACATTGATGTCAGCACCAAACATTGATGTCAACATGTAGACAAGGCATGTTCTACATCAATAGTCATTAATCACGTCAATGTGACTATCTCTCTCCATCAATAATCATCAATCACATCAATCACATCAATGTGAATATCTCTCCCCCTTTGACATCAATGACAAAGGGTCATTCTCCCCTTGGGGCTGCTCCCTCTACTTGAACTCTCCTTGGGGATGCTCCCCCTGTCTGAAGATATTTGATGTTCCGCTTAAAAATATCTTTCCTTTTAAACAAGGGATATCACTTTGATGTAATGCTGAAGATATATTTCTCATGCTCCCCCTGTGATCATCACTCCCCCTAGAATTATGCCTTTGTGTTCTTTCTTCAAATATAGGGCTCTTTCCTCCTGGAATCACGGGAAGAAGAATGACTCCCACTATGGGTATGTCTCCCCATATCATCTCTGCAATATGAACAATATGCTTCTGCTGCAAATGCTACTGCTCAACTGGATCATAGAACAACTATTCTTTCTATGATGATCCTTGGACCTGTCCATGCATAAAACTCGTTCCATACCATACATCATAAAGACAAATATATGTCAATGGATAAACAAATACATCATGTACCAAAACATGTGCCAATGGTATACCAATCATATACCTCCATCAAAAAGCCAACCATGTGCATCGACCAACATGAAAAACAAGTGTCATATGTCTCCATCATGAACCAAGTATCACAATCATGTATCTCAATCTCGACTATATCATCCAATATCTCATGTACCAAGGTATATGATAATCAAGCCATACAAATGGTGTACTTTTAGCCAAGTAATATCATCCAAACATATACCATCTATGAGTGTACCAAACATGTACATCAACATGACTCATCAATGATGTACAACATGGTCACCTCATCAACTCACCAACTACATGTTTGAAGATGTAGTCCAAGCAAGTGCCAAATGAATGCATCAATATATCCATCAAATATGCTTCTAATAATACATCATAAGATATATCAATCAAACTCAAATATGTACCATCCATGTACCCCAACAGATCAACCTCAATCCTCCATTCACTATAACAAATACTAAGCATCCAACAATACATGTACTAGTAGTGTGCTTCAATAGATCAATGGAATATCTATCTAGCATCATCAAGATATATAACATAACCAAGGTACCATAACTTCACTATCACAACCAACATTGTTCTTCAACAGAAAATGCCTCAATCCATACTCATGGGTTAGTGCCATGCATCCAAGATATCATTTCATTTTATATAATCAATTTACATAGTCCAATATGTAATCATAAAAACCTGCAGCAAACAATGTCAGAACCTACAATAAACTATGTCAGACCCTACAACACAGAGTTATACCATCACATCAAGCTGTAACCCATTGTGCATAGTCTTTTTACTAAGGCTTTACCACATATATGCGGCATGTTGCACAGACAACTGACGTATGTACACGACCTATTCAAGGTCAGCCTGCGTATGTACGTGACTGTTACCACTATCACCCACATATGCTTCAGTAGATGACTTACTTGATCTTCCCTTAAGGCTTACATTCTACTCTGGTTGTTCAGTCTTCTTCACCCACTTCTAAAGGTGTCCCTGCTTCTCAGAACTTGATCTTTGAGCTTCCATATTTTCAAATATTGCTCCTTTCCTTACTTCATTCCTTCTTCTATTCATCGTATATGAATTCCTCATCATGGAATTTCTTCTTGTGTTCCAACAATCTTGAGATTTGTGGTCAAATCCACTACAGTTGTAGCATCTTATGTTGTGAAAATGAACAACAATGTGTCCTAATTGATCACATCTCCAACACCTTATAGTGTTATAAAATATTTCATTATCTCTCCTTGCATAATATCTACATTCC
Organism: Picea sitchensis; assembly: GCA_010110895.2. Classification (NCBI taxonomy): domain Eukaryota; kingdom Viridiplantae; phylum Streptophyta; class Pinopsida; order Pinales; family Pinaceae; genus Picea; species Picea sitchensis. The sequence continues at coordinate 219,977 of SNQJ01S0003866.1, forward strand.
AAAGCTTTGTGACCATATTCATTACATGAATAACATTGACCATGAAAATTATTTGCATACCTTTCCTTTGGTGTCCATCTTATTTGAGGTGTAAAGGTAGCTTCTTGATGTCTTCCTTGCTTTGTTATTTTGAAACTTTCTTTTCCTTGTATATATAGTTGACTTGCAACATTATCTTCATCCTTTGAGAGTGAGGTACTTACCTCATTCTTCTTTTAGGTGCTTTCTTCAACATGTATAGCTTATGTCTTGTATCCAAGACCTGATTTATCATTTGGTCATCTTTGAATTTCCAAGATCTCATTCAATATTTGTGAGCTATTCAATAATTTGTTTGACTTATCTACTTTCTTTCTAAGATCAACAACTTCAGCTTCTAACTTATGACATGACTTTTCCTTTTCATTTACTTGATTCTTCAATAGTTACTCTACCCTTTTGGTTTCTTCAATTTGGGTCTTGAGATGGACAATAATTTCAAAAAATTTGTTAATCTCATCATCTACCTTCTTATCTTATTTTTCATTATTTAGTCTTGCGATCTCTTCTTCCTTTTCTTCTAATTTAGTCTTATTACTCTCTTTTTGGTCTTTGAGCATTTCCTTTAACTTCAAGATGTGCCTTTGACTCTTCTTAAGAAACGTTTTAGTGTTATCGGAAAGATAGCTATAGTCTATGTAATAATGGTCATTGTTGTATTCATATATACCCTCTTCAACTTTGTTTTGAAGTTATGATAGTTCTTGTTCTATTCTTTCCATAGGATAATTACCATCAAACTTGACACAAACTATTTCTATATTTTCTTCTTCACTTATAGAGAAAAAATCAACATCATCACAATTTGAATTATTGGAATCAAGGGTTTGTGGAGATTCTTTACCTTTGTTTGAAATGTATTCAAGATCTTACTCTTTTCCAACATCGTCATGTAATTATTTTCCTTCATTTGTCTTGATGGAGTTTTCTTTAATATATTCCTTCTTGCTTTGGTATGTCTCCTCTATATTTAGCCATAGATCCTTGGCGAAAGTGCATTGTCCCATGCTCTCTTTGATAGGGCTTGAGAGTCCACTAAGAATGGTCTTGAGAGCCAATGCATCATTCTTCTTTCCTTCCCTTTGAGCTACAAACTTTGACTTTTTCTTCAAAGAAATTGATCCACCAATGGTTTCCTTCCAAATACCTGCTCCCATATCTTTCAAATGCACTCTCATATCTATTCTTCATGTAGAATAATTTTCCTCATCAAGGATTGAAACTTCATCATCCATTTCTATGTCTATAGATCTATTTCAAGCATGTTAAGTATTATAGTGAAGGCTCTCTTTGATACCAATTGTTGGACACACCGACTACACTAAGAGGTGGGGGTGAACAGTGTATGGCTCTTTTTCCCGAAACTTCCCCTTCACAAAATTCATAAGTTAGCAATCACCATTTACTCATTACTTATCGTTGTCATTTATAATCTGTTAAATGTGAACATATATCAACAACATATATCAACAATATATCATCAACAAATCATCACCACAAGAAACACAAGGAACATAAGATGTATGTACAATTTTCTTTTTATTATGGACTACAATCCTTGGGTTTATCAGCAACAACTGAATAGAGTAAAACTCTTCAAGAGCACCAACTCTATAATGAAAAACTCAACTTACATCCATAGCACCAATTGAGATGAGGAAACAATCCTCAATAGATATCAATCTGTCAACAGGTATGCAACCTCTCGGTACTGCAACATGCGTATGTACGTGCCCTACCATTAGTACAAATTGCGTATGTATGTGGCCAATATATACTACAGCCTACGTATCACTTCTGAGTAATTAGGGTTTTATTTTCAATATCAACCCTGATCATCTGCAACCTTCAATCACATTCTCATATGTCTTTCATTGTTCAATCTGACCCATAACCAGTCACAACACATCCAATCTCTCCAACAAATAACTCATGCTTCTCAAATATACAATATGAATGTTAATCATCATGCATAAGTAACGAGTATACTATAGTAATCATATCAATATTGAATCGTAAGAGTGTTTCTCACTCCATCAACCAACACAAATCACATCACAACAACCATACCAAGAATGCCTTAAGAATTCATTACACAACAAGCAAGAATATCCATCAAGACAACAGTGTAACCATACCAGAATTTATATGGTATATTTGAGCCCATAGAATGCATATCTGGAACCTGCTTCAGTCTCCAAGAGCCTGTCATCATCTCAACTACAAGTCTTCATGACTTCATCCACTGTACATGCCCTGGCCTCATTCAACCCACGTATGTACGTGCCCTGGCTCACTACAGCTCGTGTATGTATGCACCATGGCTCACTACAGCCCACGTATACCTCAAAAACTAGGGTTTCTGAACTTTCGAGACTTTTGCCGTCATGATCTCGGACTTACCAAAACTTTGATGCATCCATGAGATCCTCTAGATCTCCTCTCTCATAGAATATATCTTCAATACATGCTCAAGAGATACACAAGATATGCATAAGAGACATTCTACACAAGAGACCCTTGCCTCTTATTTATACTCTCGAAGTAGCTTCCTTAGAAGCATCTTCTAGGTCACTTAACCCATTTCTACGTCACTTAACCTATTTCTAGGTCACCCACTTTCCATAATTACAAAGTTCTCCATTTAAATATTCCTCCTTGACTTTGTCACTTTTATTTACCATTTAAATAATAATTTCTTCTTTGCAAGCTCTTTGACTTCTTTGACCTTTTGGGGCTTGAAGCCTACATATGAGGGTCCTTCATCTTCGTAGGGCCATAACTCTCAAACCATGAGGAGTTATGTGACATTCCACATACCACCAGAAACCATATAGGATAGTTTCATTAACAACATCACTAATCTTCATCTCATTATTCTACATATAAGCATGGGTTCTCCAACCATACTTCTAGGATAACTCAACTATAAAGCGTCTTTCCATGAGGGCTTTAACCATAAGGGGACCACTTTGGAGTTCATCCATTTGTACACATTATCAACCATGATAATACAATAATGATTCATCTTTACATCAATCCAACAATGCATCACATACCAATGAAACACATCGATCCATCTTCATCTATGCATCATATCAATGACATCATATGACTATGATTTCAATCCATTCATATCAAGGACAATGCATACTTAATCAATATAAATCAATCAACATAAAACCTTTGACCTTTGACATCATTCAATCATTCTTTGGCATCAGTCAATTCCTTGACATCCATACTTTGACAACAATCAATAAATCATCCTTTGGCATCACCTTTGACAAGAATCAATCATTTATCCTTTGGCATCAATCAAACAATCAATCCCTCGACATCAATCAATCACTTGAAATCAATCCTTTGACATCAATTAATTAAACCTTTGGCATCAATGACAACATGATCCAACAGATATATGTGAATATGGTGAGGATATTTTAAGTTCTTGATTACAACTTGGTGAAGTGAAAAATTCATGGTTTTTCCTTCACCTAAATGAGTGATTTGATAAATAGAAATAATGGTTCAAGGGAGACTAGGAACACATAGTAAATCATTAAAGTGACCATTGGTTAGATGAAAAATTCCTTATCCTACAACACTTAATGATATATCATCATAAACACATATTGGTTCACTTTGTATTAATTAAGAGAGGAAAATTGTCGTCATCCTTAGCCATATGATAATAATATCATGAATTAATAATCCACTCTTTTGAAGAACTAGAATTTGATACATCGAAATAAAAATAATCAATTAAAAGAGAATGTCCTTTTGATAGGCGAAGTTGTCAAACCAAAGGTTATCCTTTTTAATGGTTCCTTCAAGTGCTTCAAAGCTTTTGAATCAATGAGATTTTTCATAACTGTCTCGCACACAAAAATAAAGTTATTATGGACTTCTTTCCATTTAGCTTAGTTCCTTTAAAAAATTTAAGAGTAGGAGAATGACAAGAGGGTTTCACAACCTTATTTTCTTGGATTTGGTGAGGGTGTTGTTTTTTAGGATACTTGGGACCTTCATCCTCTCCTATTCTACCAATAAGTCCTTGTTAGATATATTATAGTAATCATAAATTTTTAGTTGTAGGATAGAATCAATCCCTTTTATTCTCAAATATGAATTTACAACATTTCCCTCATCAACATGGTTGTATACAAATGTTTGAGGAATTGGTTGACCGTTCTCTATCATGCTATACAACTGACACTTTTTTCCAATGTAAGTTCATATAATTTAACTTAATATCAATTACTTTAAATATTTAGGACATAAATCATGTTAGAATAAACAACATTTCTTCAATTTTCCTGCTTGTTACATAAAGGGTAACCCTACTTCAATTTCAGACACCATGAATTTTTGATTGGGACCATAGTTGTTACCACATAATTGTACAAATTCATGGAATGAATTTTCGAGAGGTACAACTTGAGCCATTACTTGACTATTTTTGTATTTTTTTTTTATGATTATCACTCATTTCATTATTTGTAAAAACATTATTTGTCTCCTATGTATAGAAAGGAGATACAATTTTAGGGATCAACAAGCATTATTTGCAATTCTAAGGTATAAGTAGGTTACCCGATATTAAATTTTTATTATTCTTTAGATGTAGCACTAACAACATGGATTTTGTTTTATGCTTATTTGGCTAGTTGGCCCATGACATTTGGTAATGAAGTAAAGTATTCTTGGTTTGGATCATTTATATGAGTCATGTTATCATTTTCACTCTAAAGTTTTTTTAAATCAATGGATTCACATGGAAATTGTAGGGTTCATAGAAAAAATGCAAAAATACATTGGGTAAAATTTTTAGAATTTGGCTCCATATTTCTCGAGTTATAGGATTTAAAATTTAGGGATTTTGTCTAGTCCTCTCACTAGGTCGTAATATGTGGCTTCAGTTTAAAAATTGTATTCGAATACTTCAAGGTCTAGATTGAGTTCTACCAGTGGAATTATAATGAAAATATACCAAGGTGTTTCATGTCCAAATTTTAAACATGATAGGGAAATATTGGTGAAATGGTTTTCCATACAAGTTTTTCATCCAAGAGTAGGGGGGAAGGCTCTAGTAGTTCCACCATATCTTTGTCTTAGAAGGTTCCAATTGCATGCAATCTATGGGAAAGAAAAAATACATATCTTACTATGTCTTGGAAAAAATTTAGCAATAAAATATTATAATTGGTGAAATTTCCATGGGTGCAACATCATAAAATGGAGAATGCCCCAAAACAAGGATTTAAAAGGTGGATCAAAGTAAAATTATTATAAATTTTCATTAGAATATCAATTTTTGGTGTTTAAAAACTGTTAAAGGGAGGAATCAAAGGAGAATACATATGTATTAATTTTTCTATTGTTTGAGGATGATTTCTCGGACAATGATGGGAAATATAAAAATATCTTGGTAGGAGTAGCCAATGTGGAACAACCTACCAAGTGGAAGAACACACCAACAAAAGTTATTGAATTCCTCATCAATTCGAGAGGCCTATCAACAAAACATGAAACCAAGAAGAATGTGATCTTCAATGAGAAGCATCCACACATGATTGAACATTGAGGGAAACAATTGTTTGAAGTGGTGGGGCAAGTTAATGTTTTATGTGTTGGACCATTACATTGCTATTTTTATATTATTGTTGTCATTATTGGTTGACTCATTATTTTTTAGTGCACCCTTTGTCTCCTATATATACTAAGGAGATCTAGTTTTAGGGATCATCAAGATTTATTTGTAAGTATAAGGTGTGTATAATGCCTCCCCCTCAAAATGTCATTGTTATCGATTGAATTTTTTATGAAGAAGCATCCATAACTAATACAATATTGAGGACAACAATTATTTGAATGGGTTGCGCAAATTAATCTCTTAGGTATTGGCCCATTGATATTGTTATATTATTGGTATAGAAACTATCCTAGAAATGGAGCGACACCAAATGTTTTGGAGCAACCGCAAGCTAGGGTTTTGGATAGTCACAACCATAGCAGAGGACAACATGAGAACCAAAGGGGGGGGTAAGGGTTCCCAATCATACAAACAGGTAGTGGTAGACAGAGGGAAAGGGCCAAGGGGTATATTTTTCAAGGCACCAGTGACAGGCCCCCCCGGATCTGACCCAAAAAAAGGTCAGGAAAGGAACCAAGGTAAAAGTGAATGCATGGAAAAGGAAGCCAGAGAAACCTAGAATGAGATGCAAGACAAAACAAATACCAACCGAGAAGAAGGGCGTAACCCGTGCAAAACCAAAAGAACAATGATACCCAAGGTGATACTGGCACATGTGTTAATATGCAACTTTATGGGCTTTTGGCCCACTGAAATAAAATTGCGCAACTGGATCAAATATCACTGGAAGATAAATGGGGAAGTGGAGCTCCATCTGGGCTCGAAAGGTTTCTTCACATCAATCTTCATAAACCTGGAGGATAGAGATAGAGTCTTTGAAGGGGGGGCATACTTCCATGCATCAACAGGACTGTACATGCAGCCATGGAAGGAAAATTTCTCCCCAGAAAAAGAGACCTTCAAAAAGGTGTTAGTTTGGCTGAGATTATATTCCCTACCTTTAGACTACTGGTTTCCCTCTACTTTTGAAGCAATAGGAAATAAATTGGGGAAATATATAAAGACCACATAAGCCACCCTGAAAGGGAGATACACATCTTACACAAGAATATGTATAGAGATGGATGTGTTGGGAGCACTCCTAGAAGCCATAAGCCTCGAATTCAGGGATGAGGAATGGATCCAAAACATTGATTACGAACAGATCCCCTTCCAATGTAGGAGATTCCATGAACATGGTCACCTAATCAGGGAATTCCCTCTTAATAAAAAGCAGGAAACGCAAAGCCCCAAACCACAACAGGATGAGGATGGGTTTGTAAAACCAAACGCCAGAAGCAGAGCCAACAAAAAGCAGAGCAAAGCCCAAGCAAGAAATAACCTTGAGGTCTAGAATAAATTGAAAGGACGGGATAAAACCAATAAAGGGGAAGAAGTCGATAAGGATACGACAAAAGCTCAAGAAGTCAGAGAACAAACCCCAAACAATCCCACCAACTGACCAAATAACCAGAAGGAACAGGGAAGTTGTGCAACCCCGATGGAAGGATAAATCAAAGATGACAACACCTCCATGCAAGAAGAAGAGGGAGAGGAGGAAATGACACCAAGCGAGGTAGGCAAAAAATATCTGGAACTCAGAGACCTTTTGTAACGAGAATGGATAGATCTCATGAACATACTGGAGCAGTGGAAAAGACAGGGAGTAGACAGTGTACCAACAGAGAAACTTGAACGCATACAATACTTGTTCCTCCTAAGGGAGAAAACCAAAGCTAGAGGCCTAAAGCATACACATGGAGATATTGGACACCTAGGATTCAAATCTGGTGAGGGACAACCACATCTCTCACCCAAGCAGATGCGGAGGAAAAAAGGCATAAAATCAAATAGTGTAGCCCTACAGGAGCTTGGAGAGCTACTGATAAACTTAGGTAAAATTAAGAAACTCTTCCCAACTCCCCCCCACATTTTTAAATGAAGGTTATAACTTGGAATATAAGAGGCCTAAACAACCCAAGAAAGCAACAAATCCTTAGAAATAGACTAAAAAAGGAACAACCGAATCTTTATTTTATTCAAGAGACCAAGTGTAATACAAATAGAATGGAAACAATCATTCAACAACAATGGCGCAAGTACAATATGGTGGCTATTGGAGGCC
>SNQJ01S0003866.1:242663-278899 GCA_010110895.2 Picea sitchensis
CTCTCAGTTGTCTCAGTAATTTTAACAATTGGTATCAGAGCGGGTTCCTTTTATTTAAAGGTAGATATGTAGGCTTAAACATGACAAGTCATGAAGGGAATTCAACCAGTAAGCCTCCTATGTTTGATGGATTTTTTTTTTCCTTTTGGAAGTTTAGAATGAAAACATACATAATGGCCTTACGTGTTGATGTTTGGGATGTAGTAGAGACATGATACATAAAGCCTGTTGTGCTAGATTCCAAGGATGATAAGTTAGAATTTATCTTTAATGCTAAGGGAACAAATGCTATCTTGAATGGACTTGCAGAAGCTGAGTTTATAAAGGTGATGCATCTTCAAACTACCAAAGAAATGTGGGATAAACTTATTAACAATTATGAAGGAAATGAGAAAGTAAAAGATGTCAAACTTCAAACATATAGATCGAAGTTTGAACAACTAAAGATGAATGAGGATGAAACAATCAACAAGTACTTTTTAAGAGTTGAAGAGCTTGTGTATGCCATGAAGGGTCTTGGTAAGAAAATTGAAGAATCACTTTTAGTTCATAATATTTTAAGATCTCTTCTTGATAAATTTAATCCAAAAGTCTCTGCAATAGAAGAACTAAATGATCTTAAAACTCTGACCATTGATCAACTCCTAGGAGCTCTAACTGCATATGAAATGAGAATTAACAAAGATAAATACATTACTAGAGAAGCATCTTTTAAGGCAGACAAGAATACTGATTCAGAATTAGATGATATTGAGGCAAAATTTGTGAGAAGGTTAAAGAAAGAATCAGGAAAATATCAAGGCAAGCTCCATTTAAAATGTTTTAACTGTGGTAAGATAGTTCATTTTTCATCTAAGTGTCCTCACAAGAAAAATGAACATAACTCTGATGATGAAAGGAAATACAAATTTGAGAAATATAGTAAAAATAAAAGTTTGTGTGCAAACAATGACAACTCCTCAGAAGACATAGATAATGATTCATCTTGTGAAGACAAAGTGAATTATATTATGCTTATGGGTATGGGAGATCTTGGTGATGAACATTCAGGAGGTGAAATGGAGGACGAAGAAGTTGTGGTGGATATGGAAGGTGAATTAATCAGTGCTTTGGAAGAAATTGATAGACTTGGTTGTAAGAAGAGAAAACAAAAACAATTGTTGATGCAGTTTAAAATGAATGATAAAACACTTGATGAATACTTTGGTCTACTAAAAGTGGAGTTAAAAGAGGCAAATAAAATATAAGACACTCTGAAACAACAGTTATCAGAGAATAAAACAAAGTGTGAATCCTTAGAAGAAGAGATAGTAAAAACCAGAAAAGAAATGGAGAAGTTTAAGGCATTGTATCACCAAAATATGTCAACTATTAAAGCCTCAGAAGAATTAACTTCCATTCTAAATCAACAAAGGAATCTAAAATTGAAAGTTGGTTTGGACTATGAAGAAGGATTAAGTAGTGATCATACAAGTAAAACAGAGCCCATCAAATTTGTCAAATCCACATTCATTCACAACAAAAATAACATACATATATAATTCTATAAAAAATAAAATAAAAAATAAAAATAATTCTCTCTCTCTATATATTAATAAATTGTTTATTACTATTATTATTATTGTATTACATCTTTTATTATACCCTTCCAAATAAAAAAATAATTTTAATAATAAAAAAATATATATTAATAAATTGATTATTACCATTATTATTGTATTACATCTTTTATTATACCTTCTAAATAAAAAAATAATTCTAATAATAAAAAATTATATATATTAATAAATTGATTATTACTATTGTATTACATTTTTTATTATACCCTTCCATATATATAAAAAACTTTTATTTTACCCTTTCATAAATGTCACAATACAGTTTTTTGATTAACTCGGGGGCAAGTTAAATGAGTTATGGACGTAGTTATTGTAAAAGGCTTGTCAACCATTTTTCCTTGTTCATCCCATTTTTTTTAAGGAAGCTTTCTTTTCTTTATAGTAATTCGTGATTAACATACATATAATACATACAGTTATTTTATAAAGAAGATTCTTCGTATATAAAACAATATAACTTCATATATATATATATATAACTTAATTGTAAAAAAAATGGCATGACTAAGCCGAAATAAGCTATTTTAATATGACAATGTTTTTAAGTCAGATGGCTGAAACCACAAGAGTTTTACGGTCATAAAAAATTCCATGGCTCTTGAAAAGATCTAAATTACAAGCAAGCCTTTCTTTAGAAGGTTTACATTACAATCGAGTCGTCTTACCTTATAACCACCCTGCGTTGGGTTTAAATTCTTCGTGATTGTCTGAACTAACTAGTTATACTCAAATAATGTAATATAAATAAAGCATCTGTCCTGTACGGATATAGATATGTGCATGTGCTGAATTTTGTGTTTTGCTATAAGAATGAAAATTCTATGGTTTATCTTAATAAATTTTCATTTTTAAAATTATTCATGATCTCCATGTTTTCCACTATTGCTTTTTAAAAAATATAAAAACATTATGATTTATCTTAATAAATTTTCATCTTTAAAATCATTCATGGCTTCCATGCCTTTTATTATTTCTTTTAAAACAAAAAAAAAATACTATTAAGATGTGACTAACTTCCACTTATTTTCATTATTTTCATCTTTAAAATCATTCGTGGCCTCCATGCCTTTTATTATTTCTTTTAAAACAAAAAAAAATACTAGTAAGATGTGACTAACTTCCACTTAATTAAGCATTATGAACTATTGACTACATAAATCTTTTTTATTTGATTTTGTTTAGCTATTAAAATTTATAACTTAATACCTCTTAGAATAAATAATGCATATTGACCTTAATTTATAACCTTAATAAAACTTTATGTGAATGATAAAACTTTATGTGAATGATGGATGTGAATGACTTACTATTGCCTTTGTAGATATACTCTTCTTTTCATTTTCTCCTCCCTTAATGAAATACATTCATTATCTATTTTTCTAGACCAAACCATTATCTAGCCTCAACCTTTCCTCCATGTCTATCATGTTTCATCATTCTCATCACCATTATCTCTTCTACTCATTTTTGTTGACTCTCTTAAACCATGATGCATAGAAATTCTATCAATCTATATATGAAATTGATCACTAGACTTAATAACTTGCAATTGACTAGGGTTCTTAGCATCATTCATTAATTTTTATGTAAATGGGGAAAAAGCATTTTGAGATGCTCAACTTTATAAAAAAATATTGTCTTTGAATGGGATCCCTTAATGCATTTTTTTTAAACTTTGATGAGGCTATCATTTTAAAGTTAGGATTTTGTATATCTATTTTCACAAAAAGCCTTACAACTTCTAAAGATTTCCTATTAATGGTTTTTAGATCTAGTTTCGACATAGTAGGTCAAAAAAAGAAAAAATACTAGATAGAAACAATTATCCCCTAAACTCATCAAGTGTGTAAGAGATTCTAACCTACATAGGTATCTGAAAATGAGCTATATTATTTGGATGAAAGAAGTGGACCCATATTTGTGTGTCCTTCTAATTCTAAATAACCACTATCAACACTCTTTAAGACTTCTTTGCAATCAAATTCCATATCTAGAAACATTCTTCTTTTGAGCTCAATTTAAAATCCACCAAACACTATAACTTTCCACACAAAGAAAACCTGGTTTTCAAAACATCATAGTGGTAAGGTAATACCATTAACTTGGCCAACTAAAATCCTTTCATGCAAGTCTACACAAATTTATATTAACTATTTTCAATTTCATACCAATTAAACTAGAAAACCAAAAAAACTTTAAGAATAGTTTAATTACCTTGAGATGGCGACTTTTGTATGAATTCCTTATACAACCTGTAGATAAGAGAGCACAACTTATAGAAAATTATGATTTATTGAAAATACCAACATTATTACCTAATTCATTGTTTTTTTTCTATGACTCTTTATTTGATATTTTCCACATTTAGCCCAAACTTATATACCTATCATTATTAGAATAATTAAAATAAAAACTAATTTTAATGATAAAAAATTACATATATTAATAAATTGATTATATTTTATTATACCTTTCTAAATAAAAAAAATCTAATAATAAAAAATTATATATATTAATAAATAGATTATTACCATAATTAATGATTATTATATTACATCTTTTACTGTACCCTTCCTTATATATACCTTGTATATTAAAAACTTTTATTACCCTTTCATAAATGTCACAAAACATTTCTTATATATTGTAAAAACTTTTGTTATACCCTTTCATAAATGTAAGAAAAAGCATTTTTTTTATTAACTCAACGACAACTTAAATGAGTTATATGGACTTATGAACCAATAGTTATGGTAAAAGGTTTGTAAACCATTTTTCCATGTTCATGTCAATTTTTTTTAAGGAAGTTTTATTTTCTTTACAGTAATTGTTGATGAACATACATATAATACATACAGTTATTAGTCCCTGTGAAAGGTGTAGAGGGACTATAGCGATGGATAATTTGTTGACTTCATATTAATTTGTTATTTGACTATAAATTTATGCACAATCTCTATTGTTCAAACTAGAGAAGTAAAAACATTATGTTTTATTTAATAAAAAAACCTCATATGCCATCATCTCATTGGAGAATAGATTCAAAGTCTTATTTCCAGCTTCACTATTCCCAATGTTTTAAATGTTAACATATCCAAAGTTTCGATCATCTACACTCTTTTTGAATTTTTATTATTTTTATTTAAATGTTTACATATCCAAAGTTTCCAGCATCAACACTCATTTTTAAGTGCTTAAACAAGCCTCACACAATGCACTGTTTTTTAAATATTCACATAGCGCGAGGCCCTTAAACAATCCTGATAGCCTTAAATGTTTACTTAACATCCCCGACAACCTTAAATGTTTACTTAACAGGCCTATCACAAGACATTTTCCTCCAATTTTTGGATACAATCTTGTATGTAGTGAATTTGACCAATATTGTTGTCCAACGACATTATTGGTTAACTGGTTGTTGCTTGCTCGATGGTTCGTTGGTTCGCTGGATGCTTCTTATTGTTGTATGCTTCAACTTTGCAAAGTTGAAAATCAAAATAAATATAAAAAAAAACTAGAAATAATACATGGGTGAAAATGATCTTACACAACATCCTTAAATGTGACTACTGGGATCAAAGAAACATGAATGTATTGCTATCCCAAAAAGTGTTGAACAAGAAAGTTTTTCTCCTTTGCAAAATCTTCTTGTAGATGAAAAGTGCAGCTAGGTATAGAAGGACTAAGTATGGTACAAAGTTAAGCAAGCTGCATGAAAATTCGACAACATTGTCGGTCCTTACCCATATATATCAGTGACATATTTCAGTAGGTTATAAAAAAAATTAAAAATTGCAGGTCCTGGAATGCGAATCATGGGTGGATGATTAAGATAAAAGGGAAAGTTAAATTCTTAGTGGGTAGTGGAGTTTGAACAATGGTTTCTTTGTATATTATGGGATGGGGATCAGTAGACTTGTGAGAAATAAGATGTGTAGTCGTAGGATTAGGGGGATTATCAATAGGTTAAAGAAAATCAATGGATCATGTAAGATTAGGCTAAGGGTCAACATGTTTTAACTAGTGCAATACTATTCAATACCTCTTAAAACAACTAACATGAATTTTTGTTGCATAGATCATACCTTCATCACATACTTGACGCTGGGATGGTGTTGGTTTGCCCTCTTGTTCATACATTGCTAGCCACTCTGTCAACTGAGGGATGGTACTAAATCACCCTCTTCTGCAACCATTGCAAGCCATTTTGTTCACTTCCTGTATTTACCAAAGGGGTAAACTGTGGGCATAAAGGGTGGAAAAATGATTCTAGATCGAAGCCCAGTGACAAAGGTGTAAAGATAGATGGTAGTGTATAGGGTAACGAAGGTGACATATGGCTTGTATAAGTGGGTATATTTGAGGATATTATCTCTTGTACAGATGGTTATTATTTGCGTGGATGAGACATAGTTAACCACATATCAGGGTTTATAACATGGTGGAAACTTGGCACCAATGAGCTTTGGTCATTGTTTATGTTTCATTAAATTAGTCTATCTAGTTGTATTTCAGAGTCCCACATGTATGGTGTCCAACCTTCATTTTTTGTACGTGTTTGTACTACTCTGTCCTATGCTACTTCGAGACTTGTACAAATTTTGCAATCAAAAACTCCAGAAGTGTTGAATAGCCAAAGTCTCGAAGTCCTTGATAGGGATGGTTAAAGTAATCTCGGGTTAATTAATAGTAGGCATCAGTTAATGAATCTGGGAGACTTTCACGCTTCACATTTAGAAAACTCCCAAGGTTCTGAATTGGCGCCATATCTAAGTATGGTTAGAAAAATTCCAAAATTTGGCAGAATGATAAATATAAAACAATCTAGAAATAATAGTTGAGTGAAAATGCTCTTATACAACATCCTTAAATGTGACTACTGAGATCAAAGAAACAAGAATGTATTACTATACCCAAAAAGTGTTGAACAATAAAGCTTGTCACCTTTGCAAAATGTTCTTATAGAAGAAAATTGCAGCTATGTGTAGAAGGGCTAGGTATGGTGCAAAGTTAAGAAAGCTGCAAGAAAATTCGACATCGTTATTGGTCTTTATCCATCTTTATCAATGACATATTTCAACAAGTTATATAAAAAAAAATTGCAGGACATGGACTAAAAATCCTGGGTGGAGCATGAACATAAAACACAAAACGAGTCTAGTCCAAACATTAGTTATTGTTTCTCCTTTGTTGGAAAATTACATTCTTAGTAGGCAGTGGCGTTTGAGCACTGTTTTATTTGAATAATATGGGATGGGGATCAATAGACTTGTGAGAAACAAGATGTGTAATCACAGGATTAGGGGGATTATCATAGGTTTGGGAAAATCAAGCGATCCCGGAGGATTCAGCTAAGCGTCCACATGTTTTAATCAGTGCAATGTTATTCAATATTTATTAAAACAACTAAAAATATTTTTTGTTGCATAGATCATACCTTACATCTTCACATACTCAGCGTTGGGATGGTGTTGGTTTACCCTTCTGTGCAGAAATTTCAAGCTTCTCTATCAACTGAGGATGGTACTAAATCACACTCTTCTGCATCCATTGCAAGCCATTATGTTCATTTCCTATGTTTACCAAAGGAATAAACATAGGAAATGAACATACAACCTAGCTGGGACACAGATCTGTTTACTAAATCACTCCTGTGTATACAACCTAGCTGGGACACAGATCTGTGATTATACAACTTAACAAAACACTTACCAATTAACGTTCATCAGTAATTAACCCTTATTGACATCGTAGATCCAAAACCCTAATTACAGAGCAACGTAGTATTCTACCAAATATAACACATCTAAGCACTTAGCACAATGAACAAGATCAGATCTATCATTCATTCATATCACTAAGAACTAAGCTATTATATCATATGGTTCTAACATACATAAAGATAACAACACTAATCATAAATCACATCAAATGCACAAAGAAACCATAACATAAGATATATGTGGTTCACCCTAGTGTGGGGTTACGTCCACCAACTCTTCTCTTCTTTATTATCTTTTGTCAATCTCCTTACATGCACAAAGCCTCAAAACCCACTCGGCATAGGACAAGAGATCTGTGCGCACCTTGCCAGATCCTCCTTCCCCGAGCTAGGTGTAAGCACAAAGCCTTCTTACAATCACTTGCACTTAGCTCTGCAAGTCTTAACACGTAGCATACACAAATCATCCACAACTACTCGCACTTAGCACAATATAACACTTAGCACCACATCCTTATTACCCTTAGCACCACGTCCTTATTACCCTTAACACCTCCTACTTACATCACCTAACTTTCTATTTATACATTTACAAAATGATCCTAAACATGGGTAAACCCATAGGCCAACATCCCATACCCGTTACATAAACCCTAATCCCAAAACTTCCCTAAAAAAGGGCCGAGATCCCGTGATCTCTGCTTCGATTTACGCTTCGCCTTCAAATAGCCTGTCAAAGTCCCAAAATATGTCAAACATGACCAAGGATATCCAAAAATTGGACAAGGGCCAACAGGCCCCCAACACTCACCTGTGACTCATCCCGAGTCACTCTGGTCTGGGTAACTTTGCCTCAAAATCCTCGAGCTTGGATAGAGCTTCTTCAACCCGTTGTTGCGGCGAGGCCTCCTGCTTGGCAGACTCTTGAATAAATGCCTGGTTCACAGGTCCTTCTAAGCATTGTTCTACCGAAGTGACTACTTGTTCTATCTCTCCTCCTCGACCTTCAATCTCCTCAAAAAGTAGGCAAGTTGTATCCTAGACTGGATGGAGATTTTGAGTTACTTCCATGATTTTTCTTTGTATGGCATGAATCTTCTGTTGAGCCATGCACTTTTCTTGGGATATTTTCATCTTCTCAACTACTGACAAGAGTTTCAACTACGCTTGTACTAGTGCTGCTTGCTGCTTTTCTTCCTAGAGTTGTGACTCCAGTGTCTTCAATTGAAGGTCCTCGATAAGGCACTCATAAGTCTGTGCACTGTGAATGCTTAGTTGTTTACATTCCACGGATAATTCTTTGATCCTTTTAACTATGCTTCAGGTAGTTTCTTCTCTCTAGTCCCGCACTTCCTGCAGAGTGCTTGACATTGTTTTTAGCTCTAGTTCTGTTATTCTTTGTTGAATCTGTTGAATGGATTCCACGAGATTTTCCACTTGGATCTCCATCTGGTCATCCTCCATCTTCTCTAAACCTGTCATAGAGCAAAGTGCTCTGTTGAATTCTTCTGTAACTTGGGCCTCCTCCGTGAGAAGTTGTTGTTTCTCCTTCTGCGCTAACTTCGTCCGACATGCACAATCGAGATCTTATATCTCAGGTTGGTGAACAATACTCAATGTTATAGAATGGATGGCGTGGTATCAATGATCATTGTGTGAAATCAACTAGCTCTCTGTGGGCGCGAATAATCACAATTGGTAAATGTGTTCTTGGTGCAACGCTTAGTGGGATCATTCAATGAAATTCCGTCCATTATGGCACGATCTCAATGGTCTAATGGAGAACTTTCGGGCCATAAATTCTTTCCTAACCATTCAGGAGCATCAATCGAACGGTCATATTGCCTCCAACGGTCATATTTCTCTGCCATGGCGAAGTGTCATTCTGTGTTGTACTGATATTCCGACGAAGTTCAAATTCTTGGAACCTTCCTTCTGCGAATTTCTTTGTAGAGCGTCCTGTAATCTTTCTAACTTAGCTTTCTTCTTGCTGATATTTTTGTCCTTCTTTCCTGTGATATGAATCACTGGTTTCTTCTTTCCATTATCATTCTTATCTTCTCTTGGCATGATAACTTCGCACAGGGTAGGGTCTTTCATAGGGTTCAAGGGAAATACTTCTTCTCTTTCTGGGGTAGGTGCTCTACACTCTTGTACAGACAAGTGTCTCTCGTCTTCCTGTGTCCTTTCAACTTGGACATCCATATCTTTGGTCTTTACTAGGTTCGACTAGTTCTCTTGTTCTTCTAGTAAGTGCACTATTCTCCTGGCCATCAAATCTCTTAGTTCTTTCTTTTTATGTTCGAGATATTTACCAATCCAGGTTTTTCCTAGAAAGGTAGCAAATGGGGCATTGTTCTCAACAAACTTAATGATATACAATTCTTCTTCTGTCGAAGTGGCATGAGAACTCATAGATATCTGGGTAAATCTTCCACATAGGGTTATCAACTTTCCTCTAAATAATCTTATTCCTCCTAATGAAGGAACCATAACAAGCTTTCCCAAAATTTCCCAAGTTATTTCTGTCATGATATTCACCTGTGTTTCCACATCCAGGACATAGTCTATGTTGAAGTCTCATATTCTTGTTTCTATGTACTCTTTCTCTTTTAAGAACTATGATAAGTTAATATTTCTATGATCATTCAAGGTTTCTTTCATCTGTAATAATACAGTCTCTGATTCTTTCTGGGGTTCTATCTTATCCTTAGTTTATTGGCTTGTCTCATCATTTTCTTGTTTCATATTCATCTTTTCAACTTTAGCAACCATTCTAGGACAATCCAAAGCTTCATGGTCCATAGCTTTACAACAAAGACAACTAGGTCTTCTACCAGGGAAATTCTTAGCAAGATGTCCCAGTCTTCTGCAACTATAACAAAGGGTTAATCCTCTCTTTCTCTTAAATGATCCCTAACCCTTCCTGTACTGTGCACTGGGATCATAGTAACTAACCTGCAAAAAATTATTTCTAGGATCTTGCATCCATTTGTTAGTCCACACATTCTTTCTATGAATAGGGATAACATACCTTTCATTATTTCTATCATATCTATTCATATCAAATCTTCTTTCTTCTAACTATGCCCTAGTTTTCAGACTAGGACAAAATTTATCAAACATACCTAGATTCATTCTTTCGAAACAAAAATTTCACTTATCTTACCTTTCTTAGAGAACAAATCTTTCAGATGTTACTTCTTAAAAAAAATTCATTGTTCTTACCTTGAGGAGATAAAAAATATTTCAGATCTTACCTTTTCTTCAGATCGGACTTCTCTTCTTAGCATAGAGCTTCGAAAGTCAATATTGTGCATTAAAGCATAGATCTACGCACAAATATTTCTTTTCTTCAGTTCCCAACAATCATAGTTTCAATTCCCGACAACATAACAATTTTTTGGCACAGAGGTAGACCCGTGGTTCAATGATTCAACAACACATCAACAAAACCCTAACTACCGGCCCTTTCGGCAACACCTGTGAAGCAGATGAAGTCTCACCCGAGGTAGAGGAAGGGGTGGTTGCAAGAATCCAGTGTCTACAACCTACATGGGACATAGATTTGTGATTACACGACTTAACAAAGCACTTGGAAGTTAAAATTCATCAGTAGCTAACCCTTATTCACATCACAGATCCAAAATCGTAATTACAAAGCAGCACAGTATTCTACCATATCTAATGCATCTAAGCACTTAACACAAGGAACAAGATCAGATCTATCATTCATTCATATCACTAAGCATTAAGCTATTATATCAGATTCTTCTTACATACATAAATATAACAACACTAAGCCTAAACCACATCAAATGCACAAGGCAACCATAACATAGGATATACGTGGTTCACCCCAGTGTGTGGCTACGTCCACTAACTCTTCTCTTCTTTATTATCTTTTGTCAATCTCCTTACATGCACAAAGCCTCAGAATCCATTCCGCATAGGACATGAGATCTGCGTGCACCTCGCCAGATCCTCCTTCCCCAAGCTAGGTGTAAGAACAAATCCTTATTACAATCACTTTCACTTAGCTTTGCAAGTCTTAACACATAGCATGCACGAAGCATCCACAACTACTTGCACTTAGCAGAATATAACACTTAGTTCCACATCCTTATTACCATTAGCACCTCCTACTTACATCGCCTAGATTTCTATTTATACATTTACAAAATGGGCCTAAACATGGGTGAACCCATGGGCCGACATTCCATACCCGTTACATAAACCCTAATCTCAAAACTTCCCTAAAAAGGGGCCGAGATCCCGCGATCTCTTCTTCGATTTGCGCTTTGCCTTCGACCAGTCTGTTGAAGTCCCAAAATAGGTCAAACATGACCAAGGATCTCCAAAACTTGGTTAGAGGCCAACATTATGATAGGGCAAGATTTTATTCGCTGAGGAAAACCACTTATATCTATTAGTTTTATACTGTAATTTGGGCCTCCCAAAGCATATTCCATCACCATTTCCACATCTGGACCTCTTCTTGTAGAAATGGTTATTTGTAACCTGAATGGACAGTTCACTATCTGTCTCAGGATGAGTTCCCCAGTGCCTAATTTTAGAATATTTTCTTCATCTTGTAATATAATTGAAACATCTTAGAATATCTTGTAAGATAATTTAAACCTTCAGAAATTGTGCTATGTGTTGGTTCCATCCCTGTGGTAAAAGTCCATAATGCATAATGCTTCCGCATTTGTTTATCCCACAGACCATCTATGTGAGTGTTCTGAGTGGGAGACATCAACAAGTCATTTCATATCTGTTTGGTGTTGATTTGTGAAGAGTGGGGATGAAATCACGAATGATTTTAAGGACGGATTTTTTTTTTTAAATGTAGAAAACTTGGCGAATATTACTAATCCTTCATATGCCAACTATAATTGTTTGGCAATATTTTTGTAAAAATATTCAAATTTATAAGGATTTCATATAGTTGTTATAAAATTTTGGCGATTTTTAAGGTAAAATAATTTTAACCTATAGAATTTGGGCGAATCATTTTTAAAATAGTGAATCTCATTTTTGGAAAAACCATGGAAAATTAGCCCATGAGCGAAATTTAGACCCTAAAATCATCCATGGATGAAATTAAATGATGAATACGATTGTAAAGCTATATACAATGACCACCGAGACGCTTATACGATGCACAACCAAAATAATTTAAAAAATTATATGTCTTAACAAAAAGAATACATCATCTTGACACTAAATGATAGAAAATTTCCCACTAGCAAAATTTTTCTTCCATGCAAATGATCACTTGAAAATGGAAAATTTCCACAATTTGCAACACCTGACCAAATAAGATGCAACACACCACTACCATATGTAGGTACACTTACAAAAATTGAAGAGAGACTTCTGTCTTTGCGAATTGCATTTGCACAAATCAGACCCTGGGGCTATAAACGACCCCAAATGGGCTTAACGATATCAATTATTAATGTGTATGTCCAACTAGATGTTGTGCAAAAATCCCTCCCACAATTCATGAGTGAGACAATGACAATTGTTGTAGCTCTCAAAAGATGTTTTCAATACATGAATGCATATCAGACAGGTAGAGTGTGTTTTCACATTGTCATGAAAGAATTAAAATAATTATGTTCTAGGGCCCTGTACAAAGAACAAAACATTTGTATAAATGATAACTGGAACCATGTTCTTGAAAAAGGAAATGACAAATTTGCGCAAAATTTTTACAATACTAGTTAATTTGATACAAGTGATGAATCAGATAATGAAATACATGTTGAAACATTGATACATGGATTCACTGACTCACAACACATTCATGACTTGCAAGACAAGATTGTCGAAATTCCACCTACTGAAGGGAAACGTCCACTTGGAATATTCAAGGACAAATTTGCTGAGGAAATGAACTTCCCAACACTATTCTATGTATATCCACATGCCAGTGACATCACAGAATGATTGAACTACCAAAAAAATAGTTAGATGGGAATCGCTACATTCAAGCGATGACTTCTCCTGTGACATAACACATTTGTTTTTAAAAAAAAAGCACATAATAATTGAGAAAGTGCTCTCCTGCATGTGGGTGCGAATAAGAAAAGGCCAGCTACAAGGAAGAAATTTATTGGCCAGAGATGTCAAGTACAAAGAAAACCTAGAAAAAATCCTAAAATCTGATATTGGATACATAGATTTCAAAAACATTCACATCTCTCCTAACTACATGCAATAAAACAAGAAAAATATATTTTCAATGATCTGACAATTGAGACACCCAAATTTTTTCATCACATTTACAAGTGTAGAGCATCATTGGGATCCATTGGTGACTATGCTGCCTGCATTATAGAGGAACAGGAAAATGAAAAAACAGACCAATACATTGGAAAATGATGACATTGACTACCTCATAAGAAAATACCCAGTGACATGTACTTATTACTATAGAAATAAAGTAAATGCTTTGAGGAAATTGATATGTCATGATGAAACGTTCTTCAAAAAAATATCGAACTACTATTTTGTGACTAAGTTCCAAAATAGAGGCAATGAGCAGGACCACGTGTTCTTATGGATAGAGGTTGCATCGGTCTATGGAAATGTCAACTCACAAATCAAACAGTTTCTGGACAAATACATAACTTGCAACATGGACCATTTGGATCCATAAATTTCCGAAGTTTATAGACATTACCATATAAGAAGTTGTAAAAAATAAAATAATTCACATTGCATATACAACTTCTGTGTGCCGCCAATGAAAAGAAGAAGTATCATAGACCAATTAGTTTAGAGGACAATGTTCTAATTGAGAAATCAAAATCTCTATTTGCATTTCTAGAACAACGAGACTTCGATGAATTAATGAGCTTCAAAGACATCTTAGCAGAACTAAATCTAATAGAAAAAGAGTACATCCAAGTGATACAATCTACACTTAAACAACCAACAATTTTCCTTAAACGAAAACGTTGACATATTTGGAAGAACAGTTTCTCCAAGGATATGCCAATTATGTGGAATGCAAATACATATGCACAATATGTCCTCAATGCATATGATGTAACATAATATTGTACCTTGTACATGACAAAGGTTGACAAATCTATGACAAGTGCATTCAGAAGACTACGCAGAGAACATAAAAAAGGTCAAATTGATGCTATGCAAATGATACGTACACTCGGAAATACATTACATAATAGTAAAAAAAAAATTCTCAACAAGAAATACACATTGCGCTTTCTCTGCCTCTGAACTGTAGTTCAAGGAAATGTGTCTTCATAAACACATCTCCACTTGACACACTTAAACCACCATCTTTTCTAGATCAAGAGCCTGATAATTCATAGGACATTATATGTCTCTCTATTATTGATTACTACCTCTAGCGTCCACCTCCTATTAAGCATATCTTCCTTGCAGAGTTCGTATCACATTACAAAAAAAATGGTACACCCATATAAAAAACAAAAAAAAACAAATGTAATACACTTTGTCAAATACAACAAACACATCGACTATGAAAGCTTCTATAGAGAAAAACTATTGTTGTACGTTCCATTTGATTGAAATGAAAACACATTAAAACATAACTTGCCTACATGGGAAGATGCATATATTGCTTATGAGATTACAATACAAACCAATGAGGCTAGATTTACATACAATGTCAACTCAACATGCGGTGATTTAGAAAGTGCACTTGATGAACTAGAAAACCATGACAATGTTGATGAGACATTAACAAACCATAAAACAACTAGAACTCTTTGTGAGTCATATGAATTGCAAGAACAATTTCCATGTCCTCGAGCAGTCGCCATTGACAAACATATCAATCTTGGGTTTCAAGTCACAAAACATCATTTCTTTATAAAAAATGATGAATACTACAGAGTTAGATGACCGTTGAATTGAGAACAACAAGCAATTCTAAAGGACATTGCAATGAAAAAATTCTTAAACATGCACACTCTTGTGCACCTGTTCCTTACAGGCGGGGTAGGAATAGGAAATACATTCACAACAAAAGCACTATTCCAAATGCTTATACGAATCTATGATTCAAACAATTCGACTAACCCTATGAACCCAAAAGGACTAATAGTTGCATATATAGGAAAAGTTGCATATAATGAAGGTGGAACAACAGTCCACTCCACATTTTTTATGTCTTTTAACAAGTCACATTTTCTTCCACTCAACAAATAAATGTTAGATACCTTGTCTAAGATTTATGATGAACTACATGTTGTCTTCATAGATGAGGCATCTTTGATTGGAAGTCACTTATTATATTCCATTGACAATCGACTGAGAAACATAAAACCTGTGCACACCAAATGCTTTGGGGACATTGACATGATATTTTGTGGGGATATTTACCAAGCGCAAGCCATACAATATTCTCTGATATTTGAACAACCTACGGTCAATATGAAAATAGTGATGCGTGACTTTTGGAAAGACAATATAAAATGCTTTGAATTACATACTACAATGCGACAAACAAATGAAACATTTATTGCAATTCTGAATAGAATGCAAACAAACAACCAAACATGTGATGACTTAAAATATATATATTCAAGGTGCATGCGAGCTGCACCAATAGACCCAACCTTCCCTTACCTATTTTATAAGAATAAGGATGTTGCAATGCATAACAGGTACATGATATTAGTCATGCGTGGAAATTATATCATCATCAATTCAATTGACCTTGAAGAAGACAACCATGGCAATGTACCATGTCATCAACATACAACCACTTTTCCTTTGCAACTTCTCGTGAAATTACACATGCTAGTTGAAATATATGCCTACAACTATGATTCATAGGATGGATTGGTGAATGGTGCAAATGAAATACTCAAAGATTATATGAAGAAATAAAATGTTGATGTCCTCTGTATTAAGTTTCATGACCCGCATATTGGCCACCGACAAGAAAACAAATTAGCTTATCTATATAATTCAAACACTTCGCGCAATTGGACACCTATCTTACGAATATCAAAACCAGTATCAACATCAGCAAGGCCATGTCAACTGAATATTCGAAAATAGTTTCCAATTAAAATTTCATGTGCACGTACAGTCCACATATCACAAGGGATAACACTTGATAGTGTTGCATTTGATCCTACTGGAATATGAATACATAGAATTGGATACACAACTCTATTCGGTGTCAGAAGCATAGACTCCTTGTATTTTCTAAGCGCTCTTAAAAAAGATAACTTCAAATTCAAACATAAAGTTGATATTGAGATGCAACGCCTTTAGACTAGTGCAAAATGAAATTTACAAGATGATTAGAAATCCATACAAAAAAACTCATCTATATCAATTGTCTCACTTAACACGCACAACCTACATGCACATATAAATGATATACTCAATGACTATGACACAATGGAATCTGATATTTTGTGCTTGCGAGAAACATACATGACATTATGCATGACACAATGCAATCATATATTTTGTGCTTACAGGAAACATACATTGCAATATGCATGCAAAACAAACAATTTCCAAATCACAATTTCATATCAAGTTACATTACACATGGAGTGATGATATTAGTGAAAAACATGTAACAATTTTGGAGCATATTCATTTCGAAGAAAACAATGTTGAGATGGTGTTCTCAAGAGTAATTTTCCATGAATCAGAAATTGCAATATTGAATTTTTATGTCGCTCTGCATTCAACATTGCACAAAATGTGAATGTTGTTTGAAATGCATTACAACATTTATATCTGAACGAAAGCATTATCATTCTAGGAGACTTCAATATTGGCATGGTACAAAATAATGCTAGAACAAAAGAATTGGAAAACCACATGTGCAATTACAGTCTTCGCTTTCTTTTGGATAAGATAAATCATGTACAAAACACACTTATTGATCATGTATGGTCAAATGTGCCCATTTCACAATACACCCTCTTTATCTTAGAAACATATTGGTCTGATCATGATACAATTTGTATTGTACTTGAAATATGAAATATACATCAAGCGTATTACAAAATCATATTTTCATGTCTCAAAGCATATCTAACTAACTTGTTGCACAAAACCAAATTATTCAGCTAGAATCATCCAACTTCTTAATTTTTTTCCGGTTTGTAGTAGATTTTGGACATAAAGGATTCTATATAACCACAAACACGGATCAAGAAAAACAAAGGTACATGCTTCTAACACTAGCTGTTACTCTATTCCTTTGATTCTAATTTACTATATGTACATATTCATTTGTTTTACTTACATACCAACTTACATTCATGTTCATTGTATTATGTACTTTCCTTCATTGAAACAAACAGAATAATTGGACAAGACAAATAACTCTTAACCAAAAATTTAGAAGAAGACATATGAAGGTGCATGCTTCTACCTGTATTCCATATTCCATTGCTTTGTATTTCATTTATTATGTGTATATTTATTCTATTGATTTGCAGTTCATTTTTTTTTATATGTAGATACTACATATCTTCCTACATATTAACTTATCTGCATGTCAATTATATTTTTTGTGCCTCTACATTTAAATAAATAAAATTGTATTTAATATTTTTACATGTGTTACTACATGGAAAGTTAGCTTCATGTCCATTGTATTCTCTGCATTTTTACATTGAAAAAAAACATACTAATTTAACAAGAGGATGAATTTTTATGTTCTACAACAGAGGAAGTTGAAGTACAATCTTCCAAAAGGTATACCAACATTAATAGTAAATCAAACACATTGCATGTGCTTAATGCACATCCATATCAATTATGAACAATATACAATGCATATGCATATTTAGTTGTTTTCATGTTCGTTGTACACATGTTTGCATCAGAAAAAGTTGGAGAAGTGACATGAACATGAGTAGTCCATCATCGCAAACATCAACACAACAACAAGGCTAAAGTTAAAGATTCCTAGATTATGCTCTTTCTATGTTTAGGAAACAAATATCCTCGGTTATTTATTCAGCGATGTCATGGTAAATATGTTTATGTCATCTACAATACATGCTTTTTAGATCACAAGAAGTATCGACAAGTACAAGTGAAATGCCCAACATAGTGAAAGGTCCAGAGACTAAGAGGTATGGTTACAAAATTCTAACCTAAATACATTATCCAAATTGTGCATCTACTTGTACATTTTTTTTTTGTTGGGGAAATTGACAACTCACAATTCTCCTACTCGTGTGACATGGCGTCGATACCCGGTGGCTACCACTATAACCCCAGGTGCATCCACACATCCTACATGAATGGTGCAAAGGTTATTCGGGGTGAGAATTGAACTTGAGACCTCCTTTAAAAATTTACTTCCATATACACGACACTTGCCAATCGGTCTACACCCCTGCGGGTCAAAAGGTAAGGAGGCTTGGCCTAGTTAAGCTTTTCGTATCTACTTGTACATTGATGCAGATAAAAAATAAAAATAAAATAAAAGATGTACAAACTTCCATTCACATTACTTTTCCTGTTCAAAAAAATGTCACCAGGTCTAAACTTATACCACCCAATATACTATCAATAGAAGGCTTGAATAGTTGTCGAACTGGAAATTTTTTCATTTGAGACATAATGGTGATGTATAACACCTACTTAGACAATGAAAACAAAAGTAGATGTATTATGCGTGTACACATGATAGAGAACATAGTCATGATAACAATTACACTGACTATCCCTACACAACTTGTCCAAAAACATGTAGAGAAGATCTTTCTAGGTAATGGGATATCCATTACAAATTTCAATATATTACTGAAAACATTATATGACCATGGTGATTATGATCAGATTATATTTCTCAATGAAACAAGGGTTGCATAAAACGTTTATGCAGTTTTCTGGGAATATCATTTCGTACCAAACATAACAATCAACTAATTTGCATAGAACAACGACATTTACCCAATTGCAACCATTGGTGTAGTTGTTACATTTGCAAGAAAAGTTGGCTTGCAACATATTCTCCATATAAAAGATGGAAACTCAGACAAGAAGGAAATGGTATTGTTTTCCATACCCATTTTTTTTTGTCCTCTGCTTTGACATGCTCATATATGAGACATCTTACACAACTATTAAATGGTTCCATGGTGAAGCTACAATTTTCCGACACCTATCCAAATTAATTTTCCTCAATGGAACAACAATTGCATAAAGGGCAATTTCCAATTATGTTGTTAAAAAATATAATGAAGAAAATAGATGTTAAAGAAAGGATCTTTCGCACAATGCAAGAAAAATTTGTAACAGAATTGCGAACAAAAATAGTATAGGATCTCAAGAAACTAATTAGCTCCACAACTATTGTACGTATACATATACACCTCCACCAACAATTTTCACAAAAAAAATGCCTTCAACAATTTTGTGCATATTTTTTGTTGTACACATAGATATTATATTGTTGAATATATTAACTACTATGCTCATGTGTGCAGGTTGAGGGTGTTCTGGTTGCAACAAATGCCTACTCGACCCCCTTTGAGCCTGTATGTACCAATTGCAATTCTCCTTCTTCTATCTTTGCATTCATAAATGATGACACAATTGATTGTCCACGATGCAGTACAAAATGCCCTTACATATATAGTGAGTGCGTCAATGTTGTCATCTGAACCCTCAACAACACAATTCTACGTTGTACAGTTAAACAACCTGTATTACAAGATGTGCTTCCTAGGTTGACAAAATAACAGAATAAGGCAAAGACTGTCTACACGTTACATGACTTTCGCGTCCATAGCAAATCTACCTTAAATGAAGACAATGCCATACTGCATATTGATTGAACCAAAAAAAAAAAATTAATATCATGCGTTGACAAGAAAGAAAACAATGTGATCTGCCTCTATCCATGTTACCCAATCAAGATATGAATAAAGTTTTACACTACCATGACAAAGTGAACTGGAGACACATAAGATTGTTGAGTCCATGAATGAGAAGCATGGGGAAAAACCTCATACAAAGTATCCAATTGTGAATAAATCAGGTCCATCGTTTGAGGTGTCAGAATGAATTTCTCTTTTGAATAGAACCATTAGGCATTTTCAATAATATTGCAAATTTTGCGTTGTTCAAATTCCATTAAGTTAAATGCTGACAGTCTTTTCCAGAACTAGTAATTTTAGAACATTGTCAGGTCAACGTGATCTTGGTTCATAGTAATATCAAAACAAAATGTTCATAGTGATCTTGTTTCATACTAATATAGAAATCTACGAATTTCTTGGTGCCTATTTGGGAGTTTGGTTATAGAGGGGATATAGTGCCCAATATTTGCTGATTTTTTGCCGGTTTTGTGTTTTCCCGACTTTTGATCATTTGCTTTGGTGTTGTAATTCAAGGATCTCATGGGCTTGGTTTTTAGATTATGACTGGATAATAGATTCAGGATCTTAGCAGTTTTTATATAATCTTAAGGAATATATAGGACCTACATTTCCTTTTAATGCAAGCTCTATGGAACAAATGTAATATGTAGTTCATTTAACCAATTTTGCTTGATTAATGAAATTACCAAAATTCATTTTTGGAAATATTTTGAAAAAAAGAAGAAGATATATGCTAGATGAAGTCAAATAGAAATATGTTATCAACCAAACAAAATTAAAATTCAAGTTCATCATTTTTATACTTACGCTCAAGTTGATAGTACAATACCTTTATCTCAACAACCCTCCACTGATTTCTCTCTGGCTTTTCGCTGTTTCTCTTATGCAAACACATACTCGAAACTATAGGTATGACTCACTTTCTCTATTATTTGATTGAAGTGCTTATAGAGTTGTCTAAAGAACTTCATATTTTTTGTTGGTCCTAAAGTCCTCACCTGACTACTAAAGGGAAGAGATAGGCCACCACAAGTTTGGAATTCTCGTTCTTTTCAATTTGTTGATCAGTTAGAGGGTTGGTTCACCAAGACAAGAGCATGGTGAGATTGGCAATATGATATGGATGAGGATTCTTCTTGGATATTGTTGCACCAATGACAGACAAGTGACATAATAAATCTAAAAACAGAGGGAAACAAAAAACCATTCAATGAATAATTTGGTGCAAGAAGTTTAATACTTAAAATAATGTTTCAATGCATTAAACAATGTATCAAAAACACAATTACTCTCACAGGTTGCAATACAAACAAATATTCATCAAAGAATTATATTTTATCACAGGTACCCGAGATGCACCCAAGTTTCCTAAAGTGATCGATAGTTCGATCTACCAAATCAAACTCCCTATTATCGAATTGACAGAGGTGAATATTATGTGATCATAAAATTCTTTTGTGTGGATCTTGAATTGGGAAAAATTATTGGTTATTTTATCTTTTTTAAGGCATTATCATAGTAAGAATGAAACATTATGCTAACCCACTATCATCTACAAAGTCAAAACATCAATAAGGCTTGTAAATCAACTATACATAGTTAGAGCCAAAAATGAAGTCATAGTTTGTGTTTGCATTTGCTCACACTCTTTTTAATGATACAAGCACAATACAAAACGCGTATGTGGATAAATATTACACTAGAAAATGATGATTTGGCAACAAGTGAAAATTCTAACCCACAATTAATTCCCAATGCCAAAGATCAATGACACTTGTAAATACATCTTAAGTTGTCGCGTGTTCTTAAAACCTGTGCTATTTTGAAACTCCAAATGCGTAGGTGTCATTGAGCTGAACCCACATATAGGTGTTAGTTTTATTCTGGACTTTGGTTTTTCCAAAGCATATTCCATCACCATTTCCACATATGTACCTCATCTTGTAAAAATGAACAGTTGACTGATATGTCTAAGGATGACACCCCTAGTGCCCAATATTATAATATCTTCTTCATCTTATAAGATAATTGAAGTTGTTAGAACACTTTAGGATTTTAAACTTTTCAATTTTAAAATCTATTTTTTTTTACCTCTTAAAAATAAAGATTCATTAAAAAAACATAGGAAATTGCTTTTCAATTAAATAAATCCATGATCGTTATGTATTGATAAGGCGCTTACAATATCATCCATTGATGAATTCCATTAAATTTTATCAAACAACTCTCGTGTTCTCTGCATTATAAACATGCCTGAGTTGTAAAGGAAAACCTTCCATGGTCACTTCGGGACTTCGTGCTTCAGGAGTTTCAAGGCATATAAACAACAAAAACCTCGAATCTACGAACTTCTAAGGTCTCGAAGAAAGTTGGTTAAGATAATCTTTAAAAGAGTCTACAAATGAGCTATAGGACACATCAAAAGGATAGTGTTTCACATAAAGAATATGTGCCATGTGTCACTTGAAATAATACAGATGACGAACAAAAGATATACTTTAATTGAGTTCCATGTGTCATGGTCTATATGAGTGCCACATCCCATGACTGATGGACGCCACATATTTGCGATAATTTTATGACACATGTCAAAAATGCATTCATGCCACGTCTCTTTGGTACTTAGGGCTTCGAAGGTTTTTAAATGCGGACCTTGTATAAATCCCAGAGTAGTATGGTCCTGGACGGATGTGGTTACCTCGTGTCACATGATGTCATGTTTCTTTACTAGTTGATGACATGTGTCCTTTGCGCATGGCTTCCACGTGTCTGTGGCACATCGCCCTTCGGGAGTTTCTCTATGCAGAGTTTCTATAACTCTCATAATGGTACATGCATGAAGTCATTAACTATGTTTATTTCCAATTAACCTAAGATTAATGTATCTTATCATTAAGTTTCTTGGTAGTTCTTGACTCCATCTCTTCGGTGTTCGACGATTTCAATCTATTCTAGATTGAACTGCTGGAGTGGTACAGGCCCAAAGTGACGTGGAACTTTGCCCATTCGGATCTACGAAACTTCGGTTATTTGGGGATTCACAGGTTGTCGCTTGTTCTTGTTCTTAAAACTTGTGTGATTTTTAAAATCTAAATGTGAAGGTGTTGTTGATCTGAACCCACATATAGGTGTTAGTTTTATGTTGGGCTTTAGGTTTTCCAAATCATCTTCCATCACCATTTCCACATCTCAACCTGATCTTGTAAAAATGATTCTTTGTAACCTAAATGGACATTTGAATGATATGTCTAAGGATGACATCGAGTGTGCCCAATATTAGAATATCTTATTCATCTTGTCAGATAATTGAAGTTGTTATAACACTTTAGGATTTTAAACTTTTGAATTTTAAAATCTTTTGTTTTTACCTTTTAAAAATAAAAATTTACCAAAAAAACTTAGGGAATTGATTTTCAATTAAATAAATCCATGATCGTTACGTATTAATATTAATATTTCGCTTACAATATCATTCGTTGTTGAATTCCATTAAATTTGATCAAATGGCTCTCGTGTTCTCCACATTATAAACCTGCCCAAATTTTAAAATAAAACCTTCAACGGTCACTTTGAGACTTCACGCTTCAGGAGTTTCAAGGCATCTAAACAACAAAAACCCCGAATCTATGAAGTTCCAAACTCCCAAAGACAATTTCTTGCAATAATATTTAAAAGGGTCTACAAAAGAGTTATAGGACACGCAAAAGGCTAATGTGTCACATAAAGAATATGTGCCATGTGTCAATTGAAACAGTAAAGATGATGAACACAAAATATGATTTAAAGGAGTGCCACATTTCATGGTCTATATGAGCGCCACGTCCCCTGACCGATGGATTCCACGTATTTGAGACAATTTTATGACACGTGTCGGAAATAGATTGATGCCATGTCTCTCTGGTGATTAGGGCTATGGAGGTTTCTGAATGTGAGGCTTGTATAACTCCCAGAGCAGTATGGGCCCAGACTAATGTGGGCACCTCATGTCACATGATGTCACGTGTCTTTACTGGTTGATGCCACATGTCCTTCAAGGATGGCTTCCACATGCCTCTAACACTTCTCCCTTCGGGAGTTTCTCTATGCAGAGTTTGTATAACTCCCGGAATGGTACAAGTCCAGAGTCATTAGCCATTTTTATTTCCAATTAACACAAGATTAATGTATCTTATCATTAAGTATCTCGGGAGTTCTTGACTATGGCTCTTCGGCGTTTGACGATTTCAACTTGTTCTGCATTGAAAATTGTCGAAGTGGTACAGGACCGAAGTGACATTTCCAAAATGATGTGGCACTTTGCACATTCAGATCTACAACACTTCAGTTATTTGGGGCTTCACAAGTTGTCGCTTGTTGCTAAAACCTGTGCAATTTTGAAACTCCAAATGCACAGGTGTCATTGATATGAACCCACATATAGGTTTTAGTTTTATGCTGGACATTGGGTTTTCCAAAGCATCTCCCATAACCATTTCCACATTTTGACCTCATCTTGTAAAAATGATTCTTTGTAACCTAAATGGATAGTTGACTGATATGTCTACGGATATGTCCAATCTTATAATATCTTATTCATCTTGTAAGATAATTGAAGTTGTTAGAACACTTTAGGATTTAAAACTTTTAAATTTTAAAATCTTTTGTTTTTACCTCGTAAAAATAAAATTTGACCAAAAATACTTAGGGAATTGTTTTTCAATTAAATAAATCTATGATCGTAATATATTAGTATTAATAAGGTGCTTAAAATATCATACGCTGATGAATTCCAATAAATTTGATCAAACGGCTCTCATGTTTTCCGCTATATAAACCTGCCCAAATTTTAAAAGAAAACCTTCAACGGTCACTTTGTGACTTCATGCTTCACGAGTTTCAAGGCATATAAACAACAAAAATCCTGAATCTACGAAGTTCCAAAGTATCGAAGAGAAATATTTGCGATAATCATTAAAAGGGACTACAAATGAGTTATAGCACATGTGTCATTAAAGTTTTTCTTGGCATGGCACCTGACACTTGTTTTAAACATTAGTGTTTGTTTATTCACACATTTTCAGGTGAAATGTGTCGTCCATCTTTCTTGACATGTCACTAGAAATCACGTCATCACTGCCATGTCACTCTCGGAGACTTCCCTTCGGAAGATAAAATAAACAATACTATTCGAACCATTGAGGGTTCCGAAACTCTGAGGTTTCGAGGCCCCAAAATACCTATAACGGTTCAAATGTTTACTACGATAATTCCATTTTTGGAGGATTTCTATCATCCTTCATTCAAAACCCCCGAATAGCGAAGTTCCAAAGTACTTAAGGATAAAGGATTCTTAAAGAATGATTAATTAAAAGATAAAATTGATTAGTTAATGATTACTTTCTCCCACAATTCCTCCTTTCACAGATTTGTCTCGTCT
The DNA here is from genome assembly GCA_010110895.2 of Picea sitchensis. Lineage (NCBI taxonomy): Eukaryota > Viridiplantae > Streptophyta > Pinopsida > Pinales > Pinaceae > Picea > Picea sitchensis. The sequence continues at coordinate 268,302 of SNQJ01S0003866.1, forward strand.
TACATTCAAAATCTGCAAATGTCGAAACACCAAAGTATTAAAGGAATTTATAACTCCCTAAGGTAAAAGATTTTCACAATCACGAGTTAATAAATTCCATAGGTTTTTAATAATCACCTTGTTAATAGATCAATACGAAGGTTCATAGACTTTATGAATAAACACATTTTGAATATCAAGTCATTCTACCATTTGAAGTTAGAGTTTTCCATTCAGTAATTGAGATCGTATAAGCTACTCTTATCATAGTAAGGTTAATTTCATTTCACTGAGAATTATGGCACCACACAAACCAAGGAAGAAGCAAGATGCATCAGCAGGTGATTCCAACCCAAACACAAAGATTCTCTCCGACACCACTTCCTGAATTACAGACACCATCAAGTCTTGGAAACATGTCTATGATATCTTGGAACATGAGATTAGTTTATGTCTGGACGATTCAATGGAAGAAGAAGATGAGTCGTTCTCAACCATGCTCAATTTCATAGCTCGGTTTGAACTGCACAGGATTGTTTCTCGACCAAAGATAATACCCTACAATGACATGATAAGTTGGGATCTGGAGCACGTTGACATTCAAACAAAAAACATTATCAGTTACCAGAACACCTTTGTTGGCTCCGTTCATATGGAGGACATATAAGTAATGTATAAACTATATTCCACACCAAAATACACATATAATGCAACATTTATTATGGATTTTTAATGGAAAGAATGCACTCAATATGGTTGAACTTGTCATGAAATAATAATGACCTAGTGGGGAAATCTAGCCAAGGTTAAATATGAAGCTCATGGTATATATTCCACAACATCGTTAGATTCTCATATTTTATGCATTTCCATGATTCTCTATTGACTATTTGGAAGGAAAAAGCCGACACATTTCACAGTTGAATGGGCATCTATAATGAATGAGGTGGTCGAAGGCTATAAGTTCAACTGGGAAAAAATGTTGTTGGATAACCTAGCCAAGGAGGTTTTCGAGTACAAATCATTGAAATTAAGAGGCCAACATGCTAATTTTTATATGTCCGCCTACATCATGGATTCCATTTGCTTCATGAATCTATTTCCCCTGATGAACTGGAGTTGGACCCCGGCTAGTTCTGATCCTATACATTTCTACCACTCCAAGATATGGGAAGAAAATGTTAAAGATTTATTTTATGAGATATGTAACAATGAAGCGGTACCGATTCATGTAGCTATTTATTGTCACTCTCCACCGAGGATTTCAGAGCACATTATAGGGAACATAGGAATGATTTCAGACTCGTACATTGAACAAAACTTCTCTTACATCAGAACGTTGACCTGCTTCGTTTCTCCCCATGCGCTTCCAAAATTATTTCCTGATAGGATGGTCTTTAGAGAAGTGGCATACCAAACAGTCATAGGAGGTATCGCCTAAGACTTGAAAGTGGCTCAGAAAAAGGTATGGCCATCTTTTACCATACAGGTTAACATGTTTACATTGTTAGATTTTGGTCATTCAAAAGTTGAGGTTTCATCCTTAGAAGATGTCAAATTAGTTGACATTGAATTCAAATAACATGATCCTCACAGAATAGTAGAGAATCATTTGACCCAATTCAACATGAAAATATATATATATGAAGACTCCCCTTACAAAAATGTTCTCCGAGGAGCTAGATCCTATGAAGAAGTTGGAAACAGATTTCAGTCTTTGCCTCCTGACCAAAAGGATTCTTTCATGAGATTTCAAAAACACAGAAGGAACAACTTGCCTAAGATTTTGCAAGAAGATTCAAAGATCATTCCATCCTCACATGAAACTAGATACAAAGAACCCGAGTGAAGTAGCTCCACTGACGACAAAACAAAAAGTGTATTGAACAATAGATATGCATTATCTAAACATATAAAATCATCAATGCCAAGCCTAAATGATCAAGATTTATTATCTTCCATTGAATTCTTCATGAAATATGCTCATGCTTCTCCCCCTTCATCACCAATTACTACCATTGTTACTCCGAGTCTTACTAGTGCAAAAAATTCTACTGCAATTATTTCCCCTATTCCCTCAGTAACTCGTATATCAACAAGTTTTGACGTTCTCAGTTCCAAACTCATCCATCTAGACGAACTCACTCCCATCTCGCCTGAACAGATAACCCCATCCAATTTCTTTTTCAATAAGAAAAGAAAAGCTATCATCATAAAAGAATCTTACCAGAAGGGAGGAGTGACCACCAAGAAACACATAATAGTATATGATGCACATGAAAAAAATGACCCTAAATTTGTCAAAGAGGTTGTGGATTCACTAGGATCATTTGTCACTACCAACCAATGGTCAGTGGGAAATATTTCAAGGCAACTAAAAGAAAATTCTCTCTTGGTTGAACAATTGCAGAATGAAATGCAAAGTAAAAAACAAGTTATCACCAGCATAATGAATTATGACAAAGAAAATCAGGTTGGCTTATAAACAACAGATAAAGCAGCTACAATAAAATCTAGATATGATTGTCTAGAATAGTGATTCCATAATTTCTCAGCGAGAGAGTTCAATACAATAGTTGGAAAAGACAAACATAGATAATACTTCATTCCAAAAAAAAACATCTAAAATTAATGAAAAGATTGAAGCTATCAATCAGGATCTTTATAAAAAAATGGATACTATTCAGAAATACTATAAGGAAATAAATAATTATCTGGAAAGTATTTATGAGAAAGAAAATGATGCTTGTATGGCGAGATCCAAATTTCAGGAATTCAATGTATGTAAGAAGAAAGCCAATGTTTTTTGTCTCACCCCTTTCTCACAATCTGAACAGATGAAATATGAAATGGCCTTGAAAGTTTGGAAGACAAACCTACAAGAAAGCAAGAAACTTTCTAGGGAGGTAAAGGAGGCTTGTGTGAATACTATCTGTTGTAGAGACAACATTGGTTGAATTCAAAGGTAATGATATCTCTGAGACACTCGAACAAATTGACATAGAAAAGAATAAAGAAAGCTCCGGAAAGAATAAGGAAAGTATACAATCTATCATCCAACAGATGAACGAGATTGATTTTCTCAATATCAATGAGTTATTGCTAAAACCTAGTTTGCAACACCAAATTATAGCCCAGACAATAATGAAGATCTAGGAGAAGCTACCACAAGTACAGAAGAAGGTATTTTCCTTCGAATTGAACGATAACATTAAACCTTCTAAATTTTTCATAGCATTGATGGAAATGTGTACCTAGTTTAATGAACAGTCGAAAGAAAGCACATCTCGGACCAAATAAATGAGCTTATGAATGAAATCAAACCTATTGCATATCGAAAGTGTTGTGACATGAATCCTCAAGATGGAAGATAGTTTTTTTATTATGAAATCAAACTTGTTTTCATATGTGAAGTGTTGTGACTTGAAGTGGATATCTTCCTCACATTTTTATTGTGGGATAAATAGATTTTGGTCACAAATAGGAAAAAAATGACATTAGAGAGATTTTGTAAAACAAAAAGACATAAACTATCCAAGTGTACTCAATTTCATATTAGTACGTGCCAAGGGAATTCTAGTGATGAGTTTTCACATTGACTACATATTAGTTAACATGTTGACTAGAAATTTATGGTGTTTTCTAATGTTTAACATTGTTTGATTGAATTTTTGTAATTTAAAAAAAAACAAAAACATTTTCGTGACTACATATTAGTTAACATGTCGAGTACACATTTATGGTGTTTTCCAATGTTTAATAGGCTCTTTAGTCCATAATTAAATATGCATGATTAGGTTTTTTTGTTTGTGCTTAGTACTTCCATTTAAATAAAAGTTAGTCTACTGCAACATTTGCAACTTTCCCTCACATTTTAGATGTTAGGATAATTTGTGATAGGGTGTCGGATTCCAACACACAATTTTGTTGAGAATGTTTCGATGAGTGGTAGCGATCTCTTTATCTTAGAAAATATTGATACCTTCAAACGTTGGCAAGCTGAAATTGTAAATTGTTCCAATCTTTATGTAAAACTCTGATTGGCCTTTTGTTCAACCAATCCAACATTTATGGAGTGTTACTCAAATGTGGAACCTAGGATGTCGAGCTAGCAGAAACCTCTAGATACATAGTAGGCATCTGAAAATAATTTTTCAACGGACTTTTAACAAAGTCTCGATGCGGATAGTCAAATATCCAGGTACAACAAAACTGCCTAAATTCAACTCATTCCCTAATCAATCCCGTCTGTAATTAATTTTAATTTCTTCATCATCTTTCAATTTCCACTCTGATCTCTAATCTTTCTATGCCAATCATCGATGCTTAGAGGGTTTCAACACCCATTCAACGCATGAAAATGCCCTTGTTGTGTGTACATAGATCCAAGAGAAAGTGATGTAGAGAAAGAGATCTTTAAAAAATAATTATATTGACGTGAAACTATAACATGATAGCCGTAGCATACTCCTATTCTTTGATTAACGTTCATCACAATCTTATACACCTCGAAAACAACATGCTTTCATTACTCCTTCAAATAAATAAAAACAAGGAATGAGAATGCATGGTTGACTAAATATTTCATGTAGGATGTATATACTGGTTGATATCTCATGGACATTATAATAACAACTATGGCTTACAAGGCTTTTCACTCTCCTGTTTTTAAATTTAGGGTGACATGATAATAAAACCAACACATGTGTGACTTTATAAATGAAAGAGTTTTGTGGCCACTAGTCCTCTAACAAAAACAACAAATGAGTGAACATATACAACATGGCAGCTTAGTTTGTTATTTGAAACGTACTAAGTTGCCACTCTGCACTTGTTTTGTTTGCACTTGTTTTGTTTTATAAAGAAGATTCTTCATATATATATATATATATAACAAAACAATACAACTTCATATATATATATATATATATATATATATATATATAAAATGTCTAACTTCATATATATATATATAACTTAATTGTAAAAAAAAATTACATGACAACTTCATATATATATATAACTTAATTGTAAAAAAAAATTACATGATTAGGCCCAAAATAATCTATTTTAATATGACAATGTTTTTAAGTCATAAGGCTGAAACCACTACAGTTTTACGGTCATAAAAAATTCCATGGCTCTTGAACAGATCTAAATTACAATGAAGCCTTTCTTTACAAGATTTACATTACAATCCAGTCCTCTTCCCTTATAACCAACCTGCGTTGGGTTTAAATTCTTCGTAATTGTCTGAACTAACTAATTATACTCAAATAATGTAATATAAATAGAACATCTGGCATCTACGGATATTAATATGTGCTGAATCTTGTGTTTTGCTACACGGATAAAAATTCTATGGTTTATCGTAAGTTTCAAAAAAATTCCATTCAAATGGATATTTTAAATTCGTGAAGATTTAAAAACCATTTCAGAGTATATAGTTCGTTATCCATAAAATTAGTTCGTACTGCCGCCGAAATAATTAATCAAATGCACAAAAATGGTTGTGCTGACATGATCCTCAAAATACAACCCAATCCATCGTCTATAAGAATCTCTAATCATTCATTCATGGGAGATACGTTTGCTCGTATGTAGAGATAATGCCTTCGAATTGTGCTGACAATTATTCATGAAGTACTTTAGTGTGTGCCCCGAGCGTTTTTACGAATACTCGGAAGCTTTGCCCAAACAAGCCATTGTGAGAGGGTTAACAGAATCGTTATTTGACCGGTAAAGAGAAACCAAAGAAAACAAGAAGTTTTAATAATATTGATTAGCTTAGTTTATCTCTGAACTCAAACAAACAACCCAAGAATTGATTTATTAAATCCGCGGATCCGGTACATAGGCCTAATGGATAGCTAACTAGGTGATTGTCTTTAGAAAACGCAAGCCCAGAGGACGATATAAAACCTTGAACGGTTAGAACATGTTCACCTCTCAAAGGTTTCCTCAAGAAAACATAGCAATGTAGTATTATTGAATGATCAGGCCGGTAAAAAGATCTTCAGGAGAATCTGGTAAGCGCTGCCCAAATTCCAATGCTGGAATATCTGGCTGGCAAAGAACAAGATATTTTTTAAAGATAAAGTTGTTTCTAAAAGATAAATTGCTGCTAAGGCCATAGCATTACTGTGGGAATATTTGAGAATCATAGTCGGAGGGAGAGACTCATTGCTGGATGATCTGCAAGAAAAATCGATTAACCAATTCAAATTGGACCAGATTTGACAAGCTCATGCAGGGACCATTTCTGCGTTGGCAACTTCGGAAAATTCCGACAGATTTTCTCGATTGGAGGCTGGAACAGCATTGCAACCATTTATTTGTTGATGGCTATCCAGGAATAACCAAGGGGAGTAGGAGTGGGTGGGAGTCTTCACTATTCCACATTATGAATAAGATTTAAGAGAAGTTCCGAATTATCAGGCACAGGCTTAAGCGTTGTGGTATGGCTTAATTTTTTCAGGAAGATGGGAATAAGGAATTCGATTGTATTTCGAAACTCTTTAATTAATTATTATGAAGGAGGTCGTCAAACAAATTAACCTGGGAGGGCTCAAGTTCCAAAGCATTATAACCAGAATTAGGCAGACCATGGCTCTGTTCGATAAGATGAACTTAATATCATATCTGAAAAGAATGGATGGGCTAAATATGCCACTGAGATAAGCAGATGCATGGGCTAAATATGCCACTGAGATAAACCCTGGTGTCCTATAAAAAAAATGGGGACTTAAGTTTTGCCACTATCCCATAAATATTGATTCAAATCGAACTATCCAGTTAGGGAGTGAAGCTGAAACAGTTTTCCAAAATCTGGATCCTTTGGACATAGAGGGTGCAGGTCACCAACTCACTAGCCAGGAGCATGAGGATCAGGGCAGTATGTGAGATCTTTTAGCTTGAATGTTCATCAGACTTAAATGTATGTTGGGACAATTTGTCACTCAAGCACCCTGTAGCAGCACTTGGAAATATAGTTTGATATGTATATTTTTGCCTTGAAGTTTATGTATTAGAATATTTTTTATGAAGACAAACCCGGTACCGTTTATGTATAAGCTGATTGCTACTACACAGCCCCGTTTTATTAATACTAATATAAATTTAGTCCTGGTTAGCCGGCTACCCTTCTAGGTTGAGTTTTTCCGTTCTATCTAGACACGGTCATCCAAAAAGTAAATGCTTATAATGGACCGAAAAGTAAGGAATTGAACGCAAATTAAGGTACGATGAACACGAAACAACTGGGTAACATACTTTACTTTCACATATTTCTACTGTTAAACACCTTACTCTTACTCTAAGCATGGTAGATTGATAACAGAAGAAAAATTGGAACTTACCATGATAGATTGGAAGCTCTGCCTTTAACTAGAACTGACCATCCTTGGTTAGAGTGTTGAGAAATATATCTAATTAATCAGTGGATTGTAATCGAGAACCAGACACCGAACTCTCAAATAGCGTATGTTTTGGATGCAATTAGGGTTGCTTGTAGATTGAGAAGCTAAACCCGCCGTCGAGCATTGAAAATTGGAAAGACGGATTACCGTAATAAGGTGCATTTAAGGATTATAAAACAGGGATTCCTGTTTTCAACGTTACGATGATACAAATGGCATTCCGGAACAAAAGTTGTGCATTCCACCAAACAAAAATTGTGATCTTCAATGCTTTCAATTATTGAAAAAAAAAAACGGGAACAAAAGCTGTGCATTCCACCAAACAAAACTTATGATCTTCAATGCTTTTAATTATTGATAAAAAAACATTTAAGAATATAACTAAGCTCGAACTAACCGTTATGAACTATGGACTATTTACGGAATTATCTTCTCCCTTTATTTTCATGTTGTCAAACTGATGACTTAATACTTCTTAGATTAAATAACGTTAAGTGGTTTTGTGATAGCTTATTACCTCCTAAATTAAATAAGAGGTTAAATACCCTTAAATTATTTTGCATAGAAAAACTATCATTGGTTTTGATAACTTATTATTCATTATGAATATTATCATAATAGATTTACATTTATTTAAATTGGAAGAACACATTTTGACATGGCCATATTCATTAAACTTTTTATCTCTAATTAGAAATCATTATTAATTAATATTCACTGTATTAGATAAAAAAACATAACCAATGTTAAATAATATCTTTTTTTTATATACATCTTAGCATAAATTCATTTTAAACTAAGATTTATCAATTTTTCTGAACTATAATTTTTTTATCATTTAATATAAAGGAAATTTCATATAAAGGAAATGATAAAAATATTATACCTCAACAAATTAGATCCTTCTATATACTTGATAAATCAATCTTTAAAATAGATCTATGCCTCTTTAATTTTTTTAAATGTTATCATTATACACATACTTGAAAGCATCTATATCAAATTAAGGTGTAAAGGAATGATAAGATCTATATCATATTGAACTACTATTATAGGAAGTTGATGCATATTTGTATAAACTACTATTCCTAAAGAATCACAATCCACAAATTAGAATCCATTCTAATTCTTTTTGATGATATAATTCCACATTGAAAACAATTATTCCTTTGAACACAATTTTAATCACCAATTTTTTTTTTTATTTCAGAATACAACTTAGTTTCAAAAACAATTCTATTAAGTTTTTCAATTAAGGTTTTTTTAGCGTAGGATTAAATACAAACATTTTGAAAAATTTCAATTCAATACTAAGTGGGTAAAAAATCTAAAAATACTAAGTTGGTTTTTTTTGTAAACTTAAAATTTGAAATGATGGAAATGTGAAAATGGAAAAATATATTAACAGGCTTCAACTTTTGATGTCCTTGTGCTTCATCTATAAGGTGAAAATCATTATGTTAATTTTTTAAACCTTCTTTGATATTTCCCTCTAACCTAGAATTAACCCATTTTTGTGTCAAATACTAGGCCATCACATCCCTCATTAAGAAATGATCAAGCAAAAAATTATCCATCTACACATGTACACAACATATGACCTCAAAAAATCTATTTCCTTTTCCATTATCTAGAGTAACCTTTAATCTATGTATAGTAATAAATTGACCATTACCATATATACCTTTTTACATGTAAGTACCACCCTATATACCCATTGAAGAATTTAAAATTTTACATATTTTATATTCTATAAATTACAAAACATTTCTATGATTCCAATTTGCTATTGTAAAAGGTTTAAAACATTTTTTTATTTTATTTTAAAAGGGTTTAAACAATTTTTTTTAAGTATAATTTAAATTATATTTTAATAATAAAATGTTATTTTTTTTTACTTTACTTTATGTTTATATTGGTCTAGTCTATAATATTTACTTTACTTTTTGTTTATATTGGTCTAGTATAAATTATATATGACTTTAAGACTTCTTTTTACATATTTTCTTCCATTTACATTATTGTTAATGAGTCTACACTCTTACCAGCATTAAATTAATAAAATTATTAAAATATAATCATATTAATAAAATTAATAAAATATAATGATATTTTTAATTTATTTAATTGTAATTATAAAATTTTATATCATTTAGTAAATTGTAATAATAGTTATATAATAATTATAATATTATATCATAGTGATTGTGTTAAATTTTTTTACTTAATAGTAATATTTTATATTTAAACTTTAAAAATTCCATTTACTGTTTAAACTTAGAAATTCCAAATATGGTGAAGCTTGTAAGATCATACAAATAAAGGTTGACAAAGAAATTCCAAATATGATTAACCTAGTAAGATCTAATATGATTAACCTGGTAAGATCTAGGCAAAGAAATCTCTAGTACATGACTCTTACTAGGTCAATTTATAACTAATTTTAGGTCACTTACACTCTAATACATGAGAATAAGTCATTTACATTTTACAATTTTACTTTTTTTTTAAATGATTGACAGTCACAATCAATTTTTGTTATTATGGTCTATATGTAATTTTTTTTATGGTTGTTTATATGTATTGAAAAGTTGTCAATAATTTTTTTATTTTTATTAATTTAATTAAATAGCAAGAAACTATTTTTTCAATTTAAAAAAAAACAAATAAATCATGATACTGTTAGAAAACCTATCTTGGACTGACGTTAAACCTATGTTGTACGGGGATCTGTCCCCCCCAAAACACCCGTTTACCCGCCGTCCCTGCGTTCCGGGGACTTGGGGACCCTTAGAAAACTTACCCAAATTGTTGGGGACTCCATCGTCCCCAAGACGTTCCGGACAGATTTCAGGGATGTTCCAGACAAAATTTGAGGATGTTCTAGGTAGATTTCAGGGATTGTTTTGGGCAGATTTTGGGGATATTCCGGGCATATATCTTCAGTCTTGAAAATCATGGAAATTGATGATTGGACAATAAGATCATTTTTCCCATCCATTATTTTTGTATTGCATTGAATCTAAATCTGTTGTAAAAGTTGTAGCTCAAAACATGCGTTTTGTATGATGGGTTTTGATTTGGGTTTTTGGTGATTTAAATATTGTATTTTCAGCAACAAGGTTACAAGAAGCAAAGTTTCCATGTCAAAAAAACAAGAAATGCAACATTTCAAAGGGTTGATCCTTATGGTTACTGCTC
>SNQJ01S0003866.1:279588-331308 GCA_010110895.2 Picea sitchensis
GTACGATGCCTGAAGTTGTACCAGTTATTACTTCTAAAGTACGTTACTGTGTGCCCTTTTGCCATGATTCTAGGTTACTCGCAAGCCTTGGCCAAAGAAACCTTTGTCCGAGAGTTAACATTTGATTGGTAAAGCGCAACAAACGAAAACAAGAAACGTTAACCAAGCAAAAAAATATCTGCATGTTGAGCAGCTTACTTTATGTCACAGCCCAAACAAGCTGCACAAACATTGATATCTTATAGCCCCAGATCCGGCAGATAGGACTAATGGATAATTAGCTATGTTATTCTCTTTGAAAACCCCTAATTGAGTGATATCAGAGCTGGAAAGGTTTATACCGTAAGTAAGGTTTCGACCATGTTAATCATTCAAGGTTTCATCAAAATAAGCCAGCAATATGATCAGGCCGCCCGCCCACCTATTTTCAGTTCATCATTTTTATCCAGAAACAGTATTCAGAAAAGTAAATGCTTATACTGTATGTCCAAAATGTAGGAATTTGGACACAGATAGAGGTACGATGAACAGGAAGCAACCTTACTCCTTATACCTAGTTCTACTGCTACACACCTTACTGTGCTACTGTTAGCGAGTGACGCGTGCGGTTGATTATTGACAGTAGAAAATCTCAAACCCTATCATGGTAGTATCATGGTAGCACCGAAGCTTTTCGTTTGCCTACAACTTATTATTCCTGGTTAAACATTGAGAATAAATTTAATTAACTAATGGACTATAATTGATAACCAACCACCAACTCTCATTATGGGTATGTTATGGGTCGACATACTAATGGATTAGGGTTTTTTCAGGAATGTGAAGTTAAATCAGAAGTGAAGCTAAACGAGCCTGTCAAAAGAATATTAGGTGAATACAACGATTCTAAGCCAATGAAATTTATTTTGATCTTTTTGTTATGGGGTTTTATGTTTAGAGGTAAAACCAGCATAAAACCATCTTCACTATGAATCTGTTAAACAATTGAAAAAAACCGACCTATATACAAACCTTTCGGTGGAATCCGTGAGGAAGGACAAAGGACACACAAATGCAGGATTTGCACTTGCTGGTAAGTATAGATCCCATTAGAAATAAATAGACGGTGATGGTCCTCTGCATGGACTGACTTCCTAATTTTTATTTACGATTAAAACCATCCAGTTACTCTTATGTGCCGACTATCTCATGATGTGGAGAGCGAGATTGTGTGTGTCAATGTAGGAGATCGGTAGAAGAGGTCAAAGGTAAGTAGGGATGTACCTGGAACTGGAGAACTCATAGAGTTTGCCTCTGTTGGAGAAGACGATCAGGGCCACTTCCGCATCGCAAAGGATTGACAGCTCCGACGCCTTCTTCATCAGTCCCTTCCGCCTCTTTGAAAACGTTACTTGCCGATTGATTTTGTTTTCGATCCTCCTCATCTGCACTCGACCTCGCCCCATCTGAAACAGACCCTTACGATTACAAGTACTTCCTCTTTCTCTTTCTCTTTCTCAATCTCGCTCGCCCTCTCCCTCCCAAAGTAGACACGATCAGGTTTCGGAGTTCTTACCCTTTGCACGCCGCGGCAATGGCATATATTACTCTTTGGATTTCCATCGTACTGACCGGGTATTTCTGTGCTAGATGACAAATTAATGTATGTAGGTTTTATCGAGCTGTTGGTTTCTGCGGTTTTTCAAGAGAAACCCGCTAGCGAAGTGCCAAGGGCCAAGTTGGATTTGTTTAATTTCGCCTTGAAATGTGTGCGCGTGGTAGTGGTTGGGGTGAGCGTTGCAAAACCGCATATCAAATAGATGATCGCCATGTCTTTGCATATCTTTTTCTGGCACTCCACCATAAGCAAGATCGGAAGCTTAATAACTGATGGTCCATCGTCATCTCTGAGGATGGTTAATAATGTCCACACTTTACAATGGTTCAATGAGGGAGCGGAAGGGAAAGTTAAGCTGCGAGCAAGATAAGAATATTCCCAAGGGGAAGACCCGTACATATGCTTTCCGAGAGACATTGTTTCCACCATTAAACTGCCGAGGTGTACGATAGTACAGTGCAAGTTGGGGAGATGTTTATGTTCATTTACATTTCCTTTAGTATCCTTCGGCTGTAAAATAAATAAAATATACATGCGGGATGTTTTATATTAAAATAATAATTATAAGCTTTCTCTTTGGTTTGAATAATCTTTCAAGTCGAAAGCACGTTTTATTTTACATTTTTTGGGATATTATTGTACTCTTAACAAAAAAAAGAGAGAGGAGGTAATGCAGATAAAAACCAATTAATTAAGAACCTGGAGAATGACAATTATAGATATGCAATATGTACTTAAGTTATAAACCTTGGAACATGGGTTTCACAACCATGTTTATAACTTTGTAATCTAAACGCTAGAACTTTTTAGAGAGATATTGGTTCTTTCTTACCTTCTAATATTAAAAAATGAAGTGACATTTTTAAAGAGATGGCAGTGTCGTTCACCTAATGAAGTGACATTTATAAAGAAATGGCAGTGTCGTTCACCTTAAATGATATGGCAAACGATATTCCTCCTTAGTAAAATTGGCTATAAATTTAGTAGGAACCATGTTAGAAGTCAAAGTTCCATCCTCGTGTGACGAGAACTTTTCTCCCTTTGATTTTATTTTAAGATTACCCAAATAGTTGATTTTTGAATAAAATATCAAAATGCATGGAACTTAACTCATTGGAAAAACAACAATCGCCAAATGAGTCCATTCCAATGCCTCATAGCATACACCCTCGTATTAGAACCATGAAGAGTGCGATCTTAACATTGATATTGTATTTTGCCAAGGTGCTAACACGACCTATTTTTCATAATTAACGTTTATAATTATCAAGAAAACACATTCATGTAGGAGGTTAATAATCAAAATTTAAGTGGTCAATCTACCCCTCTACCGTAACTAACTAGACATAGTCCTTAGAAGAATAAGTTAGAAATTATTCCACTACTTAATTCTTCCATACTTAGAATATATTTTAGTTTTATTCTTATTATCGTGTTGTTCAAACTTCTATCTCAAGTGTTCAATGATGGATCGATTACTTAGTGGAAAGGTTTAGTTGTTGTTTTGTTTTTTTGAATTTGTGGTCCATTTTAGACTCAACATTTCAGTGACAGTGAATCAGGTCATTATTGATCTCTTTTTCTCACAAGGAAAAAGGGGTTAACAATGAGAGGGTAACTTATGCAGATACCACATTCCCTTACATGAAGGATAACCCTAGCTTATTTTTCCAATTTAAAAAGAAGGAGGTTAAGCGGTAAATTCTCACATAAGCCTAAACTTAGGCAAAATTAACAATATACTTATGATCTAATATATTCCTTCAATAATAAAATAATAAGTGAGAATCGACCAAAATAGCTCCATCCATTTAGACACACTTAAATAAAGATCATTGTATGAAAACAAGTTTCATAAAAATAGTTACCTTTTTATCCTCGAATATGTAAGCAAATGAAAATAATAAGGAACTTGCAATAACAAGGTAAACATAAAAATGAAACAAGTATGGCATACAAATTTGTAGTAATGTTGTATCATCACTTAAAAGGTCTTCAACACAGATTCAAAGATCCACTAAACATTGATTAAGATAGAACCATAAGAATAATATGAATCTAGATAGTTCTATATGAATCTTTTCAAAATAATAAGTCTTGGATAAGAATCATTCAATATGTTAGAAAAGATATGGCTTGCAATCTTCTATGAATTCCTATGACAATATTTAAATGAAAATGCAATATGTTTTCTTTGATGAGCTAGGATGGGGCTCTAGTGGGCCTAGAATACCTAGGGAAATCTTTCATGAAGAAAAAGAGAAGTTATAGTTACTGTCGTGTTTCCATAACTATATGACACATATAAAGACGAAATGGAAAAGAACATGACTAGAAAAAAAATTGAGGCAAGGGAAAATCTTGAATGACTCACCTATAAAAATTTTGGAGGAAAAAACATTCTATCTTATGAACCCTTCTCTCACCTTAGAAAATTAATTTATGTTGTCTTCAATTCAATGAAAGATGAAGTCTCCAACGACCTAATGACCCTAAATCTTTTTTGTTTCATGATGATTTCAAGGAAACACTAATGACTTAATGCACCCAAGTTTTAATATAACCTTCAAGTTAGGCTAGTGTAATCTACTCCTTAATATTTAGCATGAGAAATTCATCTTCATTGTGACATAAATGACAATGCAAGTGATCTTTACATATTGAGTTATTCTCCACTTTGTCAACCACAAGATCTATTTAGCAGATCACTTTATCTCAATATCATCAATGTTAGTATTGCTATCAAATTGTGCCTGAAAAAAGTCTTTATTCTGAACTAAACCAACTTGAAATTCTTCATTCACAATCATACTAACATCATGAAGGAGACTTGGACCTTCTATCTTCTTCATGAATTAAAATCTTTTATAAAAT
Source organism: Picea sitchensis (assembly GCA_010110895.2). NCBI lineage: Eukaryota > Viridiplantae > Streptophyta > Pinopsida > Pinales > Pinaceae > Picea > Picea sitchensis. The sequence goes on from SNQJ01S0003866.1 coordinate 284,060, forward strand.
ACCTAAGACTTCCTATGCTCAAAACCATCAGAAGCCACAATTAGTTGGTTAATAGTCTCAATCATGTTGTCCCTATATCTCTATATCTCAGTAATCTTATTTTATAAAGAGATATTATCCTTTTATCTTAGGAAAACACTTGTAGTCTATATATTTTTCACAAAAGGGTTGAGATATGTTTTATAGATATCTCATCCTTCTTAAGCTATCTGATGTTTCTATTTGACAACACATGTATTCCAACGAGCATGAACGCCTTTAGTAACCACTCACACAACTATATCAAATATCAAAACACCGATGTTTTGACGTGGTAATCCGTAGACGAAAACATCCACAACCCCAACCAACATGACCACTTGGAAAAATTTATTAATGGAAAAGAAAAATATTACAGAGAGATTTACAAGGGATTTTCTAACAATCGATCATGGAAAAATGACCCTCCATGCTCATTAGATAGAGATCATGGACCAATTAGGTGCTAATTCATGGATCAATGCAGTCATTAAGATCAACAATAATCTAAACCTTTAGATCACTCTATGTTAGGAACATATCGTGACTGTCGGATTTCCTAACTAAAAATGCATACTAAAGAAACACCCTAAAAAACACACTTTTTACATAGTGACACATTAGACCAAGTTGATCTTAACTAACTCCTAAGTGTCTAAATATTCTAACATCGTCCCTTAAGAACAACTTGGGACAAGATTGGAGGGTTTACAACGACAACAAAATAAGAGAATGAAGGAGGAATTAGAGCATATCCCCCATTAGTGACAACTTCCTAAAATCCTGACATAGATCGAAGTTTAATAAACTTTGCTTCTGCAAGAGACTTTGTGAAAATGTACACAACTTGATCTTTTCTAGGAAAAAATAGCACTTCAATAAATCGATCATCAATGAGGATTTTTTATCAAGTGCATTTGCAGATCGATGTGTTTGTTGTGTTGATGTTGAACTGGATCTTTGGAGAGCTTGAAGACACTCTCATTGTTGCACCAGAGAGTGATCAGATGTTGTTGCAGGAATCCAAAATCTAAAAGGATATGTCGAAGCAACAAGGCTTCCTGAATTGTAATAACTACTATTGTGTACTCTTCTTATGCTGAAGAAAGAGAAATATCATGTCGTTTCTTACAATCCCAAGTGAGAGGTCCTGAATCAAGGATGAAAACATAACCTATAGTAGAATTTCAATCATTAGAGTCGTTGTCCCAATCTGAATCAGTGAAACAAACCAATAAAGAAGTCCCCCCTAAATTGTAATGTATCTCAAACTTAAATGTACCCCGAAAATATCGAAGTATCCTCTTATCTTCTTACCAATTTCTTTCATGGCATGTTTTCATATACCGAGCAACAATACCAATAGCATAGGAAAGACGAGGATGAGTATGATTCAAGTATAACAGGATACTAACTATCTGATGGTACAAAGTGGCACCAACTATAATAGAAGTACAAGTGGTAGTACGTTTGACTCCAAACTGGAAGGGATAAGGGGTTGAAATTCAATCTTCCATGTGAAAGAGATGAAGAAGGTCAAAAGCACACTTATACTGGGTAAGAAAAATTCCTTCCTTGGTTTGCAAAACTTGGAGGCCAAGAAAATAATGAAAATAGCCTAAGTTGGTCATTTCAAATTTCTTCTTAAGGATGGTTTTCACATGGTTTAAAATTTTTGGGTCATTACAAGTGAGGATAATATCATCAACCTAAATAACAAGGATTATGAGATGGCTTCCTACTTTTTTGTTATATACATTAGGATAAGAATGGCATCTAAACAAGCTAGTGTAAAGAAGAAAATTGTACATTTTGGCATACCAACAATGGGGAGCTTTCTTAAGACCATTAAGATATTTTTTAAGGAGATAAATAGGGCTAGATTTTTTCTGGACATATCCAAAAGGTTGTTCCATGTATATTTCTTCTTGCAAATCCCCATGCAAGAAGGAAAATTTGATATCCATCTGATGGAACTCGCATTTATGTGAGGTTGTAAGGGATATAACAAGGAGTATGCAATCTATTTTGGCTATAGGGACAAAGTTTTCCTTATAGTTATTTCCTTCAACATAGGAAGATCCTTTGGTAACTAACTAAGTCTTCTGTCTCTCAACACTTCCATCTGATGCATACTTAGTTCTATACACCTATTTACCTCTGACAATTTTTCTTGCTTTCAAAAGCGGTATAAGATCCAAAGTATCATTTTCCATTAAAGATAAATACTATTAATTCATTGATGTATCCCAATCTGCATGACCTGAAGCTTCTGCAAATGTCTCTAGATCATGAGTTTCTGAAACTTGATCCAAAAGAGAAGAGACTTGTTATAACTATGAACATGTCTGACACTAATCTATAGGATCACTAACAAGATCAACAACTGCTTCTCGTGTTGAATAGACCTATCTAGGAAGCATTGTTGTTGGTGCAGGTTAAAGTTTAATGGTCTCATATGGAGGAAGGTGAGCAGGATGAGGTGTACTTTCATCCACTCTATCATCATCTAAGGAAAAAGAAACCAGAATAGGAAAAGAAGAAGGAACAAATGTCGAATAAGAAAGCACAAATGTCGAACTAGGATCGGGGGACAAGATATTGTCATCAATTTAACATCTCTTATAATAATGTGTTCATTAAAATGAGTTTGAAGAAGTTTGTAACCTTTGACATCTTCAGAATAACCAACAAATATGCACTTCTCACTTTTAGACTGTAAAGATTTCCTTTTCTCATCAAGAATGTGATCCCGTGATACACTTCCAAATACATAGAACTTACTTACATCTAACTTAATTATATTCCATGCTTCTTCTGACATTTTATTTTTAAGAGCCTTTGTGAGAGTGTCATGTACTATGTAATTTCCATAGTTAATGGCTTATGCCCAATACTTTATACTTAATATCGTAGATAAAATCATACAATTAATCATTTCTTTTAATGTGTTGTTTTTTCTCTCAGCAACACCATTTTATTGTGGTGTATATGGAACAATGTGTTTCATTTGGATTCCATGTGTAGTGAAGTAACTTGCAAATTGTTTGTTCACATATTATCCTCCATTATTTATTCTTAACCTTTGAAGTTGATGTCTGGATTTATTTTCTACAAGGGCCTTGTAGGCCAATAACTTGTCAAAAACTTCTCTCTTAAGTTTTAACAAGTAAAACCAAGTGCATATGGAAAAGTCATCAATTAAAGTTAATAAATACTCACACCTAGAAAAATAAGAAGAAGAAAGTGGACCAAAGAAGACACTATGAAGAAGATGCAAAGGGGTCAAGGTGTGCCAAGAGGCACATTTGTCAAAATTGTCTCGATAATGGTTTTCGAGAAAAACACAAACAAAAACAAAATCTCTACAAGAAACAAGAGGAATACTAGTCACCATTTGTTGATTACATAATTGTTGCAATGAGTGATAGTTTAGATGACCAAACCGCTCATGCTAAAGTTTTATCAAGTCATCATTTTGAGCAACAAAGACTGATGGAAAATAGGATGAACCAAGGTTGTCAAACCTATATAACCTGGTAATTTCATAAAAAATTCCAATTGTGAGAAAATTCTTAGAACATTTTAGATCATTAATTACAATTTGATGAGGTGAAAACTCCATGATTTTACCTTAACCTAAACCAGTGATTTGTTACACTCATAGAAGGTTGCAGGAAATACTTGGAACACATAATACATCATTTAAATGACCATTATCTACCTAAACTATTCCAAATCGTACAACATTAAGAGATATATCATCACCAACAAATATTTTCTTGGTGTTACATTCATTAAGAGAAGAAAATATCGATTTATTCTTAGCCATATGATCATATGCTTCAGAATTTGCATTGAAGGAGAAATCGAAAGAACAAAGTGCATGTCCATGAGAAGAAGAATAAGAAGTAGAATCAATATTGATTTTGTGCTTCTTCATTGTTTCTTCTAAATCCTCCATTTTCTTAAAACATTTGGACTCGAGATGTGTAACAACCTATTTTTCATAATTAACATTTATAATTATCAAGAAAAAACATTCATATAGGAGGTTAATAATCAAAATTTAAGTTCTCAATCTACCCCTCTACTACAACTTAGTCATTAGAAGAATAAGTTAGAAATATTCCACTACTTAATTCTTCCATACTTAAAATATATTTTAGTTTTATTCTTATTATCATGTTGTTCAAACTTCTATCTCAAGTGTTCAATGATGGATCAATCACTTAGTTGAAAGTATTGGTTGTTGTTTTGTTTTTTTGAATTTGTGGTCCATTTTAGACCCAACATTTCAATGGCATTGCATGAGGTCATTATTGGTCTCTTTTTCTTACTAGGAAAAAGGGGTCAACAATGAGAGGATAACTTATGGGGATAGAAGAGGGGTCAACAATGAGAGGATAACTTATGGGGATAGAAGAGCACTGTCCTTTTTTTTTTTTATAGAGGTTGCATTCCCTTGCATGAAGGATAACCCTCGATTATTTTTCCAAATTAAAAAAGGGAAGCTAAGCTGTGAATTATCACATAATTCTAAACTTAGAAAAAGTTAAAAATATACTTATGATCTAAGATATTCCTTCAATAATCAAATAATAAGTGAGAATGAACCAAATAGCTCCATCCATTTAGACACATTTAAATAAAAATCAGTATATGAAAATAAGTTTCATAAAAATAGTTACCTTTTATCCTCGAATATGTAAGGAAATGAAATTAATGAGGAACAATGTAAACATAAAAGTGAAACAACTATGGCATAAAAATTTGCATTAATATTGTATCATCACTTAAAAGGTCTTGAACAATATTAGATTCAAAGATCCACTAAACATTTATTAAGATAGAAGCATAAGAATAATATGAATCTAGATAGTTATATATGAAGATTTTAAAAATAATAAGTCCTAGATAGGAATCATCCAATATGTTAGAAAAGATATGGCTTGCAAGCTTCTATGAATTCCTATGACAATATGTAAACGAAAATGGAATATGTTTTCTCTGATGAGATAGGATGGGGCTCTAGTGGGCCTAGAATACTAGGGAAATATTGCATCAAGAAAAAGAGAAGTTATAGTGTAATATCCTCAAATTATAAAAAATTAAATTCTATGTTGAATTTTGAAATAAATTTCCGTTTTTGGAAAATTTGGATTTGGAAATTATTTGCCATTTATGGAAAATCCAAATTTGGAATTTTGGATTATGTAATTAATTATTTGATGATTGTTGGGAAAAGATTTGACTTGCCCAACTATCCTCTTTTATTGGACACATGTATGAGACATAATTTTAATAAATTTAATGTTGGAAGACAAATGGAGCAACAAGGTTAAAAATAGTTGAACATGACTCCATGAGTGGGGAACAAGTTTGAGTTACCTTGGGGATTATTTTTACAAGTGGCAGAAGTTGAATTTGACCACTAGCAGCCCCTGAAAATCAGGGATTTGTAAAGCTACAATTTTCCCCAAGGAGGGAAAGGAGTGAAAGACCGAGGCACAAGAATATATACAACATATGTGGGAGGCAGGACATTGCTTAGTATGTTGGGGAATTGAGAATTGGTTGTTGTTATGAGCACTTACAATGTGAGGCAAGGCATATTTTGATCTGCTGTTGGTGACTATAGTTGAGAAGGATAATTCAATTTCACCCTTTTGGACTCATGGTCGGGCTAAAGGGTGATCAGGACAAGTGACCGTGGATTTTTTGTTCTACGGTTGGGTGGAACATGGCTATTCATTTTGTTTTTCAACATCATCTTATTCAGATATGTATCTTAGCCATGTTTTTCATTATTGATTTTATATATATGGTTTTTATCTGTTAGGAATATGTTTGGACTTGTATACACATAAGTGAAATATGTTCAAAGATACTACATAGCCATGGTGGCTTGCTATAATATAATGATATTGGTAATAATGTTTCTCTGAAATATGATTGTTGTATATCTATTTAACTGTATATGTAGGCATGCATATAGTAATAAATATAAAGCTATACTTATGTGCCTACTTGCCAATAAAGATCTGTATTTTGATTACTGTTGAGTCTGTACATAATCAATTATTGTAGAAAAATAAATAAAATAAGACTGTACTATTATCATGTTACTATCATGGTGAGAACAGGTGGACATACTAAAAGTCCAAGTACATTCTTTATTTACATCTATTACCCCAGAAAGATAGTTGATACAATAGACCTCTTATTGTCTTGTAAAAGTAACTATTATATTCCATAGGTCGTTATCCAAACATTACAGTTGGGGTACCATAGGACCTAAAATTTTTACAACCTTTTGTGTTTTTAAGACAAAACTCCTTATCTAAGAAAAATAGAAATATAAACAGACTACATAAAACTATTCGCAAATTCTCCCAAGGACTGGTGGAAGAAGATGGATTCTGAATACCTTTTTTGGACAGGTTGAGTGTCTCACTAAGTGGATCGGGTGCCTCCCAAAACTTTAATAACAAATACAACATTTTAGTAAATTATTACAGTAGGAAAATTACTAAATATGCAACAAAGTAAGGAATTAACTTACTTAACTTGGGTTTCGATGTTGAAAGGTGCATCCTCCCCATATTGCAAAGCCACCAATCCAAGACAAAGAAGGGAAGTGGGTGCGTTGTTCACATGATGGGTTCCCTCGCAAGACAAACATGGACCCATCATCAGTGCATATACTGGTGAAATAATTATCAATTGCACAACATAAAAATCATAAGCAACTATATCCTACAAATTACATTATTGAAAAAGTAAAGAGTCGACAAAGAAAGAGATTTACCATAGAAACATTAAGTGAGATTATAATAACCAGAAACCATCACTTGGGAAGGAGTAATTTTAACTTTTTATAAAAGGCTAAAGCGACTATGGAATATTTAATCACAGTTACGATATATAAAAGGATATTATCTAAACAAAGCACCCTTATACACAGACAAAGAATTAATATTGATATTATGGACAATCATACAACTATGCAATTAAAGAAACATTGAATCAAAAATTACCACCATGATGCGAGAAGGCATTCTCAATATAGAAGGATTCATTAATATTTATTAAAAGGATACACCAAACTAAATCTGGGTTTTAAATAATCAAAAGTATCTTGTAGGTTTTGATTAGAGTTGTTGAAGGCACTCAGGATGTTCAAAGAGTTGAGTATGGTGTGTACCAAGGTCTGTCAAGTTATTATTCCAGAGCGCAATCATGATGGAGATAGGGAACGATACTCCTCGACGAGGATTAATTATTTTAAAAATGAGTAGTCAAACCCTGTGTAAGGAGGCGTGGTATACCTTTCCAAACAATTAAGGGTTCCTCTAAAATCACAGTGTGCAAAGTAAACGAATAACCGGTAACAAAGCTTAAGTATGAAAATATTTAAATAGGGCATGACCGAAGCTAGGGATATAAGAAAATTATACCTCATCACGACCCGACTTAGGTCACGGGATAAAGAAAATATTTAACACTGTCGAATGAAAATCATTTATACACAGAAATAAATCCCATAAACTCATGGCATATAAAGAATAATAGTGAACACATGTTTTCCCACAGAGAAGAGTAATACAAATAGTGATAAAATGAACATGCACCTGACATAGAGAGATGTTTTTTTTTTTAAGAAATACATTACTTAAACAAATAAACATAACGCGTGCGTGCTACACAGACAGAGAGGAAAACCACAAAAATATAATTTCTAGACAGTGAAGCATAACACCCGCACTCAGCATAGACGGAGAGATATCCCATAAAAATACATAGACAGAGGATAGTTACCACAGAGGGTGCAACTTGTAAATTGCAGGACAACACCGTGAAGTTATTAGCGAAGGTATCCAAAATAGAAAGGAAGGCTTGACATAGAGGAAGACCGAGACATAATAAAAGGGATCATGCAAACTACTATTCGCGAAAAATCCCCTTTGACACATAAACATTACTTCAAAGCTATTTTAAAATACCACTGTACATTAACGAAAATTATGGAAAGATAAGAGGTTCAGAGGGAAGACTTACCGTAGACTACCTGAGGGAGAAATGCAATAGTCGTTTCCGCAGACTTGAGCAATTTAACCATCACGACATTTGCTATCTTGCTACCACATAGGCGAACGAATACCAACACAACATGCTACTTATTACCACATAGATGAACCAGTTAACAACAAATCATTGTCACCTTGCTACCACAAAGAAAGAGTCGAGTAAGGTTACCCTCACAACACCATCACCTTGCTGCCATATATAAAGAGTCGAGTAAGGCTACCCTCGCAACATCGTTACCCTGTTACCACATAGTTGGGAAAATTGCATCGGTTAAACACACAGAGTGAAAAAACCAAATGGAATTACCATGAAGGAAAGGGAACTTCATGCCTCTCAATTTCGGAAAGGTCTAATAGTACACTACCATGTGAAGCCATCTTAAGTTGCGAGCCAGGAGTGGGGATTTCCCTACAATGTCAGACCAAAAGGAGTAATGGAGGCCTGGCACCATTAATATAAATTGACAGTTTAATAACCTAAGTCTAGGTTCAAACCATCCTACAACCACAAGCTTAAATGCTCCTCAACTTCCCTAAAGGTCGAGCCTTAACTATAATGTGAACCAGTGGGAACACGTTAGGCCCATAACTATATATTTATCTTGATCGTAAGTCCCATATACTATTTCCATTACTTTTGGATTGGCCAACCAACGCATTGGTTGGGAGTTAGGGTTTAAGCTCTAAACTCTTCCATTTGTGAAAATATAGTGTTAGGTTTAAATCATAGGTATATCATTAAGGTTCGTTCAAGCATACGGTAAGGCTTATGTAATAACATTTGAAAATCGTGAATGGTATTCAAATCTTAATATACGACTTCCATAGTAGGTATTGGTTATAACATTTAGATGTGTTAGAGATATAATGCATGGCTTATTTATTAATACTTAATTATGTCGTTAAATATTTATAAACAATGTATTACTTAAATAATAAGTGTCATAATCATAGCCAGGCTATGGACCTCGATAGGTCTAGCCACCAACTCGTCCGTACGATAACGTTACCTCTAAATAACAAAGCTTATCAACAAACGAAGTATCGAACTTTAGCACTCTTGTAAACTTTAGAACAAGTGATGATAATGTTACATCTACAGGGGAGTTAATTAACGAATTGAGACATAATTTGTCTTATGACATTAACAATTGTTATACATAATAGACGTTAGTTTGTCCCCTTTAATTTTTTTTATTTTATTTTGTGAAATTTGGGGTACATTACATATGGTATCAAAGTTATAGGTTACAATTCTTGGACCTTAGGGAAACACCAATTTTTTTTTGTTTTTTGTGTTTCCTTGAAGAAAAACTAGAAAACACATTTATTGTTACAAACAGAAAAAACAATTTGTCTCTTGTGAAAATGTCAGCACAAAATGATGAAGGAGATATACCTGAAGGGAATCCAAATCAGGAACCTCCTAGAGACCCAAAGCATAAAAGTGAAGGAAGTTCATCCACTCAAGTATTGGAAACAATGTGAAAGCTCATCGTAGAATTACAAGGATTTGAAGTAGATAATGAAAATCTGAAGAAAGAACATGAAGATCAGCTGGAAATAAATGAAATGATTCTATGCAATATAGTAAAAAAGAAGAGTCCAAAGGAAAATGAAAAATAGTAAAAGGTGAGCAAAAAGTCCTCGAAGAATTCTGGTTATGAAATATAAAAGGAGGATAGCTCTTTTGAAGACAGAGATGTGACATAAAACAAATCATTTATAGGAAGAAAAAGAAAATAGGTGGACCACCTAGAAGGTGAATTCAAGAAAATAAAACATTCCACCTTTGATGGAGAATCAAAGACTGGTGAGGAGGTTGAAGCATGGTTACTAGATATAAAGAAATACTTCCATATTTATAGCTATTCTAGTAATATGAAAGTCAGAATGGCCATTTACAACTTAAACGAAAAACCTAGTATCTGGTGGTAAGACCTAAAATTATCCAAGGGATTGAAAGAAAAACTAATGAAATGGTCATATTTTAAAAATTATTTCAAGAAGCAGTACTTATCAGAAAGTTATTACAAAAGAAAAACTAAGGAATTTTACGAACTGCAATTATGCAATATGGTCATGGATGATTCAATAAATAAATTTTTAGATCTGTTGAGGTTTGTACCAAAGATCAAAGAATACAAAGTAAAGATACAAAGGTTCTTGAGCTGTCTACCATAGTCGTACAAGGAAAAAATTCAATTTGACAATCCCAAGTCTTTAAATGAAATGTTTAGAAATGTTCGGATGTGTTGTGATCAGTACAAACAAAGAGATAAAATTCCCAAGGCATGGAAAGACAAGAAATAGGATAGATTGAATCCGCGTAAGAAAGGATTCCAGCTAACCCCTTTCTGTAATATGATGAAAGGTTTCTAGAAGAAAGAGTACCATTCAAATACAAATAATTCCCAAGGGGGAAATAAATAGGTTATCCTGGGAGTCAAGAAAGTTGGGGACAGACCCAGAGAATCATTGAAGTGTTGGGAATGTGGAGAACCTCACTTGAGGAGAAATTGTCCACGCTTAAATCCCATAGCAAGAACTTCGGTCCATAACCTTCAAGAGGCTTCGATGATTGGAGATATTGGTAGAAGTGTGCATAAAATCAATGCATCTCTAGATGGTAGACAAGCATATCATCAATCCACTATTGTTGAAGTTGAAGGTAAAATCCATACCCACAATGTCTCTATACCAATTGACCTAGGAGCTAGTTTGAGTTATATTACTCCCGATTTAGTTGAAATGAACAAGTTAAAGAAGGTAAAGCATGCTAAGTCTTGGTTAGTAGAGTTAGCAACATGCACTAAAAGAAAGGTAACATATTTTATTTTTTATTGTGAACTAAGCATAGATGGTCAAAATACAAGATTTAATCTGAATACATTACCTTTGGGATATTACGAGTTAATCATTGGAATCGAGTAGTTAGAGAAACATAAGGTGATATTAAATTGTTACAAATAGTCGTTTGTGTACATAGATGAAAATAACACGGCTAGAAAGGTACAAGGAATCTGAAAACCAGTTTTTGTTAGGCAGATATCAGCGATCTAGTTCAAGAAATGTATGAATAAAGGTTTCCAAATTTATGTTGTACAAGAAACTAACCTACTAATGGAAGAAATAAAACCAAGTTTAGAATACTTTACAGTCCTACGTGGGTTCAAAGATGTATTTGTAGATGAAAGAACAAAACTACCTCCAAAGAGGGAGATAGATTTCTCTATTGACCTGTTACCCACATCTGCCCCGGTATCCAAGGCACCTTATAGAATGAGCCTACCCGAATTAACAGAACTGGAAATTTAGTTACAAGAACTATTGGATAAGGATTATGTTGGAATATTGAGAGGCAGGGGGGGTGAATTAGTATTACCCTTTTTAAACAATTAGCAGTCACTTTTTATATTTTATTAATTATCACAATGAATCAACAATGAATTGTATGTAAAATCAATTGTATAAATATTTTTAACAACATTTACAAGTTTTATAAAGAATAGTGAAGGACACCAATCCTCTTTAGATCATCAACTCTAGGAGACACCAATCCCCATCTTCAGGGCACCAACCCTAGGAAGCACCAACTCCCTCTTCTTTAGGGCACCAACCCTAGGAAGCTCCAACTCCCTTATCTTTTACAATTTTCTTAGTAAGGATATGAATCCTTCCATGCTCCTCCCTTCCACCCTCACTGCATAAGAATCTTCATTTTTCCTTCCTGAAATCTGCTTCTACTTTTGATCTTCTGATATGAACTACATAAAAACATTCTTCTCAACACTATTCCTCGTTTATATAATATTCAAAATAGTGTGAGAGTGATACACTGTGTCCCTTAGTTTGGACCATCACACCTCTTCATTTAACTTAACCATAATCATTGTTTTATCATTTTTACCATGAATACTTTTCATATATCGATCACAGTTATGGATCAATTTCATCCTTTTAAGTCAATCTTGAATCTCTACAATTATTTGCATAAAACTGAGTTCTGTAGAGGTGCTTCCTTCAAACCATTACAAGTGACTGAGTGATACAAAACCACGGGTTTATCAATTTAGCGACATATTATATTCTTCCTTTTAAATCTCTTATTCCATATGACCAATGGCGGTGACCATATGCTAGGCCAAATGCATGATTGAGATCTTATCAAATCAAAGGTCGTGATTTAATCCCTTGATGAGATGGCCGACAGTCGGGACTTCGTCATTTGGGACTTTGGGATTTCAAATTTTCGAATTAGATCAGATGGTTTTTTTCATGGAACTAGATCAATGGTCATATTTGATCCTTACACTCATCTTTTCACTGCTTGATCTGATGGCTAGGACTTAATAAACCATTGAGATGGATGGACACCATTTACTCCAAGACTTTGGTTTTTCTACTTACGTTATCCTTCCATTGTAATATGATCCACAGTTGAGAATACACTAGAAGTGATCTTCAGATCGGACGAATCATGTCCACTTCAGGACTTCGACATTCGGGACTTCGGGACTTAGGGCATTTGCTGGTGGTGAAACTCCTGAAGTAAAACTCCCAGAGTGACATAACTTTCTTACGTTACTTGATGACGTGGAAAGAGCCGAGTATCTACTACGTGCTAGTCATATTCGTGATTTTCACATACCTGAAATGCCAATTTCAACTTGACACTTGTCATTATCTGATTGTTCCACATTTCCTTGCTGACGTGGTCTGCTGATGTGGTTGGATGACATAGATCTCCCGATGTGACACATGTGCATCTCCTTGATCTAACGGTCATAATTCTATCTGAAATATATCTCAAATCGACGACTGAGAGTGACTTCAGAATTTTAGCTAATTGAGATCTTAGGTCTTTTACCTCGCTTATCTTATCCTTCCACTTAATTATGATCCAATGGTCGTGAAGACTCTCGAAGTGGATTAACGATCAATGATGATTGCAGAACCAAAACTTGTGCATGATTTAACTCATCACCCAAACTCCACAATTTGAAGTTGTGCATTGTTGGTGAGTCAACCACAATTGTCGATCTTCGAAGCTATAAGATCTGACGGTCCTGACTAATTGCGGGATTGGAAATAGAATGATATTTAATTCTCCTTCTGATCGATGAAATCTATCCATGTCGTTGATCTGGAAATTGCACATTCGAAGTTCATGACTTAATACAACTTAATCTGATTGTTTGTTGGATCAACCACAGTCATCGATATTTGTTTGTTGATCCAACCATACCATCGAGATATTTGAGTTTATGAGATCCGGATGATCTAGACCAATTGCAGAATTGTAATTAGCGAAAGTTGTTAATTTCTTTATTTCTCTCTCCAAGTCGCAATTCATCCATGTCGTTGATTTGTCTTGCATATCCGATGGTCACAACTTGATATGGTCATTGACCAATCCTCCAATGGTCCTTAAACCCACAGTTACTCATATGACCGACGTTCGTTATATGAGACGGTCAACATCGTCAATTTTCTTGATCGGATGGATGTTGAGGATTCTCACCTTTTCCTATGCATTGATCGACTTCTCAATATTTCCATCGATCCCGACGACAATTTTGCAATGCGCTCTTCCTTCTGATATTTGATCTTCATTCACTTCTGTACTACTCTTTCCTTTGTGAGCTTCATATGCATCATCGACTGTTGACATCAATGACAATACATCAATAACAATATGTCCAACAATCTCCCCCTTTGTCATTGAGGGAAAAATTATAACTTCATACATACTCCCCTTGTGATGATGCTTTTCTCTACAAAATTACTCTCCCCCTTTGACATCAATGGAGAAGGGTTTCACCCCCTAGGGTAATGCTCCCCTGACTATTCGATTTTAATGGGTTTTTTTTTTAATTACTCCTAATTTTCGTCGGAGATTCTCAAAAGTACTCCTGGGTAGAGGTTTTGTGAAAATGTCTGCAATCTCTTCTTTGGTGTCTACATACACTATTTTGACCACCTTCTGGTTAACCTGATCTCTTAGAAAATGGTATTTGATCGATATGTGTTTAGTTTTAGAATGCATCACTAGATTTTTAGAGATGTTTATGGCACTAGTGTTGTCATAGTTAATAAGAATAGGATTTTTATATTTTATTTGTAGGTCTTCTAAGGTTTGTTTCATCCAAAGGACGTGTGTGAAGCAGGATGCAGCAACAATGTATTCTTCCTTTTCTATAGAAAGAGATTTGGATGTTTGTTTCTTGCTTGACCATGCCACCAGACCTTTTCCCAAGAAAAATTCTCCTCCGTTGGTGATTTTTCTATCATCTATGCTACCTTCCCAATCAACATCAATATATGCAGTTAGGTTTGAATTTTTATCTTTTGGATACCACAATCCAAATTCTAGGGTGCCTTGAAGGTATCTGAATATTCTTTTTACTTCTTTTAAGTGAGATTCTCTAGGTGCAGATTGAAATCTCCCCACAAGTCCAACAACCTACATGATGTCAGGTCTCATTGTTGTTGAGTAGAGTAAACTTCCAATCATTGATCTATACATTGTTTGATCCACTTTTGGTGAGTCATCTTCTAAACTTAGCTTACATCCAGTGACCATGGGAGTACTCATGGGTTTACTATCTTCCATTTGAAATTTCTTCAGCATGTATTTGATATATTTGGTTTGTGAAACAAATATTCCATTTTTTGTTCGATTTACTTGTAAACCTAAGAAAAATGAAAGTTCTCCCAGCATAGACATTTCAAACTTTTCTTGCATTTAGTTGCAAATTATCTACTTAATGTAGTGAGATTACTCCCAAATATAATGTCATCTACATATACTACCACAACAATCATGTTTTGATCCTCAATTTTGATATATAGGTTGTTGTCAGTAGATCCTCTCCTGTATCCCTATTTTTGTAGATATTGATCAAGCCTAGAGAACCATGCTCTGGGGGCTTGTTTAAGATCATATAGTGCATTTTTTAGTTTTCACACATAGTTCTGATTTTCTGATAAAATGAATCCTTCCGGTTTCTCAACATAAACTTATTCTTCCAGTGTTCCATTAAGGAATGTTGATTTGACATCCATCTGATATATTTTGAAATCTCTGAAGCTTGCAAATGCTAGTAACATTATGATGGCCTCAAGTCTTTCTACATGAGTGAAGGTTTCTTCAAAATCAATACCTTATACTTGGGAATATCCCTTGGAGACTAATATGGTTTTTTTATTTATAATTTCCCCATTTTCATTTAATTTGTTCTTAAAGATCCACTTAGTTCCTATCACATTCTTGTTCTTGGGTCTTGGAACTAGTTCCCAAGTTTGATTCTTTTTTATTTTATCTCGTTCTTAATTCATTGATTCTATCCAATCTTTACTTTTGAAAAATTCTTTAACGGACTTAGGTTCAATTAAGGATAGCATTTCTTGTTCTGAGTCAAAGGCTAGTCTCCTTCTTGTTTATACTCCTGCACTTTTATCTCTAATGATCTGGATTTCAGGATGATTCTTTTGAACTCTTTTTGATGGAGCTCTTGGAAAGGGTGTTTCTTCATTATCTTCTTCATCAGTGCGTGGTTCATTTTACTGTGTTTCATCATCATTTTCTTGCTGAGATTCTACATCATCCTCCTCTTGTTGAGATTTTATATCATCATCTTCTTGTTGAGTTTTTTTATCAAAACCTTGGGATATTCCCCTTTTTAGATCATCTATTTTTACATTTTCACTTTCCACTATTTTTAGTAGTTTGATATTATAACATTTGTATGCCTTTTTATTAGATGAGTATCCTAAGAATATTCCTTCATCAGATCTTGGGCCAAAATTTCCTAGGTTATCTTCATCATTCTTTATGTAACATTTACTTCCAAAAATTCTAAAGTGTTTTACAAAGGCTGGCCTCCCAAACCATAGTTCATAAGGGGTTTTGTCATGATTGGGTCTCAACTGAGCTCTATTAAGTATGTGAAATGTTGTGTGAATTGCATCTCTCCAAAATTTGTCTGGAATTTTGGCTTCATTTAACATAGTTCTTGCAGCTTCTTGAACTGTTATGTTTTTCCTTTCTAACACTCCATTTTGTTGAGGAGTCCTAGGGGATGAAAACTGTCTTTTGATACCATGGTTTTCACAGAATTGAGTGAACTCTTTAGATGTGAATTCTCCTCCATTGTCTGATCTTAGACATTTAATTTTGAGATCTGTTTCATTTTCTACAAGAGATTTAAATGTTTTGGATTTCTCAGTGGCTTCTGATTTTTCTTTTAAAAATAAAACCCAGGTCAGTCTTGTGTAATCATCAACAATCAACATAAAATAATGTTCTACATAATTTCTTTTGGTTTTGGTCAGTCCACATAGATTTGTGTGAATAAGCTCTAATGGTTTTGTTGTGGAGTGTTCTTTTGTTTTTAACCTAACTCTTGTTTTCTTTCCTATTTGACAATGTTTACAAATGGGATCTAAAGGATTAATCATTTTTGGCATGTCCCTAATTGCCTCTTTCTCGTTGGATTTGATCAAGTCGTAAAAGATTAAATGTCTCAACCTTGTATTCCATAGCCATCTTTCATCTACTTGGCTTAAAAACATTTATCTTCTTAATTTATATTAAGGATGTACACATTGCTAGATTTTTTTGGTGCGACTACCACTATCTTTCCAGTGTCCCTTTTTCCGATCTCACATTTATGAGAATCAAAAGTAAGTAGATGAACTTGATAACATGTTTGGATTACACTTAGGATATTAGGTTTGAGATTTTCTACTAGAAGTACATCTTATTCTTTGTTTTTATTATTTCCTAACCTAACAGTGTCTTTTCCCAGTATCTTGGCTGACATGTTATCTCCAAAGGTTACTTTTCCTTTTCCTTTCTCATTTAACTTGAGAAATTTACTTTGATTTCCAGTCATATGCTTGGAACATCCACTATCAATATACCACTGACATTGTAACATCCCACTCTTGGGCGCACTAAGCAAACTTATTCTTTGAGGACACTTGCTTGCAAGTGATCTAGATTATTATACCATTGACCGTTGATTATTATTATGAAGAACTATGGATGTGATTATATGTTATTTTGTTGTATTGACTTAGATATGTGCTATTGACTCGGTTATCCTGAGTGTGTAGGATTTGGACCTCGAGGATGTTGAGGCATCGATGAAACCCTTGGACTCTGGATCAAGTGATGGAGTGGACTATTGGGGTTTGATTGTTGTATATATATGACATATGCGCATATGATTAAATGTTATGATTATGGATTTTGTTCTCACATGATTTGTTGATGATGCAGGATGACGATAGATTGCCTACCAGACTCAAATGTGGAGTAGAGAGGTCACACATGATAACCAAAGACATTGAGGGAGAGGTGTGGACAACAACCCTGCCACATCCTACTAGCATTCTCGTCGTGGCTCGAACTTTAGGTTAACGAATACCTAGATCGAGAAGACCCACGATGTCGTCAGGGAAGACTGCGACAGTCACTCACGATGATTCTAAGGGGCAAGCAATAAGGTAGGGGTTTTGATCTCTAGCAAGTTAGTCAAGAGGCGAGTGGCACCCTTGGAGCATGGAGTGCATCCTAAAGGGCAAGTCGTGCAAGAAAAATGGAAAGAGGCGAGTGACACCCTTGGAGAACGTAGTGTATCCTGAAGGACACATTGCGCAAAGGAAACAGAATGAGCCGAGTGACACCCTTGGAGCACCTAGTGCATCTGGAAGGGCACATCGCGTTGTTAAATAAGAAATGAATAAACCTATGGCCTTAGAACAAATAATGTGATGAGAAAGATTTAAAACAATTTTCCTAATAAAATGTCGTCTAGTGTAGGAAAATAAAGTATAGGTCTAAGTGATACTTGTGATAAAAATAAAAATACATATTTATATAAAAATAAAGAAATAATAATGATAATCATCATTAATCATGTGATGAGAAGGGGGTAAGAAATTCAATTAAATTATAAAAATGTTTTGGGGGATAAAATTTAAAAAAGGGGAAAGAGGGGAAATAATTGTTTTGTTACATATGCTAGTTAAAAATTTATTAAGTAAAAAGGAAAAGGGGAAAAAGGTAATTTTCTACACATGCCAATTTGAGTTTTAAATGAAAAGGGAAAGAGGGAAATTTAAAAGAAATAGGAAACTAGGAAAAAGAGGGAAACATAAAAAGAAAGGGGAAACACAAGGAAAAAGAAGAAATACTAACTTAGTAAGGTATATAGCATTTATGAACCTTCTAAATTAAACTCAACTAGTAAATTAGTAAGGGGATAATTCATTAAAATGTGTAAGGGAATATGGGGACACCTAGGAGCAATTCTAGGAATGCTTTTAGGTGGGTGAGGGAAATAGGAGTAATTAATTAATTAATGAAATTAATTTATGGTGCAATGAAAGGGATGGGTGACACATGTACGGGGAGGATTTTTATGAATTAAATTATTGAATAATAAATTAAATGGGATTTTGGGAAAGTAAATGACTTAGAAACTCTATATAAAGGGGGGAGGAGGAAGAGGATTAATATCTTCTATTATGTGTAACATTACGTTGCATAATTTTAGACTCGACTGACTTAGCTTGTTGGAGTTGGGATACCCAGCTCGGTGAGGAGTGGTAGCTCGGACTTGTGAGGTGAGCTGGGAGCTAGCTGATCTCTGGTTCAGTGTGTGTGTCCCCTTTACGGCTCGGGCGGATAAGGGGGAATAAGAGTACTCCTAGCATTGGATGGGAGGTACTGGTGAAGTCTCATAAATCGACAAGCCAGAGCTACATGGAGCCTGTGGGACAACGAATCAGAGTGGACGACTTGGGCTATGGTACGCATGCCCTTATTCTCCATGGTATATTTTTATTTACTTTACGCTTTCATTTCTGTACTTTTAACTGTGTAAGGAAGGTGTTGACTTATCGTTTTATTGAGAACTTAATTTCCCCATATCCTTAAGATTGTTTCTTGAATTGATACCCTTGGCATTCGATCCTTGATGTTGTGATTGTCCTGTTGGTTTTAATTGATTTTTCTGAAGAGTTTATGCCTGGTCTTCGTCCTCATCCCTAGCTCGTCATTTTATGCTTGAGAAGTCAGCCAGGAGCCGAATCAACGGTTGTCACTTCGGTGCACAACGACCTATAGATTCTAATGCCCTTCTTTTCTGTGCATGGATGATGAGTGAAGGATGCCTTTGCCCAGTTGTCTACCCATGTTTATTGTTCTTGATTGATTGATTGTATTGTGCTTTCTTGCGATTGAATACCTCTTCGTATTGTTCATTTTTTTCACTGCAAGTATTCAACCACGAAATATTTTTGGCTACAATTTTTAACAGCTTGATGGTGAATAGCTCTGATTTACCCTGCGATTTATTAATTCTGATGGAAATTTACTCTGAGTTTTCAATGCACTAAACCTCCAAAATTTTCCTCTGCGTTTTATTAAATATGATGACAAAATCCTCTACGAATCAACACTTTCCTTTACTCTGGGTTTTCATTAATTTTGGAAAACGGAATTCTTCCTCTGCCATTATTCATTAAAGGTGAATTGACTCTATGTTTATGTCTTTGGCCTGCGAATTCCTCCGAGCTCTTTACAGCATTCAATTCAATTTTTTTGTAGTTGTTTTACCCATATATTGGCTTCTACAAAACCCCTTTTACTGTGTTTTAATTTCTCTGCAAGTTATTACGTTTATGGAGATTTCACCCTTCACGTCACTCACAATTGCCAGTTATTACGTTTATGGAGATTTCACCCTTCACGTCACTCACAATTGCTTAAGGAGTCGCTATATCCTGGACAAAGATACCATGGTCGTTAAGGGTCTGACAGCATAAATTCCTAGCAATTTATTGTCAACCCCTTTTTATTATGTGTATGGAGGGATAAAAGTGCTACCCGGTGCATTCCATGTGGTAGTGATTTGTTACATTAACTGGGTAGCGAATTGGTTAGCGGTTAAACTCAGTAGAGATTTTGTTAGCGTTTAAACCGGCTAGCGAAATGTTTACTCAGAACTACCCACTGTGATTTTCTTATATTAATTGAATGACAATGATATGGTAGGCGTATTATGGATGTGTAATGACAACGTTTTAGCATGCAAGGTGTGACTGTGAACTTAAAATACTCAGAGATATACCTACTGCATTCAATTCTGTTATTTTCTCTGCATGCTCCTTATATATATTCATTGATTATCTTTGAAGACGATGTGTCAATTCGTTATTACCAAATATTTTTTTTTTCAATTCGTTTTTACTAATGCGTTTTCACCTAGAGATTGATTGTGTCATTATTTTAAGTTGACCTTGTTTTACCCAACATACCCACAACTGTTTTCATGGCACATTACATAATTTTCACATTATGATTTCCATGGAAATTACTCAGCGTTATCCTATTCTTTGTTTTTATTAAACAACCATATCTTATTTACCCAACGATATGTTGAGAATCTCTACACTAACGTTTTTGGCTATCACTCCATAAACCCGGAAGGCTCTTTTCATGAACTGGAGGCTCTGTCACTGTAATTACAAGACCTCATTCCTGACTATTAAACGTTCCAAGTAATTGAGGGACGTCGAAATAGAGGTGGTGGTTTCTGATTAACACTGGTTGTTAGTTCCGATTTTTTTGGATATAAAAGCATGGAATCGATCTGCCAATAGTGCCCATTTGGCCTCAAAATTTTACTGAACAAGATGTGAAATGTAATCCATTTATATTTGTTATAAATATAAGAGTAATTTCCGTTATTGGAAAAAAGTAGTGTAGTTTGGATGGAGAATTTAATAGTCATCTTGTATGTTGAATAGACGGAAATTTTATATACACTTGTATATGTGACAACGACCTGCCCAAAGATTTATCAAAGTCTTACCTGAAATTTATAAATAGAACTTAATAGACAACGATGTTAGGCAGACAATTATTATTACCATGATAGCCAAGTATATAAAAAATTGGAATTTGGAACCTTGGCAGATGTTCTACCGCCCTAATTATTGTTATTTAATTTACCCCTTCAACTCCATAGTTCTGCTACACATGTCAATATAATGGTGGTAACAAAAAGTAATGGAAAACTGTTTTCATGTGTAAAACCTTAGTAAAACAATATAAGTTGATAAAAATATTAAGCAATAAGCAATTTGAAAATTAAAATTTACTCTAATTTTCAAGTATTTCGGAGTACGCAGAAAACCATGAAACTCATGGCCAAAGACTTGATTAAATACCAGGATAATGTTGTTAAGTACTCCATTAATTAGAGTATGTGGAATTTTAGATAATAAGGAAAGTGATATATCATTAGAGTGATTATCATTATTATAGTGATATATGTTAGGCAAGCGATATGTTATTACAGTGAATTGAAGGACTATTGAAAACAATTTTTACGTAATGTGTGGTTGCGATTGAATTTTTATTTAACAACAATTTTATATATTAAATGACGGAAATATATTATCAAATATTCTATATAATATATTTGATAGACCACAATATAATCTAGACAACCTTTATTAATAGATATCAATACATGTTAGAAGGATATGAATTCTAGACGACTATCTATTAATAGACATAGATTTTATAGTTAGATTGTGTTACCATTGTTATACATAGATCCTTGATAGAAAACCATGTGGATTGTTTACAAAAAAAATTTATGGACAACGATATTAAGGTTAGATAGCATTTCCTTGTGGATACCAAAAGAGAATAATCCTTAGATGGCTAATTGCATCCTTTAATTGATGTAGGTTTGCCTGGGATTTTTTGTGCCTCAGTTGTTGTCTCTCCTATCGCCTTGTGATGGAATGAATATAGTTGAGGGGATCATGGCATGCCCTATTGGATAGCGGGGAATGATAACTTGGTCAGATTCGGGCGTCCCATTGTGGGTGTTGTTGATCGTTGTAAGTTGTTGTTAGCACTTGGGTTGTAACGCCTTCATGCATTTGGTTTGCACACCATTGAGGTTCTAGTTATTGGTCGTCGAGACCATTGTGTTGGGAATGTGGATGTTTTCCTTTAGCCTGTAGGCATCATCCTGTTTGTGTTGGGCAGTTACTCGTTTCTGTTTGTCCTTGATTTCTGCACATTTCACCTAGTTGCTCGATGTGATAATGTTAATTCGTTGTTGTCTGTTGCCCGATCTTCTTGCGTGGTGTTTGTCGTCAGTTGTGTGGTTCAACTATTGTCATCGTTACCTTCCTGCCTAAAAAAAAAAAAAAAAATTGCACTTTCTGCTTCACTGGTATTAGTAACGTTTGGGGTCGTTACATATGGTATCACAGCAGGTTCAACCCTGTGACTATGGATCGACAGGATTTCCACTGCAGTAAACTTGTGACTAGTAACCGTTATGTTAATTAAAAACCTTAACGTGTCCATGTGGTGACCGCATTTAGAGGATGCCTCAGAGGTTCGCAACGTGGTGTCATGGAAGGAGGTGTGACGCCTCTAGAAGTTCCTGCACCCTCAAAGTTTAACCCCCAAGGGGAAGAACAAGTCCTTGGGTTGGATTCTCTTATTGTTAGGGATGATGATGGTCTGAGAAGGCCCTTCCAGGTAATGTCAAAGGGCCTTGATTCACCATCAGTACTAGGATGAGGCCAGGGAACCTGTACCCCTGAGGGTCCATAGCGCGCCCTATCCAGTACTGTTAACATCCATCACGAACTCAAGAGAGTTGAGTTCTCGATTCCTCGAGTGTTACGGATGAATCTGTCATCGAGGGACGGTTGTAGATCAAGGAGTTATGCTTCACGCTTCATGATACGACCTCTGACATGAAGGTCTACATGGTGGTCTTTCAACTGAAGGGGAACACTCTTCTATGGAAGAAGACGCTCCTTCCACTTTGAACATGATTGTCGACGATGTGTCATGGGAACTGTTCAAGGAACGGTTCCAAGAGAGGTATCTTTTTGAGGAATTTGATGAGCATCAGCTCAATGAATTTAACGCCTTGCGACAAGGAAGTCGCATGGTTCCCACGTAGGAGGCCCATTTTGGAGCTTCTTCGGTATGCTCCGCACCAATTACCCAGAAGCGTGAGGTTAATAAGTTCTAGTTTGGCCTTAATGTTAGAATTCAAATTCTACTTTAGGTACCAGGATTACTGAACCGAAGAAAGTGTGTTGGATTGTGGGGAGCCACATTACCCGCATTACTGCCCAGAGGAAAGGGTCAGAGTATCTGGATTAGCCGGACCCACTACCGTGGGATTTTTTGGCAAGGCCCATCGGATTCTTGCAGTAGTGAATAACCGCTAGCTAGAGCACTAGTCAATTGCGCTCGAGACGTCAGGTACCGTCGATGACCAGACCCATAGTATTTGATAGATCATGGTGCTACCGAGAGTTTCATCTCTAGTGCAGCGCTAAAAAGGATTAAGTTAAAGGCAGTCGAATAGGATGAGTTTAGATTTGTAGAGATGGCTTTGGGAGCCAAACAGAAGGTTAGAGGAAGGGTTACGAGATGTACCATTAACCAAGGAGAGTTTGTCACCAGGGCCAACCTATACGTCACGATATTACGATCTTATGACATCATGATCGGTATGGACTGATTGGAATTGCATGAGGCGATACTCAATTGTAAGATGAAACGGTTGAGCTTGGTTAATGATGAGGGACAAAGACGTGTGAGTGTAGGTCGAAACCAGGGAGTTTCCCTAAGGTTTATCTCTTCCTTGAAATTATGGAAGAGCATGCGCAAGGGATGTAAACCTTATGCGACCCTTGCATTGACTGAGAAGGGAATAGCAAAAGGTCTAGAACACCTTCCTGTGGGGAGAGAGCTTGCAGACGTCTTCCCGGAGGGGTTACCTAGGATGCATCTAGAGATAAATTGGATTTTACCATAGATCTGAAACTGGGGACTCAACCGATAGCAAGAATGCCTTATCGTATGTCGACCTCAGAGTTACAGTATTTTAGAATGCAACTGAAGGCGTTTCTGGACCTAGGACTTATACGTTCGAGTGTGTCACCATGGGGTGTGCCTGTTACTTTCATACGAAAGAAGGATGGGTCGTGGAGAATCTTCACTGACTACCGTCAATTGAACAAGGCGACAATCAAGAATCAGTATCCGCTGCCGAGGATTGATGATCTGTTTGATTAGATGAATGGTGCGATGGTGTTTTCAAATATCGATTTGTGATTAGGGTATCTCCAGTTACAGATCAAGGTGGATGACGTCCCTAAAATTGCTTTAAAATGAGGTTTGGACATTGTGAGTTTACTATTTTACCGTTTGGACTGACAAACACCCCAGGGGTATTTTTGAGTTTGATGAATGGGGTGTTCCGCGAGTACTTGGACAAGTTCATCCAAGTATTCATTGAAGATATTTTGATTTACTCTCAAACGATGGAGGAGCATGAGGAGAACTTGTGTTTGGTACTATAGTGTCGGCAAGAGCACAAATTATATGGGAAGGTGTCCAAATGCTCGTTCTACCAATCGAAGATTCACTACTTAGGGCATGTCATCTTCGGTGAAGGTATCACCGTGGATCCAACAAAGTTTGAGGATACTATGGAATCACTTGCATTGACGAATGTCCCAGAAGTGCGTAGCTTCATGGGTTTAGCAGGATACTATTGACTGTTCATCAAGGGATTTTCAAAGATAGCAAATTTGATCACAGATTTGCAGAAGACGAAGAAGAAGTTGTTGGGACCGAGAAATGCACAGAAGAATTTCGGAGACTCAAGGAGATGTTGACAACGACACAAATACTAAAGGTCCCTGAAATGAACGCGGAATTCTTGGCATGCACTGATGCCTCCAGGAAAGGCTTAGGAGTCTTGATGCAAGATGGTCGAGTGATCACTTACATATCGACGAAACTAAGAAGGCATGAGGAGAACTATGTGACGCATGATTTTGAGTTGTTAGCCATTGTATATGCCTTGAAGGTTGGGGACACTACCTTCTTGGACAAATATTTGAACTAAAGATGGACCACTATGGACTATAGCACATCTTTACACAAAGCAACCTGAATGCGTGGCAACGACATTGGTCGGAATCACTTAGCGAGTACAATTTATAGATTTCTTACGTAAAAGGAATAGTGAACCGAGTGGCATATGCATTGAGTCGGAGACCACACATTTTCGGTGTTTCCTCTTCAGATGAATCTACGTGGAAGGATTCTAGCTTTACAGTGCGACGATGACTGGTACAAAGAGGTCAAGGATTTTATTGTACAAAACACAATGATGGTACCAAGATTTGAAGGATTTACGTTGAACGTCGACGGACTATTGTTCTTGATTGATTGATTGTCTTGTGCTTTCTTGCAATGGAATACCTCTCCATATTGTTCATTTTTTTCACTGCAAGTATTCAACCACGAAATATTTTTGTCTGCATTTATTTACAGTTCGATGGTGAATAGTTTACCCTGCGATTTATTAATTCTAATGGCAATTTACTCTGAGTTTTCAATGCACTAAACATCCAAATTTTTCCTCTGCATTTTATTAGATCTGATGACAAAATTCTCTGTGAATCAACACTTTCGTTTGCTCTGCGTTTTCATTACTTTTGGAAAACAAAATTCTTCCTCTGCCATTATTCATTAAAGGTGAATTGACTCTGTGTTTATGCCTCTAGCCTGCGAATTCCTCCTATCTCTTTACAGCATTCAATTCAGTTTTTTTGTAGGTGTTTTACCCATATATTGGCTTCTACAGAAGCCCTTTTACTGGATTTTAATTTCTCTACAAGTTATTACATTTATGGTGATTTAACCCTTCGCGTCACTCATAGTTGCGAGTTTTGTTTTTTTAATTTTCTAGTTGTTAAGGGTCTGACAGCATAAATTCCTAGAAATTTAGTGTCAACCCATTTTTATTATGTGTATGGAGGGATAAAAGTGCTACCTGCTGCATTCCATGTGGTAGTGATTTGTTACATTAACTAGGTAGCGAATTGGTTAGCGTTTAAACTCGGTAGAGATTTTGTTCGCGTTTAAACTCGCTAGAATTTTTTTTACTCAGAACTACCCTCTACGATTTTGTTATATTAATTGAATGACAACGATATGGTAGGCATATTATGGCTGTGTAATGACAACGTTTAGCATGCAAGGTGTGTCTGTGAACTTAAAATACTCAGAGATATACCTACTGCATTCAATACTGTTATTTCCTCTGCGTGCTACTTATATATATATTCACCGATTATCTTTGAGGACGATGTGTCAATTCGTTATTACCAAATGATTTTTTTTTCAATTCATTTTTACTAATGCGTTTTCACCCAGAGATTGATTGTGTCCTTACCTTAAGTTGACCGCGTTTTACCCAGCATACCCACAGTTGTTTTCATGGCACATTACATAATATTCACACTATGATTTCCATGGAAATTACTCAGCGTTATCCTATTCTTTGTTTTTATTACACAACCATATCTTATCTACCCAGCGATATGTTGAGAATCTCTACATTAACGTTTTTGGCCATCACTACATAATCCTAGAAGGCTCTTTTCATGAACTGGAGGCTCTGTCACTATAATTACAGGACCTCATTTCTGATTGTTAAAGGTTCCAAGTAATTGAGGGACGTCGAAATAGAGGTGGTGGTTTCTGATTAACACCGGTTGTCAGTTCCAATTTTTTTGGATACAAAAGCATGGACTCGATCTGCCAATAGTGCCCATTCGACCTAAAAATTTTACTGAATAAGATGTGAAATGTAATTCATTTATATTTGTTATAAATATAAGAGTAATTTTCGTTTCTGGAAAAAGATAGTGTAGTTTGGATGGCAAATTTAATAGTCAGCTTCTATGTTTAATAGACCGAAATTTTATGTACACTTGTATATGTGACAAGGACCTGCCCAAAGATTTATCAAAATATTACCTTAAATTTATAAATAGAACTTAATAGATAGTGATGTTGGGAAGGCGATTATTATTACCGTGATATCCAAGTATATAAAAAATTGGAATTTGGAACCTTGGCAGATGTGCTACCGCGCTAATTATTGTTATTTAATTTGCCCCTTCAACTCCATAGCTCTTCTACATACGTCAATATAACGGTGGTAATAGAAAGTAATGGAAAATTGTTTGCATGTGTAAAACCTTAGTAAAACAATATAACTTGATAAAAATATTAACTAATAAGCAATTTGAAAATTAAAATTTACTCTAATTTTCAAGTATTTCGGAGTGCGCAAAAAACCATGAAACGCATGGCCGAAGACTTGATTAAATACCAGGATAATGTTTTTAAGTACTCCATTAATTACAGTATGTGGAATTTTAGATAATAAGGAAAGTGATATATTATTACAGTGATTATCATTACTATAGTGATATATGTTAGGCAGGTGATATGTTATTATAGTTAATTGAACGACTATTGAAAACAATTTTTATGTAATGTGTGGTTGCGATTGAATTTTTAGTTGGCAACGATTTTATATATTAAATGATATAAATATCTTATCAAATATTCTATATAATATATTTGATAGAACACAATATAATCTAGAAAACCTTTATTAATAGATAGCAATAGTTGTTAGAAGGATATGAATGCTAGATGACTATCTATTAATAGACATAGATTTTATAGTTAGACTGTGTTACCATTGTTAGACATAGATCCTTGATAGAAAACCATGTGGATTGTTGACAACAAACTTTTACAGACAACGATATTAAGGTTAGATAGCGTTTCCTTGTGGCTACCAAAAGAGAATAATCCTTAGATGGTTAATCGCGTCCTTTAATTGATGTAGTTTTGCTTGGGATTTGTTGCGCCTCGGTTGTTGTCTCACCTATCACCTTGTGATGGCATGAATCTAGTTGAGGGGATCATGGTGTGCCGTATTGGATAGCGGTGAATGATAACTTGGTCAGATTCAGGCGTCCCGATGTGGGTGTTGTCGATCATTGTAAGTTGTTGTTAGCACTTGGGTTGTAACGCCTTCATGCGTTTGGTTTTCAAACCATTGAGGTTCTAGTTAGTGGTCATCGAGACCGTTGTGTTGGGAATGTGGATGTTTTCCCTTAGTCTGTAGGCGTCATCGTGTTTGTGTCGGGTGGGTAGTTTCTTCTGTTTGTCCTTGATTTTTGCATGTTTCACCCAGTTGCTCGATGTGCTAATGTTAATTCGTTGTTGTCTGTTTCCGGATCTTCTTGCGTGGTGTTTGTCGTCAGTTGTGTGGTTCAACTGTTGTCATCGTTACCTTCTTTCCTAAAAAAAAAAAAATTGCACTTTCGGATTCGCTAGTGTTAGTAATGTTTGGGGTTGTTACATATGGTATCAGAGCAGGTTCAACCCTGCGACTGTGGATCGCTAGGCTTTCCACTACAATAAACTCGTGAGTATTAACCATTATGTTAATTAAAAACCTTAATGTGTCCATGTGGTGACCACATTTAGAGGATTCCTCAGAGGTTCGCAACATGGTGTCATGGAAGAAGGTATGATGCCTCTAGAAGTTCCTGCACCCTCAGAGTTGAACCCCCAAGGGGAAGAACAAGTCATTGGGCTGGATTCGCTTGGTTTTAGGGATGATGATGGTTTGAGAATTCCCTTCCAGGTAATGTCAAAGGGCCTTGATTCACCATCAGTACTGAGATGAGGCCAAGGAACCTGTACCCTTGAGGGTCCACAACGTGCCCTATCCAGTACCGTTAGAATCCATCGAGAATTGAAGAGAGTTGAGTTCTCGAGTCCTCGAGTGTCGTGAATGGATCTGTCGTCGAGGCATGGTTGTAGATTAAGGCATTACGCTTCACGCTTCGTGATATGACCTCTGACATGAAGATCTGCATGGTGGTCTTTCAATTGAATTGGAACGCTCTTCTATGGTGGAAGATGATCTTGCCAGTTTGAACATGGCCATCGATGATGTGTCATGGGAACTATCCAAGGAACGGTTCCAGGAGAGGTATATTTTTGAGCAATTCATTGAGCGTCACCTCAACAAGTTCGACACCTTGTGACAAGGTAGTCGCACAGTGCTCGCGTACGAGGCCCATTTTGGAGCTTCTTCGGTATGCTTCGCACCAATTACCTAGAAGCGTGAGGTCAAGAAGTTTGAGTTTGGCATTAATGTTAGAATTCAACTTCTACTTCAGGTACCAGGATTACTGGACCGAAGAAAGTGTGTTGGATTGTGGGGAGCCACATTACCCGCATTACTGCCCAGAGGAAAGCGTCAGAGTATATGGATTAGTCGGACCCACTACCATGGGAGTTTTGGGCAAGGCCCATCGGATTCTTGCAGCGGTGAATAACCGCCAGGTAGAGCACCAGTCGAATGCACTCGAGACGTTAGGTATCGTCGATGACCAGACCCATAGTATTTGATAGATCATGGTGCTACCGAGAGTTTCATCTCTAGTGCAATGCTAAAAAGGAATAAGGTAAAGGTAGTCGAACAAGATGAGTTTAGATTTGTAGAGATGGCTTCGGGAGCCAAACAGAAGGTTGGAGGAAGGGTTATGGGTTGTACCCTTAACCAAGGAGATTTTGTCACCAGGGCCAACCTGCACGTCATGATCTTACGATCTTATGACATCGTGATCGGTATGGACTGGTTGGCATCACATGAGGCGATACTCAATTGTAAGATGAAACAATTGAGCTTGGTCAATGATGAGGGATAGAGACACGTGAGTGTAGGTCAGAACCAGAGAGTTTCCCTGAGTTTTATCTCTTCCTTGCAATTACGGAAGAGCATGCACAAGGGATGTAAACCTTATGTGACCCTTGTGTTGAACGAGAGGGTAGTAGAAGAAGGTCTAGAACACCTTCCTATGGGGAGAGAACTTGCGGACATCTTCCCGAAGGAGTTACCTAGGATGCATCTAGAGAGGAATTGGATTTTACCATAGATTTCAAACCGGGGACTGAACTGATAGAAAGAATGCCTTATCGTATGTTGACCCCAGAGTTACAGTAGTTGAGAATGCAACTGAAGGAGTTTATGGACCTAGGACTTATATATTTGAGTGTGTCACCGTGGGGTGTGCCTATTATTTTCATATGAAAAAAGGATGGGTCATGGAGAATCTTCACTGACTACCATCAATTGAACAAGGTGAAGATCAAGAATCAGTATTCGTTGCCGAGGATTGATGATCTGTTCGATTAGATGAATGGTACGAGGGTGTTTTGAAATATCGATTTGCGATCAGGGTATCACTAGTTATAGATCAAGGTGGATGACGCCCCTAAGACTTCTTTAAAACGAGGTTTGGACATTATGAGTTTACTATTTTACCATTTGGACTGATAAACGCCCCAGGGGTATTTTCGAGTTTGATGAATGGGGTGTTCCGCGAGTACTTGGACAAGTTCATGCAAGTATCCATTGACAATATTTTGATTTACTCTTAAAAGACGGAGGAGACTAATGAGAACTTGTGCTTGGTAATACAGTGTTGGTAAGAAAAAGAACAAGAAGTTGTCGGGACCGAGAAATGCGCAGAAGTATTTCAGAGGTTCAAGGAGCTATTGACAATGACACCAATACTAAAGGTCCCTAACATGAATTCGGACTTCTGGGCATGCATTGACGCATCCAAGGAAGGATTAGGAGTCTTGATGCAAGACGGTTGAGTGATTACATACATATCGAGGAAACTAAGAAGGCATGAGGAGAGCTATGTGATGCATGATTTTGAGTTGTTAGCCATTGTATATGCCTTGAAGGTTGGGGACACTACCTTGTTGGATGAAAATTGGAACTAAAGATGGACCATTGTGGACTACAGGACGTCTTTACGCAAAGTGACCTGAATGCGCGACAACGACGTTGGTCGGAATCACTTAGCGAGTACAATTTCCATATTTCTTACATAAAAGGAATAGTGAACCGAGTGGCATATGCATTGAGTCAGAGACCACACATTTTCAGTGTTTCCTCTTCAGACAAAGTTACGTGGAAGGATTCTAGCTTTACAGTTCAACGATGATTGGTACAAAGAGGTCAAGGATTTTATCGGACAAAACATAATGATGGTAGCAAGATTTGAAGGATTTACGTTGAACGACAACGGACTAATGAGATTTAAAAATTGAATTTACATACCACCAAATGATGATTTGAGGATTTGATCCTAAATGAGGCTCACAGAGCAGTGTACATGGCTCACCTGGGAGTCACGAAGATGAGGGTGGATCTTAAACCCCTATCCTTTTAGAAAGGAATGAATGAAGACATAGTCAACTATGGGGCCAGATGTCTAGATTGTCAGCAGGTAAAGACTGAACACAGACATCCAATAGGATTACTACATCCAGACATTATTCCAGAATCGAAATGGGAGGTTATTTCGATGGATTTCATTATTGGATTTCCACGGATGACAAGGAGACATGAATTGATTTTTGTGGTAGTCGACACTTTGACAAAGAGTGCTCATTTTATTCCGGTGTGTATGACATATCAAGCACCTGACATAGCTAGAGTTTCCATCAGTGAGATCCTGAGGTTGCATGGCGTACCTAAGAGGATTATATCCGATCAAGGATCGGTGTTACTAGATGATTTTTGACTAGTTTCCAAGAGACCTTGGGAACCCAACTTAACTTTAGAACTGTTTATCGCCCGGAGAATGATGGGAGGACCAAACGAATGAACCAGACCTTGGAAGACACGTTGTGTATGAGTGTGATAGACCAACATAAGCATTGGGAATAATTCTTGCCACTAGTAGAATTCACTTATAACAATAGTTACCAAAGCACCATTAAGATGGATCCCTTTGAGTTTCTTTATGGGAGACGGTGTCAGACACCTTTGAGTTGGGATTATCTTGAGGATAGGGTTCTGGTGGGACCGGAAGCAATCCAATAAATGGAATATTAAATGCAAACTATAAGACAAAGGATCAAGGAAGCACAGGATCGGAAGAAGAGTTATGTCATTGTGTGTCGTCTTGACCGTAGTTACGATGTGGAAATCGAGTATTTTTGCGGCTGAAACCTCGTAAGAGTTCAAGCAATTTTGGAAAGGGGATAAACTATCTCCTAGGTTCGTAGGATCCTACGAGATTGTGGAAAAGAGAGGCCCGTGGCCTATTGACTAGTCTTGCCTGATTCTTGAGGCGTATGTACGATGTCTCTCATGTCTCTGTTTGAGACATTATGATTAGTGATCCTACACATTTTTGACTTGAGCACCTTGTGGGTGTCGGATGAGGATGCACTCATGGATGAGCCGATCCGCATCCTGGATCATCACATTCAGAAACTACGGAGTCGAACAATAGATGAGGTCAAGGTCTAATGGGACAACCATAGTTCGCACTAAGCGACCTCGGAGGACGCATATGTTATGCGCCCACAATTTTCATTTTTGTTGGATAGATAGACTTTTGATACTGTGATACACATTATTTTGTCACCTATATACTATGAAACTTCGAGATGAAGTTTAGACCAAGAGGGGGTGTATATAACATCCCTCTCTTGCGCACATTGAGCGAACTTATTCTTTGAGGACACTTGCTTGAAAGTGATCCGGATTATTATACCATTGACCGTTGATTATTATTATGAGGCATTATGGATGTGATTATATGTTATTTTGTTGTATTGACTTAGACAAGTGCTATTGACTCAGTTATCCTAAGTGTGAAAGATTTATACCTTGAGGATGTTGAGGCATAGATGAAACCCTTCGACTCTGGATCGAGTTAGGGAGTGGACTATTTGGGTTTGATTGTTGTATATATATGACATATGTGCATCTCATTAGATGTTATGATTATGGATTTTGTTCTCACATTATTTGTTGATGATGCAGGTTGTTGATAGCTTTCCGACTAGACTCACATGTGGAGTAGAGGGGTCACGCATGATAACCATAGACGTTGAGGGAGAGGTGTGGACAATAACCCTTCCACAACCTACTATCACTCCCACCGTGGCTTGAACTGTAGGTTAACGACTACCTAGTTCGAGAAGACCCACGATGTCATGAGGGAAGACTGTGACAACTGCTCACGATGATTCTAAGGGGTGCGCAATAAGGCAAGGGCCTTATTCCTTAGAGGCCCTTAGTCTCCCACAAGATCACCTAGCGGAGTATTGACTCCAGGGGTTTTTATTTCTATCAAGTCATTCAACAGGCGAGTGGCACCCTTGGAGAAAGGAATGTGTCCTGAAGGGTACGTCACACAAGAAAAATGGAAAGAGGTGAGTGGCACCTTTGGAGCACATAGTTCGTCCTGAAGGGCATGTTGCGTAAAGGAAACATAATGAGGCGAGTGGCGCCCTTGGAGCACCTAGTGCGTCCAAAAGGGCATGTCGCTTTGTTAAATAATAAATGAATAAAACTATGGCCTTAGAATGAATAATGTGATGAGAAAGATTTAAAACAATTTCCCTAATAAAATGTCGCCCAGCCTAGGAAAATAAAGTCTAGGTCTAAGTGATACTTGTGATAAAAATAAAAATACATATTTATATAAAATCAAAATAAAAATAAATAAATAATAATGATAATCATCATTAATCGTGCGATGAGAAGGGGGTAAGAATTCAATTAAATTATAAAAATCTTTTGGGGGATAAAATTTTAAAAAGGGGAAAAAGGGGAAATAATTGTTTTGTTACATATGCTAATTAAAAAATTATCAATTAAAAAGGAAAAAGGGAAAAAGATAATTTTCTACACATGCCAATTTGAGTTTTAAATGAAAAGGGAAAGAGGAAAATTTAAAAGAATTAGGAAACTAGGAAAAAGTAGGAAACATAAAAATAATAGGGGAAACACAAGGAAAAAGAAGAAATAC
Source organism: Picea sitchensis (assembly GCA_010110895.2). NCBI lineage: Eukaryota > Viridiplantae > Streptophyta > Pinopsida > Pinales > Pinaceae > Picea > Picea sitchensis. Next base: position 317,977 of record SNQJ01S0003866.1, read on the forward strand.
TAACTTAGTAAGGTATCTAGCATTTAAGAACTTTCTAAATTAAACTCAACTAGTAAATTAGTAAGGGGGTAAGTTATTAAAATTTGTAAGGGAATATGGGGACACCTAGGAGCAATTCTAGGAATGCTTTTAGGTGGGTGAGGGTAATAGGAGTAATGAATTAATTAATGAAATTAATTTATGGTGCAATGAAGGGGATGGGTGACACATGTACGGGGATGATTTTTATGAATTAAATTATTGAACAATAAATTAAGTGGGATTTTGAGAAAGTAAATGACTTAGAAACTCTATATAAAGGAGGGAGGAGGTGGATGATGGATCTCTTCTGTTATGCGCAAGGTTACGCTACAGAATTTTAGACTTGAATGACTTAGCTTGTGGGAGTTGGGATACCCATCTCAGTGAAGAGTAGTAGCTCGGCCTTGCGAGGCAATCTGGGAGCTACTTGATATCTAGTTTAGTGTGTGTGGCCCCTTTGCGGCTCGGGGGGCTAAGGGGGTAGAGGAGTACCCCTAGCATTCGCTGGGAGGTATTGGTGAAGTCTCATCGATCGGCAAGCAAGAGATGCACGGAGTGCACGAGATAATGACTCAGAGCGGATGACTTGGGCTATGGTACGCATTCTCTTATTCTTCATGGTAGATTTTTATATACTTTACGCTTTCATTTCTGTACTTTTAACTGTGTAAGGAAATAGTTGACTTAGCATTTTATTGAGAACTTTATTTCCCCATATCCTTAAGCTTTCTTCTTGACTTCATTCCATTGGCATTTGATCCTTGATGTTGTGACTATCCTTTTGGTTTTAATTGATTTTTTTGAAGAGTTTATACCCGGTCTTCGTCCTCATCCCTAGCTTGTCAGTCCTCACCTAAGCAGTTGGCCAGGAGCCGAATCGACGGTCGTCACTTCATTTCACAACGACCTATATATTCTAATGCCCTTCTTTTCTATGCGTGGATGACGAGCGAAGGATGTATTTTCCCAGTTGTGTACCCATGTTGATTGTTCTTGGTTGATTGATTATCTTGTGCTTTCTTGCAATTAAATACCTCTCCATATTGTTCATTTTTTTCATTGCAAGTATTCAACCACGAAATATTTTTCTCTGTAATTGTTTACAGTTTGATGGCGAATATCTCTGCGTATTTAATCCATAGTTTACCCTGTGATTTATTAATTATGATGGCAATTTACTCTGAGTTTTTGATTCCCTAAACCTCATAATTTTTCCTCTGTGTTTTATTAGATCTGATGAAAAAATCCTTTGTGAATCAACACTTTCCTTTTCTCTGCGTTTTCATTACTTTTGGCAAATGGAAGTCTTCCTTTGCCATTATTCATTAAAGGCGAATTGACTCTGCGTTTATGCGTCTGGCCTATGAATTCCTCCTAGCTATTTACATCATTAAATTCATTTTTTTTGTATGTGTTTTACCCATCTATTGGCTCCTACAGAACCCCTTTTACTATGTTTTAATTTCTCTGCAAGTTATTACATTTATGGCGATTTCACCCTGCGATTCACTGACAATTGCTAGTTTTTTTTTTTCTGGTCATTAAGAGTCTGACAACATAAATTCCTAGAAATTTAGTGACATCCCCTTTTTAGTATGTGTATTGAGGGATAACAGTGCTACCCGATGCATTCCATGTGGTAGAGATTTGTTACATTAACTGTGTAGCAAATTGGTTAGCATTTAAACAAGGTAGTGATTTTGTTAGCGTTTAAACTGGGTAGTGAAATGTTTACTCAGAACTATGCACTGCGATTTTATTATATTAATTGAATAAAAGTGATATGGTAGTTGCATTATGTCCATGTAATGACAACAGTTTAGCATGCAAGGTGTGACCGCAAACTTAAAATACTCAGAGATATACCTAGTGCATTTAATACTGTTATTTTCTCTGTGTGCTACTTATACATATTCACTGATTATCTTTGACGACGATGTGTCAATTCATTATTACCAAATGGTTTTTTTTTCAATTCATTTTTACTAATGTGTTTTTACCGAGAGATTGATTGAGTCCTTACCTTAAGTTGACCTCGTTTTACCTAGCATACCCATAGCTGTTTTCATGGCACATTACATAATCTTCCCACTATGATTTCCGCGGAAATTACCCAGCGTTATCCTATTATTTGTTTTTATTACACATTCATATATTATTTACCTAGCGATATGTTGAGAATCTCTACATTAAATTTTTTGGCCATCACTCCATAAACCTGGAAGGCTCTTTTCATGAACTGGAGTCTCTATCACTGTAATTATAGGACCTCATTCATGACTGTTAAAGGTTCCAGGTGATTCATGGACATGAAAATAGAGGTGGCGGTTTCTTATTAACATCTGTTGTCAGTTTCGATTTTTTTGGATATAGAAGCATGGACTCGATCTGCCAATAACGTCTGTTCGACCTGAAAATTTTATTTAACAAGATGTGAAATGTAATCCGTTTATATTTGTTATAAATATAAGAGTAATTTTCATTTCTGGAAAAAGACTATATAGTTTGGATTTAGAATTTAATAGTCAGCTTGTATGTTTAATAGACGAAAATTTTATGTACACTTATATGTGTGACAACGACCTACCCAAAGCTTTATCAAAATCTTACCTTAAATTTATAAATAGACCTTAACAGACATCAATGTTAGGCAGGCGATTATTATTAACGTGATAGCCAAATATATAAAAGAATTGAAGTTGGAGCCTTGGCAGATGTGCTACTGCCCTAATTATTGTTATTTAATTTGGCCCTTCAACTCCATAGGTCTGCTACATACATCAATATAACAATGGTAACATAAAGTAATCGAAAACTATTTTCATGTCTAAAACCTTAGTAAAACAATATAAGTTGATAAAAATATTAACTAATAAGCAACTTGAAAATTAAAATTTACTCTATTTTCAAGTATTTCGAAGTACACAAAAAACCATGAAACTCATGGCCAAAGACTTGATTAAATACCAGGATAATGTTGTTAAGTACTCCATTAATTAGAGTAAGTGGAATTTTAGATAATAAGGAAAGTGATATATTATTACAGTGATTATCATTATTACAATGATATATGTTAGGTAGGCGATATGTTATTATAGTGAATTGAAGCACTATTGACAACAATTTTTACGTAATGTGTGGCTGCGATTGAATTTTTATTTGACAACGATTTTACATATTAAATGACAACAATGTCTTATCAAATATTCTATATAATATATTTGATAGACCACAATATAATCTAGACATCCTTTATTAATAGATAGCAATACTTGTTAGAAGGATATCAATGCTAGATGATTATCTATTAATAAACAGAGATTTTACAGTTAGACTACGTTACCATTGTTAGACATAGATCCTTGAGAGACAACCATGTGCATTGTTGAGAATGAAATTTTATTAACAATGATATTAAGGTTAGATAGTATTTCCTTGTGGCTATCGAAAGAGAATAATCCTTAGATGGCTAATCGTGTCCTTTAATTGATGTAGGTTTCCCTGGGATTTGTTGTGCCTCAGTTACTGTCTCACCTATTGCCTTGTGATGGCATGGATCTAGTTGAGGGGATCATGGTGCGCCCTATTGGATAGCGGCGAATGATAACTTGGTCGGAGTCAGGCGTCGCGTTGTGGGTGTTGTTGATCGTTGTAAGTTTTTGTTAGCACTTGGGTTGTAATTCCTTCATGCCTTTGGTTTGTGCACCATTGAGGTTCTATTTATTGGTTGTCGAGACCATTGTATCGGGAATGTGGATGTTGTCCCTTAGCCTGTAGGCATCATCATGTTTGTGTCGGGCGGGTAGTTGTTTCTGTCTGTCCTTGATTTTTGCATGTTTCACAGAGTTGTTCGATGTGTTAATGTTAAGTCGTTGTTGTTTGTTGTTGGATCTGCTTGCATGGTGTTTGTCGTCAGTTGTGTGGTTCAATTGTTGTCATCGTTACCTTCCTTCCTAAAAACAAAAAAAAAAATCCCTTTCTGCTTTGCTGGTAGTAGTAACGTTTGGGTTCGTTAAAGACATCCCTGGTTTTTTGCATATAAGGCTACTTTGCATTGTGTTTGTCTTTTCTTCCATACCTTTTTGATTAATAGGAACATTTATCATTTTATCATGTTTTGGAAATCTACATTCACTAGTTTTGTGACCATAGTTGTTGCATTTTTGGCATTCAATATTGACACTTTGTAAAGGAGAAAATGAGTTATAGTTTCTCTTCTCTGCATTGCACTCATTTTTTTTTTATCTTTGGTTACTTCTATAATCGTGTTGTCCATAAGCTTTGTAGTGTACTGCCTTATGTCCAAAATTATTGCAAGAGAAGAATATCCAATAAATAGATAATTAGGGGGATTCCTTCTGATGATTGTATTTATCTTGCCAATTTTAACTCTAGTATGGAGTATTGATTTTTGTTTATGTGTAACAGTTTTCAATGGCATCATGTTTGCCTAGTTATCCTCCCTTTTTAATCAATTCTTCAGAGTATCTGCATAACTTATTTGTTTCTTGATATATCCTTGTAATGTAGGAGTTGAGTCTTGAGTGTATCCCAACCTATTATTGTTGTTTGGTGACCTTTGACTACTGAGAATTACATCCAATATTTTTGAACTATTTTCAAATTGTGATCCCTTCTTTTCTTTCTCAATCTCACTTTTTAGCAGCTTAATCTCAGCTTCTAGTTTCTCACATACTTATTAATTATAATTTAGTTGTTGTAAAATGACTTCTCCAATTTTATTAGTTTCCAGGAGTTGGGACTTTAAATCACTAATGATTTGTTTTGATTCTTTGATAGTTTTGGAAACTTCCCTCTCTCTTGATTTAGTAGCTTCTTTAATTTCTAGAATCTCTTCCCTTAGTACCCTATTTTTTTTTTGGTTTTTCTTAGTTCTTCAATCACACTAAGTATTTCTTCTTCTAAGTTTACTTCTTCTTCATCTTACGAATGACTATCATCTTGCAATTTTATCCCCATAAATGGAAGCTCTGGTTCATATTCTTCATTTTCTTTTGATGAGTTATTGTCTTCTTGTGTAAAGAACGTTTTCTTTTTCTTGTAGAACTTCTTTTTATTATCAGTTTGAGTTTTCTTTTGATCACTTTCCTCCTTCTTAGGATAGGGAAATTATTGGCAAACTGTCCAATTTTTCCATAGTTAAAACATATTAGAGGAATCTTCCCTTTGTATTTCCCTGTCCCTTTCTTGAGTTTCTTTATGAAGTTTGTAGTTTCTTCATCAGATATATCTGATAAATCATATTTGGTATTTTGCTCGTGCCTCACTTTAGATGATTTAAATGTTGTTTCCTCTTTTGATGATTTATCATTCCCTGTTCTCATTTCATATGCTGTAAAAATTCCATGGAGCTGATCAGCTGTGAGTGTGTCAAGATCAGACCTATCTTCAATTGAAGAGATCTTGGCATCATATCTCATAGGTAATGACCTTAGTATTTTTTTCACTATAGGTTTATCTTCAAGTTCTTCTCTCATTTCTCTGATTGAATTGACCACTTCATCTACTCTATGAGAGTATTCAACAATGTTTTCTTCTTCTTTCATTTTCAGATTTTCAAACTGAGCTCTATAGGTCTGTAGTTTAGCTTCCTTGACGTTTTCATCTCCTTCATATAAAACCTCCAACTTGTCCCAGATTTCTTTGGCTGATTTACAATGCATAACCTTCACACATATGGAATTAGTCAGCCCTCCTAGAATTCCATTAACTTCTCATGAGTTTTCATTATAGATTTTCTTTCCTGCAACGTCTTTAGGTGGAACAATTGGTGCAGTGTAACCATCTACAACAGATTTCCAGATATCAAAACCAAGAGCCAACAAGAAGTTTTTCATTCTTACCTTCCATAGAGAATAGCCTCCTACATTGAATAATGGTGCTTTGTTATTAGACATTCCCTCTTGTTGATCCATATTTAAGATCTACCTCTCAGTTGTTAGACTGTTCTGAATGCACCTTCTCTAATACCAATTGTTCGAATACTGAGAGGGGGGATGAATCAATATTACCCTTTTTAAACAATCAACGATCACTTTTTATATTTTATTAATTATCACAATGAATCAACAATTAATTGTATGTAAAATCAATTTTATAAATATGTTTAACAACAATTACAAGTTTTATAAAGAATAGTGAAGGACACCAATCCTCTTTAGATATCCAACTCTAGGAGGCACCAATCCCCTTCTTCAGGGCACCAACCCTAGGAAGCACCAACTCCCTCTTCTTTAGGGAACCAACCCTAGGAAGCATCAACTGCCTTCTATTTAGGGCACCAACCCTAGGAAGCTCCAACTCCCTTATCTTTTACAATTTTCTTAGTAAGGATATGAATCCTTTCATCCTCCTCCCTTCCACCCTCGCTGCATAAGTATCTTAAGTTTTCCTTCCTGGAATCCACTTCTACTTTTGATCTTCTCATATGAACTGCAAAGACACCTTCTTCTCAACACTCTTCCTCGTTTATATAATATTAAAAATGGTGTGAGAGTGATACAATGTGTCCCTTTGTTTGGACCATCACACATCTTTATTTAACTTAAGCATAATCATTGTTTTATCATTTTTTCCGTGAAGACTTTTCATAAATTGATCACAATTATGGATCAATTTCATCCTTTTAACTCGATCTACAATCTCTGCAATTATTTGCGGAAAACGGATTTATGCAAAGGCACTTACTTCAAACTATTACATGTGACCGAGTGATACAAAACCACGGGCTTATCAATTTAGAGACGTATTATATTCTACCTTTTAAATCTCTTATTCCATATGACTAATGGCGGTGACCAAACGCTAGGCCAAACGAGTTCTTGAACACTTATAAAATAAACAGTCATGATTTAATCCAATGATGATATGGATGACATTCGGGACTTTGGTATTTCAACTTTTCAAATTTTCGAATCAGATCGGACAGTTTATTTCGCGGAACCAGATCAATGGTCAAATTTTATCCTTACACTCATCCTTTCACTGCTTGATCCGACGACTAGGAATTAATCAAGCATTGATATGGATGGTCACCATTTACTCCAGGACTTTGGCTATTCTAATTACATTATCCTTCCACTGTAATATGATCCACAGTTGAGAATATACCCGAAGTGATCTTCAGATCGGATGACTCATGTCCACTTCGGGACTTCAGAATTCGAGACTTCGGGACTTAGGGCATCTGCTGGTGTAAAAAATTCTGAAGTGAAACTCTCAAAGTGGCGTAACTTTATTATGTTACTTGATGATGTGACAAAAGCCGAGTGTCTACCACGTGTCACTCATATTTGTGATTTGCATGTACCTAAAATGTCGATTTTAACTTGACACTTGCCATTATCAGCTTGTGCCACATGTCCTTACTGACATGGTCTGCTGATGTAGATTTCTCGATGTGACACTTGTTCATATCCTTGATCTAATGGTGATAATTCTATCTAAAATATATCTTAGATCGACGATTGAGAGTCACTTCAGAATTTTGGCTAATTGAGATCTGAGATCTTTTACCTCACTTATCTTATCCTTCCACTTAATTTTGATCCAACTGTCATGAAGACTCTCGAAGCGGATAAACGATCAAGGATGATTTCGAAACCACAACTTGTGAGTGATTTAACTCACCATCCGAAATCCGCAATTTGAAGTTATGCATTGTTGGTGAGTCAACCACAATCGTCGATCTTCGAAGCTATAAGATCTTACGGTCCTAACTAATCGAGGGATTGGAAATAACATGATATTTAATTCTACTTTCGATCTCCACAATCTATCCCTACTGTTGATATGGCGATTGTGCATCCGACAGTCACGACTTAATTCAATTTAATATGCTTGTTTGTTGGCTCAACCACAATTTTCGATATTCAAGTTTATGAGATCTGACGATCTAGACTAATTTTGGAATTGTAATTCGTGAGTCGTTTAATTCTTCTTTCTCTCTCCACAATTAATCCCTACCATTGATCTATATTGCATATGTGACGGTCACAACTTGATATGGTCGTTGACCAATCCTCCAATGGTCCTTAAACTGACATCCTTTATATGAGATGGTCAACACCATCAATTTTCTTGATTAGACGACTATTGAGGCTTCTCACCTTTTCATGTGCATTGATCAACTTCTAAATATATCCATCGATCTCGACAACACTTCTGCAATGCGCTCTTCCTTTTGATCCTTGATCTTCATCGATTTTGTATTGCGCTTTCCTTTCTGAGATTCATATGAATCATCGACTGTTGACATAAATGACAATACATCGATAACAATATGTCCAAAAAAGTATATCAGACCAAGCATTTCACATTGGGGAGCACTAGTTTTAATCATTAAGAAGAAAGATTGGGCTTTGACACTGTGTATTCACTATCGACAACTGAGTAAAATGATGATTAAGAATAAGTATCCCTTACCTAGGATTAATGACCTATTTGATCAAGTGGGAGGAGAAAAGAGATTTTCTAAGCTGAATTTAAGGTTGAGATATCACCAAGTTAGAATAAAGGATGAAGAAATAAATAAAACAACTTTTAGAACACATTATGGACACTATGAGTTTTTCGTAATCCCATTCGGGCTTATTAATGTACCAACAACCTTTATGTTCTCAATGCATAGTATATTCATCAAATATCTAGATAAATTTGTGTTGGTTTTTATTGATAATATTTTAGTTTACTCGAAAATAGAAGAAGAACATGAAGAACATTTGCAAATAGTATTGCAGACTTTAAGGGAACATAAACTATATGTTAAGTTTGATAAGTGTGACTTCTACCAAAGAAATATATATTACTTAGGACATGTAATATCCAAAGATGGTATTGCAGTTGATCCAGAAAAGATAAAATCCATTATGGAATGGCCTATCCCGAAGGATGTTGCAGACATCAGATCCTTTATGGGAATTACCAGTTATTACCAGATATTTATTGAAGGGTATTCTAAGATCACGTATTCGATTACATCACTAAAGAAAAAGGGAATAATATTTACTTGGTCACAAAAGTGTCAGGAAAAATTTGATCAATTCAAAAGACTGTTAACTACAACACCTATCCTAAAGGTAGTGGATCCCGATAAATATTTTACACTTTGTGTGGATGTAAGAAAAGAGGGATTAGGATATGTACTAACACAATACAAACACATCATATTTTATGAATCTCGTAAATTTAAAGAACATGAAAGAAATTATGTTACTCATAATTTAGAACTATCAGCCGTAATTCATGCATTAAAAATGTGGCGACATTATTTGATGGGAAGGAAATTTATGTTTTTAACTGACGATAGTGGTGTAAAGTATTTGTTCAGTCAACCATATCTCAACGTAAGGAAATAAATATGGTTGGCCTTTTTAAGCGAATTTGATTTCGAGGTACAAGACATCAAAGGTAACGAAAACAAAGTTGTAGATGCACTAAGTCGGACAACTAGCGTACTCTATGAAGTAAGTATCAACAAAGAAGAAAATGATATTGAACAAAGAATAAAATCTGCAAGCAGTAATGATGAAAATTACATTAAAAAAACAACATAATTGCAAAGAAATGTAGAAAAATTGAACATAACATATATGAGTTTAGATAAAAATGAATTGTTAAGGTTAAAAAACCGGCTGTATGTACCTAATTCTGTTGATTTAAAGACAACAACTCTTGACGAAATGCACAAAAATCTGTATTCTTGTCACCAAGGATACTAGAAAATGATAATAGCCTTAAGAAAATTGTTTTATTGGCCTACCATGAAGAATGAAACAGCTGAATATTTGTCTAAATGCTTTGATTGTCAACATGTAAACGTTGAACATCAGCATCCAGCATGTCTATTACAACCTCTCCCTATACGAGAATGGAAATGAGAGATTATCTCGATGGAATTTATCAAAGGTTTTCCTAAGACTCAAAGACAAAATGACTCAATTATGGTAGTGATTGATAAACTAAGAAAATATGCACAATATATACCTGTGAAATCTACTTATAAAGCAATTAATATCATTGAATGTTTTAAGAAAGAAATATTTAGATTGCATGGAATTCCTAAGATGGTGATTTTTGATAGAGATGTCAAATTTATGTCAAATTTTTGGAAGGAATTGTTTGCAGGATTGGATACTACCCTGAATTTCAGCACAAGCTACCATCCAAAAACAGATGGAAAAACAAAATGAACAAACCAGATTATTGAAGATATGTTGTGAACATACAGAAGTAAAAAACCAACTAAGTGGGAGGAGTACCTCCACTTAGTTGAATTTTCTTACAACAATGGTTAGCGGACATCATCTAAGATGAGTCCCTTCAAAGAATTATACGAAAGGAAATGTACAACCCTAATTAGCTGGGACAATCCAGTTGACAGGATTATGGTAGGACCGGAAATTCTCCAGGAAATGGAGAGAATGGTAAAAAGAGTACATCAGAACTAAAAAGAGGCCCAAGACCGAAAAAAAAGCTATGCATATTTAAAAAGAAGACATCAGGAATTTCAAATCGGGGACCATGTATATGTAAAAGTCAAAGAAAGAATTAGTTCTCTAAAGATAGGAAGTTGTTCAAAGTTGACACCAAGGTTTTGTGGCCCCTTCGATATTTTAACTCGAATCAGAACCATGGTGTATCAACTAGCACTTCCTGCAAATTTAAAAGTTCATAATGTTTTTCATGTTTCATTACTAAAAAGGTATATTCATGATCCTACTCACATCATTGATTGGAACATGGTGTAGGTGGAACCAGAAGGCGAGCTCCAAGAATAACCTCTGTGCATTTTGTACAAGAAAGAAACAATACTATGGAACAAATCCATTGCGCACGTAAAAGTGCAACGGAAACACTTTAGTCCTGAGGAGGCCACTTGGGAATTGGAAGAACATATGTTGAAATCTTATCCAACCCTATTCCGAGAGAGGAATGAACAATGAGGAAAGTGTTGTAATTTAGTGGGAGAGGATGTAATATCCTCAAATTTTAGAAAATTAAATTCTATGTTGAATTTTGAAATAAATTTCCATTTTTTGGAAAATTCATATTTTGAAATTATTTTCCATTTATGGAAAATACGAATTTGGAATTTTGGATTATGTAATTAATTATTTGATGACTGTTGGGAAAATATTTGACTTTCCCAACTATCCTATTTTATTGGACACATGTATGAGACAAAATTTTAATAAATTTAATGCTCGAAGACAAATGGAACAACCAGGTTAAAAATAGTTGACCATGACTCCATGAGTGGGGAACAGGTTTGAGTTACCTCAGGGATGATTTTTACAAGTGGAAAAAATTGAATTTGACCACTAGTAGCCCCTAAAAATCAGGGATTTGTAATGCTGCAAATTTCCTCAAGGAGGGAAAGGAATGAAAGACCTCGACACAAGAATATATATAATATATGTAGGAGGCAGGACGTTGCTTAGTATGTTGGGGAATTGAGAATTGGTTTTTGTTATGAGAACTTACAGTGTGAGGCAAGGCATATTTTGATCTATTGTTGGTGACTATAGTTGAGAATGATAATTCAATTTCTCCCTTATTGACTCATGGTCAGGCAACTGGGTGATTATGACAAGTGACTGTGGATGTTCTATTCTGCAGTTGGGTGGAACATGGTTGTTCCTTTTGTTTTCCATCATCAGCTTATTCAAATATGTATCTTAGACATTAATTTCATTATTGATGTTATATCTATGGTTTTTATTTTTTAGGAATATGTTTGGACTTGTATACACATAAGTGAAATCTATTTAAAGAGACTGCATAGCCATTATGACTTGCTATAATATAATGATATTGGTAATATTGTTTCTTTGAAATATGATTGTTGTATATATATTTAAATATATATATTATATACATATATATATATGCATGCATATATAAATAAATAGAAACGTATACTTATGTGCCTATTGGCCAATAAAGATATGTATTCTGATTATTGTTGAGTCTGTACATAATCAATTATTGCAGGAAAATAAATAAAATTAGACTGTACTATTATTGCATTACTATCAGGATGATAATAGGTGGAAAGAATAAAATTCCAAGTACATTATTTACTTACATCTATTACCCCGGAAAGATACTTGATACAATAGACCTCGTATTGTCTCGCAAAATTAACTATTCCAGTCAGTAGGTCTTTATCTACCATTAGGGTACCATAGGACCCAAAAAATTTACAACCTTTTATGTTTTTAAGACAAAACTTGTAATATCCCCAACAATAATTAATTATTAAAGTTTATGTGTACTTAGGAATAAATTTATGTTTTTGGAAAATTCGTATTTGGAAATTATTTGCCATTTATGGAAAATCCAAATTTGGAATTTGATTATTGTAATTAATTATTTATGACTGTTGGGAAAGGATTTGATTTTCCCAACTAACTCTTTGATTGTGACACATGTAAAAGACAAATATTTTATATATTAAATGTTGGAAGACAAATGGAACAACCAGGTTGAAAACAACTGACCATGACTCCATGAGTGGGGAACATATTTGAGTTGCCTTAGGGATGATTTTTACAAGTGGAAAATGAGGAATTTGGCCATTAGTAGCCCCTGAAAATCAGGGATTTGTAAAGCTGCGAAAATTCCCAAGGAGGGAAGAAAAGACCTAGGCACAAGATAAACAAGATTCACAATATATAAAACATATGGAGGAGGCAGGACGCAGCTTAGTATGCTGGAGAAATAGTACTACTTGTTGTTATGAACACTGTTTAGTGTGAGACAAGGGAATTTCTGATCTGTAAAAGAGGACTGTAGCAAAGGAGGATCATTTAAATTCGCCTGTATGGACTCATGGTCAGGCTAGGGGGTGAACATAGCATGTAACTTGGTTGTTCTATTCTATGGTTGGGTGGAATGTGATTGTTCCATTTTTGTCCTAGCAACATTTTTTAGATAAGCACCTTTACTCATATTCTGGTTAATATTCTTTTGATTACAAATTTGTTATAGTTGTGATGGGTTTATGTGATGTTAGTGTATATATAAATGATTGACTAAATGTATAATATTCTGTTGATTATCATTGTTAGAAGAATGATGAAAATGATGTGATGTTAGTATATGCATACAAGCTTGACTAAATATATACACATAGATACTCATACAAAAGGGAAGGATTGAGATATTGTATACTTCTATTGTGATTAAATTTGAATTATACATCCTGTGCATAACTGTGTAGTTATACCTATGTATTTCACGCAGAGAAAATGTTAGAAATGGGTAGTTGTTTTCTATGAGTTATAT
>SNQJ01S0003866.1:331382-341654 GCA_010110895.2 Picea sitchensis
AGAGAGAGAGAGAGAGAGAGATGTATATATGCATGGAGTTGTATAGATAAATATATTGTTTTCATATAAAGAAAAAATTCCCATCGATCCTTGATTTGCATGAGTGTATAAGGAATTACCATTGGTCAAATCATACAAGGGCTATAAAAGAACATATAGGATATTTAACAGTCCATATTTATTTTACATCAGGTCTATAAACAATGGTTTTCTATGGGCGACAAATACATGCTACAATAGTTGTTACAATACTTGAAACTTCTGCAAATGATTTCAGTAACATGTATGTTCATTTAAGAATAAAGAAAAAATGATCGGTACAGCCAAGGAACCCTGGTTCAAAATTTATTACAGTGGAGTACCATAGGGTAAGGACCCCTATACCAGTAGTAGATAGAACTTGAGAATTTTTGCACAAAATGCCAAGATCGGAACTCGAATACCTTTTTCGAGCAAGGCAACCTCCTTGATCCATTTTCGTTTGAACTGATTAAACCTATAGAGATAAAAGGGGTAGGGTTTAGCAAACTGTATTATCCTTAAATAAAATGGTTGAAAACAAATTGATTAATTAACCAGGATGAAAGAGTACTTATCTTGAACTCGGTAAAGGACCCAGTCACCACTGGAACTGGTGCGACGATCCACCCACGACCAAAGGGGGAAGGTGGATCCTTAATCCAATTGATGGGTACCCTCGAAAAAACTAACCAAGGCCTTTCCATTAATTTATGAAATATGAGTTCAATGTCTTTTATAAAGTACAGAAGGAAAGCTACAATTATAATAACAAGGATTTAAAAGATGCAAGAGTATAACTATGAAAGAAATAAATAAATTATACAAATTATGAGTCATACGGTAAATTATATGAATTACATGTTGCATAGTGTTTAATAATTAAATAAAAACATAGTTTCCCAACCCCACAGAGGATAAGGTGATGCCTCTGCCTAACCAGTTTGTTTAAACGATAATTTCCATAGACAAAGGATATTATGGTTCCTGGTATATATATATATATATATAGAGAGCAAAGGTTTAGGATTTTACACTACTGTGTAAGAACATGGAACACGAAGGGTTAAGACAAAAACTTATAGGCTTATTTAGAAATTTTTCTTATGGCGAGTAACCTTTTTCCAACACAGAGAATAAATTTTTGAGCATACAGACAGTAAAAATCCGAGTAACACAATTTCAAATTAAGGAATTAAGATAGAGCATGAGAGAGTTATCTATCGCACCTCTCTGTGTAAACTGGTATAAACATTTTTAACAATTTAACCATAGATATATTTTATGAACAGAGGGTTCAAGGTTAAGTTTTATTTATGAAATATTTTGATCCTAAACGAGGCTCACAAAGCAGTGTACATGTCTCACCCAAGAGTCACGAAGATGAGGGCAGACCTTAAGCCCTTATTCTTTTGGAAAGGAATGAAGGAAAACATAGTCAACTACGTGGCCAAATGTCTAGAATTTTAGGAGGTGAAAGATGAACATAGACATCTGGCAGGATTACTACAACCACACGCTATTCCTGACTCAAAATGGGATTTCATTTCGATGGATTTCATTGTTGGATTTCCATTCACGGCAAGGAGACATAGCTTAATTTTTGTTGTATTGGATACTCTGACGAAGAGTGATCATTTTATTCATGTGTGTACGATGTATCAGGAACCTGACATAGATAGACTTTTCATCGATGATATTGTGAGGCTGCATGACGTGCCTAAGAGAATTATATATGATCGAGGATCGATGTTTACTGGATGATTTTGGACTAGTTTCTAATAGGCCTTGGGAACCCAACTTAACTTTAGTACCGCATATCACCCAGAGACAGATGGACAGACGAAAAGAAAAAACCAAATCTTGGAGGACATGCTGCGTATGTACATTATGGACCAACATAAGCGTTTGGAAGAATTCTTGCCACTGGTATAATTTGCATATAACAAATCAAAGCACCATGAAGATGGTGCCTTTCGAGTTTCTTTACGGGTGACCATGTCAATAGTCTTTGAGTTGGGATTGTCTTGAGGATAGTGTCCTGGTGGGATCGTAAGTGATACAAGAAATGGAATATCAAATGAAAACAGTAAGAAAAAGGATCAAGGAAGTGCAGGATGGACAGAAGAGTTATGTCGATGTGCATCGTGTCGATCGTAGTTATGAAGTTGGCGATCGAGTCTTGTTGCCGGTGAAACCGCATAATAGTTCGATCAAGTTTGGTAAGGGTGCTAAACTCTCTCCTAGGTTTGTGGGACCTTTCAAGATAGTGGAAAAGAAGGGGCTTGTGGACTATAGACCATCCTTGTGTTATTCTTTTTGGCATATGCACAATGTTTTTCATGTATATGTTCTGAGACAGTATATTAGTGATCCTACACATGTTATTGACATGAGTTCCTTGCAGGTATCTAATGAGGGTGTGCTCATAGCCCATCCAATCCACATCTTGGACCATCGCATTCAACAAATACGAAGTGGAAATATAGATTAGGTCAAGGTTCAATGCGACAACTATAGTTCGCACTTAGCGACATGTGAGGATGCATATGTTATGTGCCAACAATTTTCATTTTTGTTTGATAAATAGACTTATGCTATTGTGATACACTTTATCTCAACATTTATATACTGTGAAACTTTGGGACAAAGTTTAAACCAAGAGGGGGTGTATGTAACATCCTACTCTTGCGCATACTGAGCGAACATATTCTTTGAGGACAATTGCTTGCAAGTGATCTGGGTTATTATATTTATTGGTCGTTTTGATTATGATTATGAGATATTATGGATTTGATGATATGTTATTGGTTGTATTTACATAGATAGGTGCTATTGACTGGGTTGTCTTAAGTGTGAAGGACTTTGGACCTCGAGGATGCAGAGGCATTGATGAAACCCCTTGGACTGCATATCGAGTCAAGGAGTGGACTGTTGGGTTTGAATTTTGTTGATGTGACATATGTACATGTGATTAGATGTTATGATGATTGATTATTTTCACTGACATGATTTTCTGATGGATGCAGGATGATGATTGCTTGCTGACCAGACTCACATATAGAGTAGAGGGGTCACGCATGACAACCATAGACATTGAGGGAGAGGTGTGGCAACAACCCTGCCACAACCTACTAGCACTCCCACCGTGGCTCAAACTATAGGTTAACGATTACCTAGTTCGAGAATACCTGTGATGTCGTAAGGGAAGACTGTGATAGCCACTCACGATGATTCTAAGGGGTGTGCAATAAGGCAAGGGCATTATTCCTTAGAGGCCCTTAGTCTCCCACAAGATTACATGGATGAGTATTGACTCCAGGTGTTTGACGTCTAACAAATTCAGTCAAGAGACGAGTGGCATCCTTGGAGCACATAGTGCGTCTTGAAGGGCACACTGCGCAAAAAAAATGGAAAGAGGCGAGTGGCACCCTCGGAGAATATAGTGCATATTCAAGGGAATGTCGCATAAATAAAATGAAAAGAGGCGAGTGGCACCCTTGGAGCACATAGTGCATCTTGAAGGGAATGTCTTGATTTTAACTGGTAAGTGAATAAACCTAGTTGATGCAGGAGCATCGCTGGAAAGCGCACAGAGGCAGGACCACTCAGCATGTGGTAGTTCTTCTACAACTTCAATGTTGGTAGTTGCAGACAATTTTGAAACATGCCTTAACTTAGCGCCATAATTTACCTTTGGAGGAAGGCTTGAACTAGTGCCAAACTTTACCCTTTGAGGCACGTTTTTGAAAATCGCAAGCGGAGCAGGAGTTTCCACTATGGCTCTAGAATGCAACTGGTCTAAGCGAATAGATTAAGTCTTAGAGTAGATGAGTAGGCAGGGGAAACCCTAGAAATCCCTTTGAGTTAAATAGAGTTTTTGTATGTTGAGATAGGGAGAGCTACAACACAGAGGGAGAGTAGTCGCGAGAGAACTGCAAGTTAGAAAAAAAACTCAAGTTTTCGAAGCTATTGTAATTTGGATATGTTTGTAGCCATTTTGGCACTTGTGAATATAACAGAAGGAAAATTGACCCAGATGCATGGTCTATGAACTTTGTTTGCATTTTTCTATTGTTTATGTTTTTATAAGAAAGTGAACGAATCTCACTATGAGTGAATGGAACTGTAAATAGTTGTTTTTCAGTTTCAATTGTTTCTCTTCATTTGAAGCTCTGCAAGGTGTGCATGGAGCTAGGGAGAAATGCAGGGAAAGAAGGAGGAGTTTCTCTGTGAGAAATCCCTCGGATTTGAGTTATCTAAATCCCTCAGATGCAAGGAGTGCGCGGGAAGTCTAGGCCTACACAAGGAAAATCTCAGAAGGAATAACACTTCGGATAAGTGTTATCAATATCCAAGGAACCCATTTCCCAGTAGAAGGCGAAGATCGAGTCTTCGGGACTTAGAAAATCTTCTAAGACTGAGAGAGTAAAAAAGATAAGGAGAAGGAGTGTTGTCGACCGTCAGATCATGGTGGGAACTCAGTGATCATCAGAATCGATACAAGTGCACAGTGTTTAACGTTGTGTATGCCCAGGAGGGAGAATTTCGAATATATCAACAGACGATGGAGAGCCCTCGAGGAGGGACGTTGAATCCCCGTAGACCGTTGGATCAAGTGGAGCTGTGGGAAGTTTAATGGTGAGGATTTTTCAACTCCCAAAGCTCAGGAGGGATAACAGTCGTCGATCCTAGATAGATCTAGACCATTGGGCCATCTCGTGATTTTGGGTATCGTAGGTTGGGAGGACAGAGGTCCTTGACTCCCAAAACCCCGAATCGTGAAATAACGATTCGAGATGAGAGGATCTGGGCTGTAGATATTAAGGGGAATTGTGATCCGTTGATCAAACACCTCAATATTTCATCATTTTGGAAACCGGAAGCACAAAGGACTAGCAACCAGGACTCTCGACCAGAAAAACCCCGACAATATCAGAGTCGTCGGATCTTCGGAGCCTTAGGGCCGTCGATCTACAACATGGGATTATTTCATCATTTTGGTGACTAGGCGAAGGAGCAAAAAACATTAGTGAAGTGAGAAGTCATGAAATGTGAAATGCCGAATTGATCGTAGCCGTCGATTGAAGGGAGATCTGGACCGTAGATCCTAGATCATCACGATTTCGACTTTTATGACTTGGAGGAGCCATAAGTGCTTCGTGGCAGAGCTGGTGGTCATGGGAATGTGGTCACATGAGCTTAGGAAAGGGATGAGCTAATCTACATTAGCCCTCATCGACATTTTGGGACTCAAAGGGGTCTACGCCAGGGAACCATTGCATCGGAAACCTTGTGCTCGTACCTGCAGTCACGTGGAGTTTGGGGATTATTCCTAGTGCTGGTTTGCATGGGAAAAACACAAACAAGGGTATGTGGACTTGGTGTTATAGGTTTCATCTCAGAACCAGGAGATCCATTCTGGCTCCAGAATCGAAGATCTTGACCGAGAGGTTGCGCGACCCTTAGGGCGGATAGGGAGTTTGCATCAGGTGGTATCAGAGCTTAAATTCTTCTTCTGTAGACTTCAGGTGAGAGAAAAAGAGAAAAGGAGGAGACAAAGAACTCGAAGTTGTACTCTTTGTGTGACAAGAAGTCAACACAATGCCGCCAAGGAGATGAGGAGAGGAACGTTTAGCCAATTGTACTGTAGAGAGGGAGATGCGAGAGCTTCGTGCCATAATGGAAATGATGGAATAAGTACAGAGAAGAACACTTGATATTGGAGACATCAGCGATGCAAAAAGTGAAGAGGTTGAGGTTAAAGAAGCTACAAGAGAGGTTTCTACAAAAGAACGTTTGTTGAGAGCAGTTTCCAGGTTGGGAGGCAGAGCTAAGATAGAGGTTCCCATGTATGAGGATAATATAGATGCTGAAGAAATGTTGTATTGGATAAGATCCATGGACAAACACTTCGACTATGAAGATGTTGATGAGGAGAAGAAGGTGAAACAAGCAGTCACTAGGCTAAAAGGGCATGTAGCACTATGGTGGGACGAACTGCAGGCTGAAAGGAGAAGTAAAGGAAAGCAGAGGATAAAGAGTTGGGACATAATGGTAGCCAAGTTGAAGGCTAAGTTCATACCCAAGGACTACTAGATCAACCTTTTCAAGAAGCTACATAACCTAATATAGAAAGGGATGAAAGTTAAGGAGTACACCGAGGAGTTCTACCAGCTGAACATCAGAACTAGAAAAAGGGAGAGAGATGAAGAAAAAGTTTCCATATATATAAATGGCTTGAGATATGAAATCTAGGACGAGATCAACATGATGACAGTTAGGAATGTGGAGGATGCTTATTAGTTTGCATTGAAGGCAGAGGAGAAGCTAACCAGAAAACAAATCCAGCGAGGAAGAGGTAATATCTCGGTCCCAAGAAAAGGAAAGGGGTTTAACCATGACAGAACACATCAGTCTAAGGATGAAGTGGAGAAACCACACAATCACTCCGAATAAGGAGGAAGTTCCAGAGGGATACAATATGGTGGAATAAAATCTTCTAGTGGAAGAGGCAGAGGAGGAGTAAGATGTTATTCCTGTGGAAAAAAAAGACATATGTCTTGGGAATTCCCCAAAAAGAAGAAGGAAGGAGGAGAAGATCACATTTCAAAATCACAGTGAAGAGGTGTTGAAGAAGGAGGAGTAGAGGATGGAGCATCCCTGATGTTGAGAAAAATTCTCTTAAAACCATAGGCAGAGGTTGAAAAGCCAGTGCATAGGAACAATCTCTTTAGGACATCTTGCAAAACTAAGGATAAAGTATGAAAGGTGATCATTGACAGTGGGAGCACTGACAACCTAATATCCACAGAGATGGTTTAGAAATTGGAGTTGAAGACAACTGCACACCCAAAGCCATACAAAGTCTCATGGTTGCAAAAAGGACACCAGGTAACGATTACTAAACAATGCCTGGTTGAAATTAAGATAGGAGGTTATAAAGATGAAATCCTGTGTGATGTAATTCCCATGGACGTATTCCATATTCTGTTGGAAAGACCATGGAATTTTGATAGGAATGTCATTCATGATGGGAGGAAAAACACATATACCTTGGAGAAGAATGGTAGGACACATATGTTGCTTCCAATGGAGGAGAAGAGAGTGAAAGAGGAAGACAACACAAGGATACTTCTCATGAGTGGGAACAAACTCTTGAAATAAGTCAAGGAAGAACAAAAGATGCAATTCGCTGTGGTGAGAAATCCCAGAGTTATCCTTACAAGTACATCGATGGATGATTTTCCTGAAGAAGTTGAGGAATTGCTAGATAATTTCACTGATATAGTGGTGGATGAGTTTCCAAACTCATTTCCACCCATCAAGAGTATCATTCACCATATTGACTCGATACCAGGAGCACGCCTACCGAAAAAAAAAACATATAGATTGACACCTCAAGAGAATGAGGAGGTGAAGAACCAAGTCCAAGAGTTTCTAGAAAAGGGTTTGGTCAGAGAGAGCTTGAGTCCATGCACAGTATCAACTGTATTGAGCCCAAAGAAAGATGGAGGATGGAGAATGTGCACAGACTCAAGAGCCATCAAAAAGATCACCATTAGGTATAGATTCCCTTTACTGAGAATGGATGATTTAATGGATTTCTTAAGTGGAGAAAATTTATTTTCTAAGATAGATTTGAAAAGTGATATCACCAGATCAGGATGAGAGAAGGTGATGAATGGAAAACAACATTTAAGACAAATGAAGGTCTGTATGAGTGGCTTGTTATGTTGTTTGGCTTAATAAATGCCCCAAGAAATTTTATGAGGTTGATGAACGAAATTATGAAAGATTTCAGTGGAAAATTTGTAGTTGTATATCTAGACGATATATTGATATTTAGCAAGACTAAAGAAGAGCATTTGAGGAACCTAACGTTAGTAATGAGGAGGCTACAATATGAGAAGTTGTTGATAAATCTAAAGAAGTCCTCTTTTATGAAAACATAACTCATTTATTTGGGTTTTGTGATCTCTTCAAATGAACTGAAGATGGATCTATAGAAGGTGAAAGCGATCAAAGAATGTTTGTCACCAAAGAGCATGTTCGAGGTAAGGATCTTTCATGGATTAGCGAGTTTCTATAGGAAGTTCATTAGAGACTTCACTGGGATTTGTGCACCAATGATGGATACCATGAAGAAAAGTTACAAGTCATTCAAATGGATAGAGGAGGCCGAAAGGAGCTTCAATATATTGAAGGAGAAGATATCAGAATGACCAATTTTGGTGTTGCCAAATTTTGAAAAGACATTTCAGGTAAGATGTGATGCAAGTGGAGTCGTAATAGAAGCAGTTCTGAGTTGGGGAAATCGACCTGTTTCCTATTTCAGTGAGAAGCTAAATGAGACCAAGAGGATGTACTCCACATATGAAAAGGAGTTTTATGCCATAATTCAAGTCTTGAAGAAATGGAGTCATTATCTTGTCCCACAAGAATTTGACTTGTATAGCAATAAACAAGATTTAAAATTCATAAGTAGACAAGAAAAATTGAATCAGAGGCATGCAAAATGGGTTGAATTTATGCAAAATTTATTTATGCAAAATGGGTTTGAACACCTTAAGGATATGTATCATGATGATGAAGATTTCAAGGAGTCATATGAAGCATGTGCTAATCCTGTGTTGAGAGACAGGAGCCAGTGGATGAAGTACATGATTCAAGAGGGATTGTTGTTCAAGGGCAATCAATTATGCATACCAAAATGTTCAATGAGGGATAATCTTCTGAAGGAGAAGCATAGTGGAGGATTGGCTGGACATTTTGGCCATGATAAAACATTTTCATAGCTAAGTAGTTCATATTACTGGCCAAGTATGAGGACAGAGGTGATAAAGTTTCTGAACAAATGTAGGATCTGCCAACATGCAAAGGGGAAAAGACAGAACACTGGATTGTATCAACCATTGCCAATACTAGAGAGGCCTTGGGATGCAATAAGCATGGATTTCGTATTGGGATTGCCAAGAACACAAAGGGGATTAGATTCAATATTTTTGGTAGTGGACGGGTTTTCAAAGATGGTACATTTCATCCCATGCCAGAAGACCAGTGATGCAACACATGTTGCAAATCTGTTTTTCAAAGAAGTTGTGAGACTTCACGGCCTACCCAGGAGCATTATCTCGGATAAAGACAAAAAATTTGTTGGTCACTTTTGGAGGATGTTGTGGAAGAATATGGGGACAGATTTTTCCTTCATCCCAACTTATCACCCTTAGACACATGGGCCGACTGAGGTAGTGAATAGAAGTGCGGGAAATTTATTAAGGAGTTTAGTCACTGAACATCATAATCAGTGGGATCATATTTTTCCACAAGTAGAGTTTGCATACAATGACTCACCAAACAGGAGCACTAGAAAAATCCCATTCCAAATATTATATGTGTTACACATCATAATTACTCGAAAATATAAGTGTCGCATATTCCTCTCAATTGTTGTAAGTGTCGCAACTTCCTTACAACTTTCGCAAGTGTCGCAACTTGGTTACAAGTGTCGCAAACGTTGTCTAATCATGTTGCCATAATGACGACACTAAGGAGACACTTAAAACATCTGATGTATTTGGTTTGAAGAAGGAGAACTAGTTCACTGGAGTCAAATAACTCTTAACACCTGAAAAGGGCTTTCAATCAAGAGTTTTGAGGGTGAACGCTCCCCTGAAACAGCTTTAGGAGCGTTGGCACTCCCCTATAAGGCCTCAGGGAGAGTTATAACGATTCCTCACCCCTCTGAAGGAGCGCTGCCCACTTTTGAAGCACTAGCGCTCCCCTTAAGCTTCTCAGGGAGCGTTCTAGCGCTCTGATTCCCCTTTTGAAGGAGCGCTCCCTAATCTGGGTCAGTTGTTAGCCCGGTGAGGAGAATAAGGAAAGGATCTTTCGATATTAGGAGGCAGTTGTACTCGAATTCTTGGTTTCGTCAAGAGATCTCTGATATAAGGAGGAGGTTCCCAACTTGTTCTAAACATAACTCAAGAGGTTAAGCTCCTCCCAACCTATATAAGAAAGCTCTATGATGGTGGAAAGGGGGAAAAATTGCTAGCATGAAACCTATGATCTCATAGGAAACACATAGTCAGCCAAAAAAGAAGTGATCAGTGAAGCTGTTGTCATCCAGGTCCTGGATCTTTTGGGCAAGGGTTAGACGAAGGGGACTTGACGAAGCTGTCACATTTGCATCTACGATTGTAAGTATTGTTGTCGTTATTCTCATTAATATGACACGCTTGGCCTGTTTCTTTC
>SNQJ01S0003866.1:354700-364832 GCA_010110895.2 Picea sitchensis
GTGGGGAGGTGTGATCCGAAATCGGATTCAGAAGCCTGACAGGGCATGAAAAATGCTCAAAAATGAAAGTTCTCGAAATCCGACGAAACCAACACCATTGCGTCTGTCTCGTCTTCCTGATTCCATTGGTATATTTACTTTTTCAAACGGAGTCCGTATGAAGAAGATATCACATTCTGTCCGCCAAGCCAAACAAGAAAAATTTTGGATGCTGACTGTACCTGTCCGTACAGTACGTATAGGACACGTGTCAGTCTGTACAGGACACGTGGCAGGTCTTTACGCTAACACGTGGTAGGTTTCGTAAAGGACACGTGGAGGCTCCAGGGAGTGCCACGTGTCAGGCTGATTTGGCATTTTTGGTGTGCAGTTGGACCAATCTTGAAGTGACATGTGTCACCACTGGAAGGGTGACACGTGGCACGAGATTACGTCAGCATCGTACAGTAGATGACGTGGCATGGATGACTGGGACGTACGGCATGCTGACGTGGCAGGTGACGTGGGCGAATCAACGATGGACACGTGGCATCTTCTGGTTGGATGACGTGAACGAATCATCGGTCGACACGTGGCATGCATCGATTGGATGTGAGGGTGCCATGTGGCCCAATCACGGGCTGCCACGTGGCACCCTGGGTTTAGCCAATGAGGGCTATGTCAAAAATTTTTGGGGCCCGGGGGATTCGAACCCCGGACCTCCTCCACACTGCGCCTTCGTGTAAAGCCTCCGACCACTGGACCACCGTATGATTCTTGTTATGAAATCGGGAAAGTTTATATTTATGTTGATGTAATGTTTATGGTGGCGGGGGGTCGGGCCGGGGCTTAGCCCTGACCCCGGTTCTATGCAGTGAAACATGTGACCAAACCTTTTAATATTTGGCGTGCGCGGGAGGAATTTTAAATGGACCTCGGTTCTATGGTTATGTTTGAACCATATATATATATGTGCGGGTTTCAAACTATATAACCATGTATTATAAATACGCGCGAGGGTAAATATTGATCGTTACATATAGTATGTGTGCGGTTATTGTTTATATGAGCGGTTATATGTTATCCACGATTTTATGCCAAAGCCATACGACCAAGCACCGAGAGCTGGCAGGAGTGGCCCGCGCTAGCGCGTGGCCACATGGAGTTCATGTGACCTCACAGAAGGGCGCACGTGGGGTTGGAGGGGGATAAAATCCCGTATTAAACTATAATATGGTTGAAAAGTGTGTTTTTCAACCACTTTTTGGGTTTTTAATGTTAATTAACCCCTTTTTAATGTAATTAACTCATTTTTGGGAGTTATTGGGCATTTGTAGAGCCTAAATTCGTGGAGGAAGTTGGGGATGGACAACTAACTTCCCCACTATTTAACCAAGGCCATTTTGAGGTGAAGGGGATAGTTTTTGGAGAGCAATTCCGAGCAGAGATGCTAAGGCAAGCCAAGTCAAAGCCAGTTTGAGGCAGGGAGACCGTTTAGAAGGAGATGCTGTCGGACGATTTCTGAGAGCTCCGGACATCTATTTCGCGTGCCGTCTTTTGTGCAAGATTCTAGAGATCTGGGCGAACATGACCAGATCAGTCTGGAAGCCATTCGGCATTGTAATGATGTACCATTAAGATTTTGAAAAGAAATAAAGAATCCTCCCCCACAAAGAAAAGGCTCGGAGACGTAGGCAAAGTTGTGTCGAACTCCGTTATCAACCTGTGCATTATGGTTTGCTATTTTTCATTACATTTCATATCTGCAAATATGTTAATGGCTGTATAATTCCTTTTCTTTTCTCGTTCTTTCGTTAAGTTTTCCAATGGTCAATTAATGCATGCAATTAAAAAAATCAACCATAAGTCATTTCGAAAAATCCTGACGGATCAAGATTAGATGAGAAAAAAACAATAGGTCCCATTTTCAAAAACCCATTCTCTATCCTCATGATTGTGAAAGATATCTATAAAAAACCCTTTGGAACCAACTTTAACTTAAAAGTAGTCCCTGCATTTCTAGTGAGATTTAATCCAAGTAAGTAAGTCCCAATTTGAAGGAAAACTCCTAAGGAAACTTCCCATGAGCCCATGATCCTTCATGTACTAAAAATAACTTCTCACTTACTCATAATTGATTTCATACTTGGGAGTTTTGGCCTTGTTTGGAATGTAATGAACAAGCTTCCATTTGGGTGGGCCACCATTGGCATAAGAAAATCCTCCATACAATATTCTTGGGAGAGGAGATCATATTCCCAACTATTGTGTGGAGAACATATATGAGAGGAATCCTTCTCAGTTGTTGAGTGGTTGGCTTGGCTAGCACCACCAAGGAGCGACTTGTATGAAGGGGGGGTGACCCCCATTGCAGGTTCCATCAAGGAATGAAAAAGGAAAATCAGAGGATTTAGAATGATTTTAAAGCATAGAATCAAATACCAAGTTACTTTATTCCCCTTAACTCTTTAAGGAATCACATTTTATCCTTAAATTTTGATCTAATAATATTTTTAATATTATCCTTATTCTACAAAATTATCTCTTTCTTTATTCCCCAAATATTTAGGCAAGATTGAAAATCCTTATGCCATCCCCACTTGATTTGTAGGTGGTTTTGTTTGTATTTTGAATCAATTTAGAAATATTATTGTCTTCCATGTTGTTTAACTTGTTCTTATATGTTACGTACTTAGTCATAGCCATGCTATCAATGAGGGAAATGATTTCTTCTATGAGGAGGATATGATAGGGTGTATTTCCTTTAATTTTCAGATTATATGTTATAGAATTATTTTGAAATTGATCTATATTTCTCCATGAATCTATAGAGATATTGCATCCCAAGAATTTTCATACATATAAAAAACAGGAGTAACGAGAGTCTCAAAGAAGAGTTTTTTCTTATCCCATATGTAAAGATTCAATGATTTACAATTGTCTTCAAGACCATAATAATATTTCCAACCCCCATATATTCTTTTCTCAATGATATAATACCAATTATGCTTCTTATGAATATTGATTCCAATATATTTTTATGAAGAAACTTCCTCCAAGTTGTTTTTGTCATATACAAAATTATTGTAGGTGATCTTATTGCATTTAATTATCATGAATTTTTTTGTTAGTGTTAACAATCATACTAATATGGGAGAATAAATCCTTGAGGATTATTATTTTCTTTCCAATATCTTAAGGAATCCTCACCATAATAAAAATGTCATTAGCATAAAGAAAATATTTATGACTATACCAATGAGAGTTGGGATGATGCAACTTTATTCTTCCAAACAATATTCTATCGTGCCAACATATATGCCAGAAAGGATAGGAGATAAGGGGAAACCTTGAATGAATCAAATGTTGCAAACAATTTATTCTTACTATCCCTGAGGGTTCCTAAAATTGAAAATAAGTTTCTCATACAACCTTATCACAACATCCCTCAACTTGAAAGACACTTTTATTTCTTACAACCTATTCCAAAGGCTTGTCTTGGGTACTTCATCAAAATATTTTCTAAATTCAATGAAATAACATGGGATATTGGGTTTATTAATATAGAAATCATTTGAAATTATGATAAGTATAACAAGGTGGTCAATAGTTGAATGATATCTCTGAAATCTAGCCTAGCCTTTAGCTCATTTTTTATGGTTGTCTAGCCATATGATAATCTTGTTTTCCAAAATAATTCCAAATAGATTAGCTAAAATGGATATAATCATAATGGTCATATAAATAGAGGGAATGTTTTTATCCCCACTTTTAAAAATAGGTACAATAAGTATTTTCATATGTGGTTTAAGGAATCCCTTCTAGACTACTAAATTGAAGAGATTGTGTATGTGAGAGATGAGGATAGGCCCTCCAATTTTAAATTTTTTATCTTGGTAGCCCTCAATATCATGTTATATTTTCCATTTGTTACATGCTTAACACTAGACTCTATATATTATATAAAGGAAACTTCATCCTATGTAGGAACTTTTGGATGGTTTCTATAGCGTTAGGTAATTCATAAATACTTTTAAGGTAAGAATCCTAGTCCTCAAGGGAATCTCTCCTCAAATATAAAAGGATTATGGAAAGGTGTGCTCTGAACATCGAGATCGAAGTAGATGGGACAATGAACAGATCCTATTGTTGGGAATATGTTGGCTTCCATTTTCAATCTAGAAATCATGAGTGATCCTGAGATAAGGAATTTCATAATATGTTAGAAACGTTTTTTGGATCCACCCCTCTGATTATTCCATGTGTGGAGTCCATTAATGGTTTCAATGTCAATAAACCTTTGGTAGTGAATTAAGGTGTTGAAGGCTAAAATATTAGGATATAATGTGGGACTCCATCGTTTTTTAGCCAAAATGGAAGAGATAAAGTGGTAGTCCCCTCCTAAAATAAAAAATTGGTGTTCAATGAAACTAGTTATGTTTTGTAATTCTTGAAAGAAGACATATTTTTTATTTATCTATTGTAGCGAATAGGAATTGGTGATAAAACATATGGACTTAGAGCCAATTGGTATGAGTTGTTTTGTTAAAATTCTTGCAGTAGAAAATGAATTTTCTAGGATGATTGTTGCAGGATTTCAAAGGATAGCAAGCCCACCGAAAGATCCTTTGGCATCAACAACAATAGATTCTTTGTTCTTCTAGATTTTTTGAAGAAAAATATAAAGAGTTTAACTAGAACCTTTTGTTTCTTGAAACATAAAAATTCAAGGTATTAGGTACACAAATTATTATGTAAGAGGCTTTTGTTGATATTACAATTGGTTCCAAGAATATTCCATGAAACAATATTCATTGGAAACTTGGGGAAGGAGACGACTGGTAGGAATCTATGATCAGTGCATTTTGTCCTGAGTTGATCAATATGTCTCCAATTTCTTGTAAATGTTACATACTTGTCTTGTACCCTTTGTGTTTATCATCTCAAGGGTTTCTCTTTAGTGGTTTCAATTTACTAGTCTAAAATCCCATAACAGGTCTAGATACTTGAGATGGATTGGGAGGAGAGGGATATTTCTTACTGTTACATAGGGATTAACGGACCCATAGAATATGATCAGGAAAGATCGATGTCATATCATGCATGTGACATGTGTCAATAATAAATTAAATTTCTATACCTTCTAGTTCCAAATATTTTGGATAAAAGTCATTGCAACCCTCCCCCTCTAGAATCATGGTAATATCCTCCTTGGTCAAGGGGTCCAAATGGGTTTCATAGGTTTTTGAGTAGTTTGTATCTTCAGGGTTAGGGGTGGGATTAATATATATTTAGGATTTGGAATTCCTTTAGGGGAGTCAAGAATGTTTCCAGAAAGAGGTTCCTTAGTGGAAGATCCCAAGATTTCATAGTTATTTTTACTAGAGGTATATTTGGAGGGCAAAAAAAGAATTTGTTTCTTTTTGGTTCGACATTTGCAATCATGATGAAAACCTCCTCATATTTCTCAATTTCATGCTTAGAGGGTTTGGGAGGATTAAACAGAGGGAAATACAGGAAGAGATGGAAATGCTCATTACATTGTCAGAAAACAAAAGGGAATGAATTCATAATCCAAGGTTTGGATCTAGTCCAAGTATTGATAACTAGGACATATAGAATCAAGGATGGGTAAAAAGTCATTCATAGAAATGTAGATATGGGAATAGGTTGTATATATTATATGTATAGTTTCTTTTGTTTATTTAACAAAGGTTCCCAACGTGTTACCTATTCTATTCTAGATCTGACTATCCTAGTATTTATCTGGCAGCAAATTGAGATGGACCCAAACATGGGAGTAGGTGAAATATTCTCTTTATGGATTAAATTTCCTTGTGTAGTAATGGAGATCTAGATCGACTTAGTGAAAAAAATAGGTTCCATTTTCAAAAATTATTTCTCTATCCCTCACGATTGTGAAATATAGTAATAAAAAAACCTCTGGAACCAATTTTAAGTTCAAAGAAGTCCCCGAGATTCTAATGAGAGTTAATCCAAGAGACTAAGTCTCCTTATGAATTCCATATACCAAGGAATTTTCCAATGACCATGTGATCCTTCATGTACTAGATATAGCTTCTCACTCACTTAGAACAAATTTCATACCTTGGAATTTCATCCTCGTTTGGAATTCAATGACCAATCTTCCATTTGGGTAGGCCATTGTTAGGCTAAGAAAAATCCTCCATACAATATTCTTGGGAAGAGAGATCATCTTCCCAACCGTTAGGTGGTAAAACCGTATGAGAAGAATCCTTGTGATTTGTTGAATGGTTGGCTTGGCCAGTTTTGATGAGGACCAATTTGTACAAAGGGGAGTTGACCTCCCATGAGAGCTCCATTGAAGAGAGAAATACGAAAACAAGTGGATTTAGAATGATTATAAACCCTAGATTCAAATATCAAGTTACTTTATTCCCTCTAACTATTTATGGAACCACATTTTCTCCTTAAATTTTAATGTAGTATTATTTTTAGTATTATCCTTATTCTACAAAGTTATCTCTTCCTTTATTCCCCGATGGTTTAGGCAGGATTATGCATCCTTATGCTATTCATACTTGAGTTGTAGGTGGTTTTGGCTGGAGTTTGAAGAAATTCTAGAGCGTTTCTTGTCTTCTATGTTTTTTAGCTTGTTCTTATAAATTAGGCACCTTGTAATAGTCATGCTCTCAATGTGGGAAAGGATTTCCTCTATGAGGAGAATATGATAGGGTGTATTTTCTTTAATTTTTAGATGATAGGTTATGAAATCATTTTTTATTTTCTTTATCTTTCTCCATGACTCTATAGAGACATTACATCACAAAAATTTCCATTCATATAAAACACAAGAGTAACAAGAGTCTCAAAGAGGATTTTTTTTTTTATCTCATATCCAAAAATTCATTAATTTAGAAACATTTCGAAGCCCATAATAATATTTCCACCCTGCATATGTTCTTTTCTTGATGTTATAATTCTAATTAAGCATTTGATTAATATTGATTCCAAGATATTTCTATCAAGGAACATCTTCCAACTTGTTGTTGTCGTGTATGAAGTATTGTACGTGATCTTATTGGATTTAATTCTCACGACTTTTGTTTTGTCAGTATTAAAAATCATACTCATATTGGAGCATAAATACTTGAGGATTATTATTTTCTTTCAAATGTTGTAAGTAATTCTCACCATAAACAATATCATCAACATAAACAAGAATATTAATGACTGTACCAACGAGGGTTGGGCCGACACAACTTGCTTCTTCCAAACAATCTTATAACTTGTCAACATATATGCCAAAAAGGGTAGGGGACAAGGGAAAACCTTACATGAATCCAATATTGTAGTTAATTTATTCTAACCATCCATCAATGTTCTTATAACTAGCAATAAGGTTCTCATAAAACCTTATCATAGCATCCCTCAAATTGAAAGACACTTTTATTTCTTCAAACATGTTCCAAAGAATTGTCTTGGGTATTTATTTAAAATATTTTCTAAAGTCAATGAAAAAACATGGGATATTGGATTTATTATTGTAGAAATCGTCTGCAATTATCCTAAGTCTAACAAGGCGGTCCACAGTTGAATGATATCTCTAAAATCTAGCCTAGCCTTTATCACGGTTTTCATGGATTTCTAGCCATAGGCTAATCTTATTTTGCAAAATAATTCAAAATACATTAGTTAAACTTGTGCTAATCATAATGGCACTATAATTAGAATGAATTTTTTTATCACCACTTTTAAAAATAGGTATAATAAGGCATTGAATCTCGGGTTTAGGGGAGACCTTCTTGACTACTAAATTGAAGATCTTGTGTATGTGAGGGATGAGGATAGGCCCTCTGATTTTAAGATTTTTATCTTGGTAGCCTTCAATGTCCTTAGATTTTCCACTTGTGACTTGCTTAACCTTGAATTATGTCTTAGCTAGAGAAACAAATTCATCCTATGTAGGAACTTTTGGAATTGTGTGTCCTTGGCATTAGGGAAGTCATAAATACTTTTAAGGTAACAATTCCACTCCTCAATGAATCATGTTGTTTCCTTTAGTTTTACGAATTACAATTTTCCTCCAAAACTTATTAGGATGAGGCTTATATATGTTTAAAGGCCACTCTTTCTTTCTATTTATATAGTATATTTTTCCTTTAATGACGACTTTGTACATATTTACATTATCAATTTTTATGGACTCATTAGAAGCATCCCTAAAATCTTTCCTAGAAAATTTAAATTCATTATAATACTAAGGTTTAGTTTTTCTATTATTGTTTTTACATGACACCTTTAAATAGAACTTGTTAACAAAAGTGGAAAGGGTTTTTGTAAAATTATGATAGAGGTGTTCAATGTTTTCCTCATAAATTAGGATATTTAATTCACTATTTATATCCTTTCAGAAAAAATGAACTCTACATTTTTTTTAAAAGTAGGTGCCTTTGATTATTAAAATTTTCTTCAATACATCTTCTGCATGGAAAATTTTAGAATTGTGATTAAAGCTCTATGATTGGAGTTGGATTTATGATTAGATTTGGATTCATGGTAATTTCAAAAGTCAAAATTTATTATTTAATTGGATATGACGATATTGTATATGACATAATCCATAACAATGTTTCCTAACCCATGAACAAAAGTCGTACACAAAGAATAATTTACCTTTTGATACTTCTCAAATCTCAACACACTTTTAATATTGGTTTTCCTTATATATCACTTTTCTTTTTCGTATTTTAATCTCAAAATACTCTTACATTTATGTGACAAAGACAATAATAATTTATCTTTGATATTCTTCAGACATTTAACATTCCTTTTCCTTATATGTCATTCACAAATGTGAATCTTGATCACTACGCATGAAATCCACCAAAAAAATCATATTCTACAAAATAAATGAATTATTTTAATTTATTTCCTCGAAAAAAAACATAACTTTTATTCCATAGAAAAATAATTACAATACTTAGGCCTTAAGGGACACAAAAATGTGCTTCTACAATTTAGAAATTGTAGTATCTACAAAGTTATATAAAAATTATAATAGAAACCACATAGATGACAAGGTCATAATTGTCTCAAAAAGAACTAAATCTCACAAGGATCTCCTAACCATGAAAAAAACCCCACAAAAATTACAGAACATGGACTAAATATTAACTATGGGAAACAAGTGCCCGATAAATGAATTCCTCCAAGATAATTAATGATCAATCCTCAAGATGGATTTCTTTCATATAACATCAAAAATCATACTCATATCATGGTATACATGCTTAAAACTGATGACGTGAAAAAGTGACCTTTAACGATAGCCCAAGCGAGACCAGCCCCAGGTTTTCAAAGCAAACAACATCACTAATCCAATCAATAGAAAACTTTTAGGCACCCGTGACTTGCAGTGATAGTTTTTTCCCTATCGATAGCACACTATAGAAGATAAAATGGTGCTTTCATCTTCGTCATATTATTTGATCCCCACCCCAAAGAATCTTTGCCAGTCACATAATGAGATTCCTAAAATATCAAGAAACCCTATTCCACAGGAATTCTTGGGACCGTAACATGCACCATCAAAATATCCTCAGGCCAGGTTCTTATTTATATCCACCTCTAATGAGATATAAGGTTTTACCACTACATTTCCCTTCTTGTAACTAGATAGTAAACCCATAGATTAGTTCACAACCTTGAATGGCAGCGAGCATTTCCCTTAAAATAAAATCAAATTTTTGGCCAATCATCGACCAAAGGTCATTACAATATGGAGGAGTCGAAATAACATCAAAGATCGATTAGCGAAAAAATCCCTCCCAAAGACCATTTGAGCCTAAGTAGCTTATTATTTGAAACCATACATGACGGGTAAAAATACAATCTTTAAAAAGATGTGTATTAGTTTATTATGAATTCATACATAGATAACATATCCTTGTACCCAATTTATCTCTTCTTTGAAGGAAGTCTACATCCAAGAGAGATATGAAATTGGAGTAAGAGAACCCTTGTTTGTGGGACAAGGGACTCCCTTTATGCAACCATTTGACTACTAAAGTCTGTAGAGGTACACATACCCTACCTTCTCTGAATTTGAACTTGTGGTCTCTTAGGAGGAAACATATGATCTTAGCCATTAGGCCCACTCAAGTTGTGA
>SNQJ01S0003867.1:0-15324 GCA_010110895.2 Picea sitchensis
AAAGGATTTTCCAAGATTGGTTGCCCAATTACTTCCCTTCAGAAAAGGGAGTTAAATTCATTTGGACATCAAAATGTGAAGAGAGATTCCAAGAGCTGAAATACCTTCTAACCAATGAACCTGTGATGAATATTGAAGACCCATAAAAGGAATTCCTTGTGTGTACAAATTCTTGCAAGGAAGGGCTTAGAGAAGTTCTTATGCAAGAAGGACATGCGGTTTTCTACGAATCAAGAAAACTGAATGCGCATGAAGTCAATTATGTAACCCATGATCTGGAATTGGTTTCCATAGTGCATGCTTTAAAAATGTGGAAGAATTACCTCCTAGGTAGAAGATTTGTGCTTATGACAGACCATTGTGGGTTGAGGTACTTGTTTGATCAACCAAAAATTAATTCCAGACAAGCCATATGGATGGCTCTCCTTGGTGAGTTTGATTTTGAAATCAAACATATCAAAGGAAAATAAAACAGGGTGGTTGATGCCCTTAGTAGAAGTATGAAAGTGATTCACTTGGCAGATGTAAGCACCGGTGAATCAGACATCAAAGAGAGAGTCAAAAGTGCACAAGAAATGGATGCATTTTTCAATACCATGACATCATACCTAGAGAAAGAGCCCACAGGGATGAAGTATGATGATTATCAATTGTTGAATGATGGCCTATTAGCCTACAAAGGTAGGTTGTATATTCTGAATTGTGATGACTTGAAGAGGTTCATAATTGATGAACTACACAAAAAACCATATACTGGTCATCTTGGGTATCAAAACATGATCACAACCACTAGAAAATTGTTTTATTGGCCAGGACTAAAGAAGGACATAGTTGATTACTTGGATAAATTTCTAGAATGTCAGCAAGTTAAGGCGAAACACCGGCATCCACCAGGGCTATTGTAGCCCCTACCAATTCTAGAATGGAAATGAGAAACCATCTCCATGGATTTCATCACCGGATTACCAAAATTGACCAAGCAGAATGATGCCATCATGGTAGTGGTGGAAAAATTGAGAAAGGTTTCTCACTTCATTCCCATCAAGTCAGCTTGCAAGGCAATATATATTGCTAGTATCTTCATGAAAGAAATATTTCGGTTGCATGGCATGCCTAGGGAGATCATATATGACAAAGATACGAAATTTACTTTGAGCTTTTGGAAATATTTAATGGCTGGTTTTGAGACTAAATTGTCATTTAGCACATCCTATCACCCTCAAAATGATGGACAGAGAAAGAGGGTAAACCAAGTATTAGAGGACATGTTAAGGATGCATGTAATGCATCAACCTAAGAAGTGGGAAGACTGCCTTCCACTGGTATAGTTTTCCTACAACAATGG
The DNA here is from genome assembly GCA_010110895.2 of Picea sitchensis. Lineage (NCBI taxonomy): Eukaryota > Viridiplantae > Streptophyta > Pinopsida > Pinales > Pinaceae > Picea > Picea sitchensis. Next base: position 1,346 of record SNQJ01S0003867.1, read on the forward strand.
CTATCAAGAGTCATTGAAGATGATCCCTTTTGAATCCCTCTATGGTAGACAGTGCAAGACTCCAATCAGGTGGAATAATCCAGTAAATAGAATTACAATCAGGTCAGACATGCTGAAAGAAATGGAACAACAAGTAATTCAGATAAAACAAAATCTGAAAATAGCTCAGGATAGACATAAAATCTATGCAGACAGAAAGAGGACTCCTAGAGAGTTAAAAAGAGGGGATCATGTATATCTCAGAGTTAGACCCAGGAAAATCTCCTTGAGGATGGGAGCTTGTGCCAAGATAGAACCTTGATATTGTGGACCCTTTGAAATTTTGGATAGAGTGGGCCATGTAGCCTACATGCTAGCACTTCCTCCCACAGTGAAGGCACATAATGTTTTCCATGTTTCGTTATTAAAGAAATATGTACATGATTCTAATCATATTATTGAATGGTCTATGATTCAGGTGGAACCAGAGGGAGAATTCATGCCGGAACCTCAATGCATAATAGACAGGAAGGAAACCCCACTCGGTAACAGAACCATTGCACAGGTCAAGGTGCAAGGGAAACACTTTGGTCAATATGATACATGGGAAATGGAGGATGCCATGAGACATGCATATCCAATTTTGTTTACTTCTATACATACATAGCACATCGGAAAATAGAACATCGAGGATGATGTTCCTTTGAGGGGGAGGGGATTGTAATACCCTTGTTTACCCCAGTTTATAAATATAACTATAACTGGTGAGGAGACTATGGTAGACAAGATATGTGTGAATGTTTGATTTGATGAACCTTTGTATAATAGGTCAATGTATGTATTTTTTGTTATTAATAAAAAATTGATAAGTGTTGCATAACTGCTGAAAGGGCGGTTTGCCAAGATAAAACATGGATGTTATGAGAGATATGGTGAGGGGAACTAGTAATGGTTGATATGACCCCCACCAAACTAGTACCTTACTGGATTTAATGACTCAGAATAGTCCTCTGACCCATATATGAATTACCAGTCAGAGTGGGAGCTGGAAGAGTCCTACTCAAGATTTAATGAGGAGATGGGGCAGAGTACCCATCTGTACGACTTCCAGACCTGACCACGAGCTGGGGATTCAGACCCACACAAGCTTACTGAAAAGGAAAGAAATAGGTAATTCGTGGGTAGAGGCAAGGAGTGAGAAAGAAGATCTGGGAAGAGAGCATAGTCGAAAGAAAAATATCGAGAAGAGAAAAAGAGTGGTAACAACACTCTAGTTTAGGGAAGAACTGAGTAATAAGCTCGTTCTGGGCGCAAGAATCCATGGGCAGGGTTTTTGTTACAAGATGATAAACTAGGTTGATGAGTGACTGTGGTAGTACTCGAGCAGACCTCCTTGCTTGTTATATGGAAAACCAATTGCCAAGATCCTATAGGAGGAGAGTAACCTTCATCCTTGAATGTCATTGAGCAAGAAGAAAGAGTATCTCTCAGAGCATCATGGTCTAGCTCAGGGGTGGCCAGCAGTAAATCCGTCAAGAGTGGTTGTGCCTATGGTTGGGTGGAAACATGCACCCCTTTCAATAGTCTCTTCACGAACTCTAGTTTTCTGATAAGTATCTTCATACTCTATGTATTGAAATGGAAATGATGATTGAATTATATATATGTCTATGACTAAGATCTGTGTTGAATGGTTAAGTTAAAAATATGCATTATCTCTCTGTGAACTTGTGTTTTTAAATGGGCGTATGTTTGAATCTGCTGGGCAGTTAGAGAGTTGTAAGATGTAAGTATGCTATAGTATCAGGGAAAGAATTATTGGAATGCTTAATTCATGTCAGTCTCTAAAACCTACCCTCACAGGAATTTCAAATTCAAAACCTGTGGAAGGAGGACGTCTTCATTAGACCTTTCACCCACATGACCGAGGGCTCATGCCCATGTCCTTAACCCCTTTACAGCTAAAGGAATTAGTGTGTAGCCCACAAGATTTTCCAAAGGACCCATGTGACCAAGGTCTAGGAACCCTGCGCTAGGATCAAAAGAAGTTAATCCTTTTGGCTTCGAAACTCCGAGAGTTTGAAGCTCTAGAGTGTTTCGACCCTACCGTTTATAAATCGGCTGAAGGAAACTGATAGTTAAGGTTACCCACCTGGTTAACCGATGCCTGGCGGTTTCCTTATCTGGGACAGTTAGACTTGCCCCACCATTAAGACTTGATCTATTCAATTATCACGAAGTAATGCGAGCCATCAATTCGAGGGTATTCGGGAGACTCTTTGACCATTGGATCTACACCGAGGGAACTTCAACAAAGTCCTACTCCGAGAGAACATAAATGATATATCATCAAACTTCTCAAATTTTGAAGTCACGAAGTAATGAGATCCGTGGATCTAGGAATCCATTGGGAATCACTCTCAGATATTAGATCAAACTTAGTGAAGAGGTGTCTCTAAGTACTTCGAAGAAGTCCCACTTTGAGAGAATAGAGGTGGTTTAATGCAAAATCTTATGAATGCTGGAGTTGCGAAGTGACAAGGGACACAGATCTAGGAACTCTTTGCGACCTCCCTCGACTATCAGATCTAGGTCCTAGTCAACATGATGTTGACCAATTCAGGAGTAAGGAGGAAGTCACACCACAGATCCCCCAAACACCGAAGTTACGAAGTAACAAAGGCCGTTGATCCAGGGTTACGTGGACACTCCTTGACCGTGAGATTGAAGGGCTTGGGAGGCTATCATTCTAAAGTGTCGTGGCACAGTGATGTCACCCAGGGTGACGTGGACCTATGATTAACATGCCATGTGTCACCTGGATTTGTGCATTTTGCAGACCCTATAGGCCCATTAACACATGACATGTGTCACTCATTGAAGGGGCCATGTGTCACTCACTGAAGGGGAGACGTGTCATATCTTCCTTGTCGTGTATCACACCTGACACTCTTCGTTTGGTCCATTTGGTAGGAGGAGTATGAAGGACCCACCTGTAGTTTCTTCCATACCTAGTACGTCACCACATGCAAGGGTGGACCCTTCGGGAGTCCGAAGACTTACCACTCCGAAGGAAATTGGCTGAGAGTTTTCAAAGTGTGAAGACTCCCAAAGTTGTGAATGATGGATTAAATCTTAGTCGTTGACATGTAGGGAATGCATGGCACTAGGTCCTATAGTCCGAAGACTTGGCACTCCAGGGGAATTGAGATTTGGTGTGTTGATAAGTTCCGAAGCCCGGATTTGCGAAGCAATGAGAGCCATAGATCTATGGATCTACATGGACAGATCTCGACTGTGAGATCTGAAGGACGTTATAAGGTTGTTTGTCTGGGGTTGACGTGGCTCACTGACGTCAGCTAGGATGACGTGGACCCACAACTAAGGTACCATGTGTCACCAGGATATGGGTGTTTTACAGATCTCTTATGCCTATTAGAGTGTGACATGTGTCACCCTCTGATGAGGGAATGTGTCACCCCTAGCCCTTGCTATGTGTCAGCCCCTGGTATGTTCCCACCTGGACAAAGTGGTTGGTGAAGTGACCAGGACTTCGAGACTCTGAGACTTTTGGACTCCAGAGGATTTGGGGTGTAATGTGGTAGAGATACCGAAGGGCCCGAAGGTCGGAGCCACGTGGCAAGCTTACAAGACTTTGGGAGTTTAGGACTCCAGGAGGTTTCGTGTGTAGAAAGAAAAGGGGCAATCAGTGTTGAAGCACTGAACGTTGAATTATCCTTAGGTGTATGCCTTAATGAGGAGCAAGATCCGTCATCAGATTAATGGTGAATGGATCTCTACAATAGATACAGGAGCATTGGGCACTCTAGGACTTCGGGGAACTCTGGATGATATGTATGAGATGGACCCATGTGGCCCTTGACTAGTAATGCCCGAAGAACTTTGGAAGGGCATATCTCTCAAACCCGAGCTTGGATTCGAGCATGGCAATGGTGGTTGGAAAACTCTCAACGAGCAGAAGGTAATGGAGATCCCAGAAAGAGGATTCGAGATAATTTAAGGAAAGAAAAAAATTGATGCCCATCCCTTAAAAATCCATTTAAGGGGTTGGGTGTGTTATATCATAGTAACACTTATCCTTCCTTATAGTTTACTCCAAGGTATTTGTCTTATCAAATTCAATTATGCCCTGGTAGGACTATGGAAATCCACTGAGAAAACGTTACAATCCCTGGTATGGTAAGGAACATACCTCAACATCTCCATAAATATATTGGCATAAGAATCCATAGTAAGTTTCCTAAACTTATGGTCATGGAATTCATTAATTTTGTCATCAAAATACTTCTCCGATAAATATATTCTTCTGAAGTACTTCTCAAACTGCTTCTAGGTAAGTTTCATTTCTTTCAATATTTTGATCTCCTTGAGATCTTCCCACCATATGGAAGCTCCTTTGTTGAGGTTGAAGATGGAAAACCTTGCCTTGGTATTCTAGGAATAATTGTGTACCCAAAAATACTTATTCAAACCCAAAAACTAGGCTTCGACCTCCTCTCCCTTCTTATTTTCTCCATCAAAGGTAAGCGGTTGAGACTTTTTGAATTCTTCAGTCAGAAAACTCTGTGAATGTCTCTTCTTTTTCCTTTGAATACATGATCTAGTGTCATTATTGGACATCTCTTCGGAAGAAATATTCCTACTAGATGACTCCATTGACATGCTTCAACTAGATTTACTTTTCTTGACATCTATGTGCCTTTTCTTTGAAGAAAACCTTCCCACATCACTATGGGACAATCTTTTCTTTTGGGAATGTGAAGGGGTTTTCAATCTTTCTGATTAATGCAAATCTACCAATAGATCTAATAGTGTTAGTGACACCTCCGCCAATGGTTGATATATGCTCACTGGGTTCTAACCACGTGGCAATAATATTCCTAGGTTACCCCCCCCCTTCCTCATGGTAATTCATTTAAGATCTAATGGTTGTAAGCAGCCAAGACCTTTTTCTAATAGATCAACGGTTCCCATGTCATCTCGTTGTCGTCGGGATCATCCCTCCAACCCCTTCCTTCAAGTTGTCAACTTCTCTCCTTGTTACAAAATAGAGACTGACACCAACAACCTATATGTCTCTGCTCTGGTCTTCATCAGATTGACGACCTTCATCATCTTACATCCTTCCTCACCAAAACAGGTCTTTAATAGATCCAATGGCTAAGATAGGTCCTCTGAAGATTCCACGACCCAAGGCCCCTTTGTCATCAGGACCTTTCTGACCCCACTCTTGGTCACTTTAATGATGTCTACTTTCGACGATTAGTTCATATCTCACCAAATTCATTTCCGATGGGTCGACGATCCTTGTCAAGTTTACAACTTGACTCTTCAACAATTCTACCCTTCGACGAATGGATGAGATATACTCGGCACACAAAAATCGACGGCTAAGAGTCATTCTGACTCAAAACACAATTTTTCCTTAGAGTGACAGTCTGATTCGAGACTTAGTAAATTTTGGGTTTCTGACTGATTGGTATTCTACAATTTACTAGGTCTTTTAGAGTTCGAAAGTTGTTATAAGACCATCGAATACTTTCTAACTTCATAGAAGGTGAAGTTCTTTCATATTTTGCAAGCTTTCCACTTAAGACAGGAGGTTTTTCTCCAGCTTAAAAACTCAAGGTCTATACCGGAACTCTCACTCTGCATCAAGGCACTTATGTCATCTTCCATGCAATATTTCGTCCATATCCTGCAAGCTTTAATCTACAAGATGCAAGAATCTACAAACTACATGTTGCCCATACATTGAGTACTTATTTTCACAAGTTATCAAATTGTTAGTAAAAACAAATAATCATATGTAACACCCCATCAAACACAACATAAATGTAATCGACTACAACATTTAGTAAATGATTTTTTTTTTCTTTTTAAAACATATTAAGGCAATTCAATTACGAACATTACATAAGTATTGCAATATAAAATATAAAGATAACAACCATTGAATGATTTAAGATTAATCAAATGACATTATTCTTACTCAACGTCAACTTATATCAAGATCCATAATCAATATGTAACTTTTCTATCATCGGATCACATGATGAATTCAAGTCTATAACTTCTCACCAATAACATCCCACTAGTAAATAAAAAACATTATTTAAGCAATTAAAAGTAATTGATCACGCAGTCATAGATGAGTTTTATTTTTATCTACGCAAATATTCGACAATTTACAATTGTAAAAATAAAATCAATTATGCCAAGTAAAATCTCACTACCTATAACTGCTTGAAGGACTAACACTAACTCTAACTGATTTATTAAACAATAAGTAGCCTATTACAAGGATAAAATGATTTACACCTAACTTTCTTCATTCTTTACCACTCAAGTTCCATTAATGATCATAGAGTATGTTATCATTATTATTATTATTTATAGCTAATCTATTACTATATAACCACATTATTATTGTTGATCTATTTTAAAATATCCCTTAGTCACTCCATTTGAGTTGACAAAATTACACAATTAACATTTCAACATACCACCATATCATTATCAACCTTTAATATTACGTTCTCACTCGCATTATATCATTTGACAGTGGATAAAGAACTAAAGTTTATAACTATATGAAATACCATCGTAACCATTTAAAACTTACAACTAGAAACCTACGTAACTAAATCATGACATTTAGAAATGAAAAAATTTGAATACTTGTGCAATCCACTATCTTTTGTATTAAGGATTTACGTGGGCAAGTGGAGGGATGAAAGTCAAACTTAAGGCCCACGTATCTATCTTCACCGAACGTGACTAAACAAGAATGCTTCGGAATAATGGATTGACTAAACAAGAATGCGTTCCCTATAGAACAGAGAGGGTTAAAGGTTAAATCGACTCACTCAACACAAAAGGTCCAGCAAGACTGGTTAAAATACATTTTCTTCAATTTTAGTGCAAAAGTAATTATATTTTTAAAAATTTAATAAATCCACTATGGATAAACCACACAAACAAAATAAACGTAAACTTATTATTATTTACATTACTTATACTACAACCATATGAACAAAGGAATAGACACTATTTGGATAATTATAACACGGATCCCTTTTCTCTTTTCCCAGTGGCCCAATCGCACACAATCGCTTTCTCTTTATGGAGGAGAAAAATAAAGGAAGATAGAGTTGTCTATGAAAGATTAGAAATAAATCAGAATTGTGGAGGTGCAAACTTAAAGATTTTATCTACCCAAGAGATCTAGAGTTAGATGAATTTACCCTAAAATAACTATACATTAAAACTATAACCTTTCATGTCATGAGAAGTGTCAAGAGGCTTGATAGCCTCCACAGATATGTTTGAAATGAACTGTGAAGGTGATATGTTGAAACCTATAATGTTGCAATCTTCCAAATGGCTCTGTCGAGGTGAAATCTTTAGCACTACATGACCACAATATCTAATAAATTAAAAAAAAAACTTTTTTTTCCATAAGAAGGCAGCTTCCTTTTTTACTATTCTCGTATCTCTTCTAAAGTCGAAACCTGAACGAGTAAGTAAGGAAAATTTCCAAGTCTTTTGGATTTTCAAGCTAAAAAAAAATGAAAAGAGATAGAACTCAATAGAAAATCTGTACATGTTGACGTTTGAATCTGTCAGGACCAAAACGACAACCTCACGAGGATGTAAATCCTCCTGCGTTTTTATAGAGGTGGTAATCCTCTTTAATTTAATATTTTCTTGGGATTCTAAATATTCAAAATATGGGACTTTGCATAAGTCTGTCATGGTAAATCAAAGAAGTAAAAAGACTGCAAGAAAGATAAAAGGAAATTTTTTTCTTTTCTTTTTAAAGAAAGTTCCTGAGAAAGGAACAAGAATCACACACTTCACACATTTAAAGCAAACAAGCAAAATTTCTTCACATCCATCATAGTTTTAAATAAAGATTTATGATTACATAAAAATAAAAAGAAGATGGTCTGCATGCATAAGAGAACTTTAACAGAGTGGACACATGGGCAACTCAAATAAAGATAATGATAGATCAACCTCAAATACTTTATATTCTGAGAATCAGGGTTACAAAGTACAGTCGAGATTGTTCCCAAAGTAGCTCTCTTGAAATTTCTAAAAAATATATAGTCTGTTACATATTCTTTGAAATTTAAAATGTGTTTGTCTTAAAGATTGGGATTGGGGCTCTCACGGACCATAAAGAAAATAAATAAAAGAAATAAGCTCGTAGAAGGAGGATGGTGGGTGAAAGTAGAACAACAAGACCTGGAAAGAAGAAAACAAGAAGTTATAAGACTTCGGTTAAACCTTTCTAGTGAAAGAGGTGGAATCACTGGATGAAGGAATTGATAAAGGGAGAAAGATGTGATCAACGTAAACTTACTATTATGGTCTCTCGTCTCATTCATTTGCTTGTTGATGTCCTTTTATCATTTTCATTAACAGTTACAGGAACCGTCTCAATTGTTTCTTGCCCGTCATTGGTCAATTTATCGATAGCTTTCTTGAACCATTCTTCGATGTAATTGTTCATTGGTGCCACGTTGATTTCATGCCGGATTTTGATTTTGAACACCTCCCCCTCCAAGTCTCTCAGATCAAGGGAAATTCCATGTAATGCTTCTTCAATGTCCTGATTTTTCACGGAGTAGTCCACTAGCCAATTGTTTATGTCGTCCTTATCATATTCAAGTATACCATTGAAATTTTCAATTAACAACCCTTTAAAAATATCAACTTGTTCGTCAAACTGTTGTTTTGTTAGGAACAACGAGTTGAGGATTAATTTGGGGTCTTGAAATTTGTTAGTGCTTCTCCCTAAGTCTACCTATGTAATCCTTTTGAATAGTTCTTCCCTCCTTGATATAGCTTGGCTACATGCTTGAACAATATTATTCAAGTTGTTTATCTTTTCTTTCTAGCACGCGTTCAACTATTTTATTCGGCTTGGAGAGGGAAAATCCTCTTCTCATCTCCTTAGTTATGACATATTGGAAACTTTGATTCCAAATGGTACCACAACATCAAGGTAAAAACCTTCTTTATTTTTTAGGTCGGCTTGCAAATACTCATGGAAGGCATGCACCCTTCTACCAAAAGAAACCATGTTTTTTTAAATTTCCCAAGCCTCTGTGATCAATGTCATTCTTTTCTTAATATTATTCTCCACATAGCTCCTGGCTGATGTAAGTAGGCTTGAGGATCCCTTTAATTTAGTAGCAAGTGTGGCGGGTCCGACTATTGTTGAAGGGGAATTAAGGTGTCTTCCAATTCCTTGATCATTTCCTTCAACTTTGTGTTTTCCGCTTCAAGGCGACCAATGGAGTCGTCCAGAGCATCCCCAGTCGCTCTGTGAATTTTAGAAATCTAGGAAGGCCGAATATTTCTTAGGTTAAATTCTGAACAAGATTTCCCTTTCTTATTCTTCACGTGACTTTTTTCAATATTCAATTTCTTATATTCGTTGTCAAAGACAGTGCTTTGAAACACAAATGGTTCTTCTTCATCGAAGGTCTCATTCTCAATAATTTCCAATGATGGATTCTAGTGGGTCATGTTCCCTGGATGATCCGGTGTGGGGAACATTTTCTCAATTTTCGCTTCGATCTCCATATCTTTTAGGGAGAATATATTGATATCTCTCTCTATGCGCTGGTCTTCTTCCTCTTGCACTACATTTTTCCTCTTTTTCCTCAAAGGAAGTTTGTGCGAGCTTTCAATTTTTCCCAAAGGGGGATTCTTTTCTCCTCCTCCACCTGAACTACGGTTGGTCACTTTTATAGATGGGTGGGCCACTGAAAAATTTCTCCGAGATGTTGTAGTTTTAGGATTAATAGTTGGGGACTGGGAGCTCTTCTCGATGGTACCTTTTTCTTTCTTCTTGTAAAATTCATTAGTACTAAGTATTGTCTCTAAATATCAAACATTATGAGCATACACACCTAGGTTATTGTCTTCTTCTTCATTCAGAACAGTGTCAATAAATGGATTGTTGAAACCTACCGCCAGCATATGTTCCACGAAAATTCCGTTAGGGTCAAACCCTTTTATCTTTTCAACATATTTTAGATTCTGATTGTGGAAGTGGTTTGCAAATTCATTGATTTTGCTTATATTTCTAAATATAAAATCCCCAACTTCCTAAGGAAAAGGTATGAATTGCTTTTTCTATTTCTCATGGAACAAGTCAAACCAGAAATTATACTGCCTTGTAACTTTCGTAACAAACATTTTATCAGTTACATGGTGTGGAAGGAAAGAGGGATTTTCCTTAGAACCGAAAATCCTTCTAACGTTGTGATTTTCCATTTTCTCCAACGTCCCCTTTTTATCCATGAATTTATTTTCCTGGTCAGATATTCGGGGGGTATCTTTTCCAAAAACTAATCCTTTAAAAACTGAGACAAAATCATTGAAAACTTCATAAAAATGAAAGTAAGCTTTGTGCCTCCATAATGCTTGGTACTAGAAGGTCACTAGGTCAAGTTCACAGTTCACCTTCCTACAGATAGAAAATTTTGGAAATTGATAGCAATGTGCTATCGCAAACACCAAATAAGAAGACATGAAGAATTTCTTGTCCTTTTTGTACTGTGACAATTGGGAGGATATTTTAATGGAAATCAGTGTTTCCCAATCGAAAATAGATTTCTCTTTGACTGTAAAATATAAGATATAAAGAATCATACGGGAAATGTTGGCGGTATTTTCTTGACCTGTCACCCTGGTGAACAACCAGGCAATTTCCCGAAAGGGTTTCTTGAATGAGTCGATCTGCAAACTGGCAATATATTCAGGGACAGTTGCAAGATTCTCCAGGAACTCAAGTAAGAGGTCCAGGCATTGTCATGATTTTTCAGGAAATTCCTGCAATCCTCCCCTTTGAAAGTAAGTGTTGGCTTAGGAAGATTCAACATCTTACGAAACACTTGAGGTGAAAGAGAGACGGGACGTAACACCCTGTTTCCCCCAGTTTGTAAAAATAACTGGACTGGCCAAGAACTGTGGCAAACTCAGAAATGTGAATATGTATTATGTGAATAATATTATGAATTTATATTGCAGGACTGCTGAGAGGGGATGTGTAGAAAAAGAGACCACGATGGCGGTGGAGGGCACCTGGAAAGGTGGCGTTAACCTCCACCGAGAATCAATACCGTATTTGGACTTCACTGGCCCGGAGAACCAAAAGCGGCTCGCTGGCCTCGACTTAAATGTCTCGCAGGCTGGTAGAAAGATGGCTCCTCAGGAATGAATGAGGGATGGGGAGGTGAACCGCCCATCCGTAGAGCCGTCAGGCCTGACCAGCGCGAGGGAAATCGTGCCACACGCAACTTCGCAAGAGGATAAGGTGTGGGGTAGAAGCAATTGGGGGCAGACACGAGGGGAGGAAGAGAACTCTGGCGATATGCAGAGTGAGTGATAGCAGAGAGGAAGGAGAGTAACCTTCACTTTTGGTCACCGGAAAACAGAGACGTAGTCTCACAGCATCGTGGTCTCAGCTCGGGGGTGGCTAGTGGTAAATCTGTTGGGAGTCGCTGAGCCTACGGTTGGGTGGAAATGAGTACCCCTCTCAGCAGTTGCATAACCCCTCGTGTTACCTTCTGATAAGTGTTTTGCCTTTGACATCTTGAAATATATGTATGCTGACATTTATGCTCATAAGCTGTGAAATCGTGAATGACTTCATTATAAGAATGTCTTTATGGTATCTCTATCAGTACTGGTAGTTGTATGTTTATATGGAAAGACTACGTGTGGCTTATGTTCTCTTAAATTGTTATTTATATGCATGCTGATCTAATTTAGACTTCACGCCTGGTTCTCGGGAGAGAGATACCCTTAACTGCCTTAGATAGTACCCTGGGCAAACCTCCCCATAAAGTTACCCTTCTTGAAAACATCATCAGGAACCAGGAAGGAGGATGTGAAGGCGTAAGTGCCTTAACCCTGAATAGGTGTTGATTGACAGACGAGATCCCATCGGGAGATCTGTGGTCACTCATGACCGTCAGATTGGAAGAAGAAGTTGGAAAGTTAAGTACCTTAACCCTGAATAGGTGTTGATCGACGGACGAGATCCCGTCAGGAAATCTGCGATCACACATGACCGTTAGATTGGTAGGAGAAAGTAGGGTGTTAAACGCCTTACCACTTGGTCTCTCTGTGTCTTAGTGGGTAGCGAAAAGATCAGGATCGTAGATCCCCAGGGTCCATGAGAACATCTGGACCGTTGATTGTTCCACGTCCAGGAAGTCGTGGGAGAATGCACAAGTTAGGAACCTGTCTGAGCCATCAGATCTCGGCTGAAAAAACCGACAGCCGTTGGATCTGTCAGGAGATACCCGAGGGTTAAACCCCCAGTGAATAGGGGAGAAAGCCCCAAAATAGATCTGGACCGTCCGATTAAGGAGGCCACGTGTCAAGAGATTTTCCATTTCGGGAAATCGGGAGTCGAGAACTCGGGAGTTCTGGTGATGAGGGATTGGGACTTTCCATGGTGGAAACCCCGGGACAGATATGCACCATCCGATTTAAGGAGGCTACGTGTTAAGAGATTTCACATTTCAGGAAATCTGGATTCGAGAACTCGGGATTTCTGGTGATGAGAGATCGGGACTTTCCATTGTGGAAACCCTGGAACAGATCCGGACCGTCCGATTTAAGGGGGCCACGTGTCATGAGATTTCCCATTTTGGGAAATCAGGAATCACGAACTTGGGAGTCCTGGTGACAAGAGATCGGGACTTTCCATGGTGAAAACCCCAGGACAGATCTGGGTCATATGACTTAAGGAGGCTACATGTCGAGAGATTACCCGTTTTGGGAAATCGAGGATCGGGGATTCAGGAGTTTCGTTGACAAGAACTCGGGCTCTCGCCTTGATAAATCCCAACCTATAATATCGAGACGTTAGCATGTGGCTAAGTCCCGATGAACGGACGAGATCCCTTCGGGGAATCTCAAGGTCTATAATGACCGTCAGATGTGGAGAAGAGACGTCAACTTTAAGCTGGGGCGTGAATGCACCTTAGGTTAAGTGGCGAGCAGATCTGGACGACCAAAGTTCACCCGCCCAGATCTACAACTGAGCTTTCATTCTGGAGCCCCCTTGTTGTTCTGCCTTTAGCAGTGGGTGGGTGGGGTCCGGAATCGAGCGTGCAACTCAGGAACAGTCTGGATCAATTTGCCTTCATCGATGGCATTTAGACGAATTCCGTACCCCCCTTGCCATTCTTCCTTTAATGCGGAGGGGGGGGGTCCGGAATGGTGTGGCATGTGAAGTGGGACTCGTCTCCTGTCACGCCGCCCACCATGTCGTGTTTCCCCTCTTTCCACCTGTACTCCACTAAACCGTGTGACAGGGCCCGTTCCTATTGTCCAGTCGCTAACCCTGTTGGGGTTCGTCCCCATTGGCCAATCGCTAGCCATGTAGGGGTTCGACGGTTGCAGAGTCGAATGATTCGACATCACTATAGCACCGAGGCGCGAAATACAAAGAGGAACCACGATTATTTGACCTATGATCATAACCCTCGATCACATGGGAACAGAGAGAGAGAAAGAGCTAGCTTGCGCTAGGCCTCCATAGGTAATTTGGGGGCTCTGATTCTGCAAAAATCAACGAAAATTTTATTATGGCAGTGGGTATGTGACAAAGTGGTATTCGAGCATGGTGACAACACTCGACCTGATTGGGCTCATGAACGAGTTGCACATAAGCTCCGTTCGAAGCACTCCTATGAGGAGTAACCCCTAACTTAACTCTTTTGTCCAGGATTAAAACTTGGAAACGAGAACCTGACTGTGTATGCATGTGAGAAAGTTATAAATTTATGTGCAGGTTATAAAATGTATCTAACTCTTGACTAATAACCAACGTTTGTATTTTCACCCAAGCGGATGATCAGCCATGGGAATTTACAGACGCAGAGAATGGTGACCCACCAAGAGGTGGGAGAAGGCTCCCACAATAGAGATGAAGAGTCTGA
>SNQJ01S0003867.1:15334-116958 GCA_010110895.2 Picea sitchensis
ACATTTTGGCCTAGATGAGGCTACATGGGAAATGGAGGATGCCATGAGACAGGCATATCCGATTTTGTTTACTTTTGTACATGCAATTCATATTAAAAGATAAGAACATCGAGGACGATGTTCCTTTAAGGGGGAGGGAATTGTAACACCCTGTTTCCCCCGGTTTGTAAAAATAACTAGACTGGCCAAGAACTGTGGCAAACTCAGAAATGTGAATATGTATTATGTGAATAATATTATGAATTTATATTACAGGACTGCTGAGAGGGGATGTGGAGAAAAAGAGACCACGATGGCAGTGGAGGGCACCTGGAAAGGTGGCGTTAACTTCCACCGAGAATCAATACCATATTTGGACTTCACTGGCCCGGAGAACCAAAAGTGGCTCGCTGGCCTTGAATTAAATGTCTTGTAGGCTGGTAGGAAGATGGATCCTCAAGAATTAATGAGGGATGGGGAGGTGAACCGCCCATCTGTAGAGCCGTCAGGCCTGACCAACGCGAGGGAAATCGTGCCACACGCAACCTCGCAAGAGGATAAGGCATGGGGTAGAAGTGATTGGGGGCAGATGCAAGGGGAGGAAGAGAACTCTAGCGATATGCAGAGTAAGTGATATAAGAGAGGAAGGAGAGTAACCTTCGCTTCTGGTCACTGGAAAATAGAGACGCAGTCTCACAGCATCGTGGTCTCAGCTTGGGGGTGGCTAGTGGTAAATCCGCTGGGAGTCGCTGAGCCTACGGTTGGGTGGAAACGAGTACCCCTCTCAGCAGTTGCATAACCCCTCGTGTTACCTTCTGATAAGTGTTTTGCCTTTGACATCTTGAAATATATGTATGCTTACATTTATGCTCATAAGCTGTGAAATCGTGAATGAATTCATTATAAGAATGTCTATATGGTATCTCTATCAGTACTGGTAGTTGTATGTTTATATGGAAAGACTACGTGTGGCTTATGCTCTCTTAAATTGTTATTTATATGCATGCTAATCTAATTTAGACTTCATGCCTGGTTCTTGGGAGAGAGATACCCTTAACTGCCTTATATAGTACCCTGGGCAAACCTCCCCATAAAGTTACCCTTCTTGAAAACATCATCAGGAACCAGGAAGGAGGGCGTGAAGGCGTAAGCACCTTAACCCTGAATAGGTGTTGATCGATGGATGAGATCCCGTCGAGAGATCTGTCATCACTCACGACCGTCAGATTGGAAGAAGAAGCTGGAAAGTTAAGTACCTTAACCCTTAATAGGTGTTGATCGACGGACGAGATCCCGTCGGAAAATCTGCGGTCACACATGACCCTTAGATTGGTAGGAGAAAGTAGGGTGTTAAACGCCTTACCACTTGGTCTCTCTGCGTCTTCGTGGGTAGCGAAGAGATCAGGATCGTAGATCCCCAGGGTCCATGTGAACATCTGGACCGTTGATTGTTCCACGTCCAGGAAGTCATGGGAGAATGCACAAGTTAGGAACCTGTCTGAGCCGTCAGATCTCGGCTGAAAAACCCGACAGCCATTGGATCTGTCAGGAGATACCTGACGGTTAAACCCCTAGTGAATAGGGGAAAAAGCCCCAAAATAGATCTGGATAGTTCGATTAAGGAGGCCATGTGTCAAGAGATTCCCCATTTCAGGAAATCAGGAGTCGAGAACTCAGGAGTTCTGGTGATGAGAGATCGGGACTTTCCATGGTGGAAACCCCAAGACAGATCTTGGTCATCCGATTTAAGGAGGCTACGTGTCAAGAGATTTCCCATTTTAGGAAATCGAGAGTCGAGAACTCGGGAGTTCTGGTGATGAGAGATTGAGACTTTCCATTGTGGAAACCTCGGAACAGATCTGGACCGTCCGATTTAAGGGGGCCACGTGTCATGAGATTTCCCATTTCGGGAAATCGGGAATCGCAAACTTGGGAGTCCTAGTGATGAGATATTGGGACTTTCCATGGTGGAAACCCCGAGACATATCTGGGCCGTCCGACTTAAGGAGGCTACGTGTCGAGAGATTACCCATTTCGGGAAATCGGGGATCGGGGATTCGGGAGTTTCGTTGACAAGAACTCGGGCTCTCTCCTTGATAAATCCCGATCTATAATATCGAGACGTTAGCATGTGTATAAGTCCTAATGAATGGACGAGATCCCTTCGGGGAATCTCAGGGTCTATAATGACCGTCAGATGTGGAGAAGAGGTGTCAACTTTAAGCCGGGGCGCGAATGCGCCTTAGGGTAAATGGCGAGCAGATCTGGACGACCAAAGTCCACCTGCCCAGATCTATAACTGAGGTTTCATTCTGGAGCCCCCTTGTTTCTGCCTTTAGCGGTGGGGGGGGGTCTGGAATCGAGCGTGCAACTCAGGAACAGTCAGGATCAATTCACCTTGATCGACAACATTTAGGCGAATTCTGGACCCCCCTTGCCATTCTTCCTTTAATGGGGGGGNAAGTGGGACCTGTCTCCTGTCACGCTACCCATCGTTTCGTGTTTCCCCTCTTGCCACTTGTACTCCACTCAACCACGTGACAGGGCCCGTTCCTATTGGCCAGTCGCTAACCCTGTTGTGGTTCGTCCCCATTGGCCAGTCGCTAGCCCTGTCAGGGTTCAGTGGTTGCAGAGTCGAATGATTTGACATCACTGTAGCACCGAGGTGTGAAATACAAAGAGGAACCATGATTATTTGACCTGTGATCATAACCTGTGATCACATGGGAACAGAGAGAGAGAAAGAGCTAGCTTGCGCTAGGCCTCCATAGGTAATTCGGGGGCTCTGATTCTGCAGAAATCAATGAAAATTTGATTATGGTAGTGGGTATGTGACACGGGAGAATGGTCTTGAAGTTGAATAATCTGTTGACTCGGTATGTATTTATCAGCACACCAAGCAACCGGTTCCTTGCAGTCGAAAACCTCAGGGACACAGCCTACACGAGAAATTCTGGATGTCCAGATCACTTCCTTATGAGCAGAAGGGGATGAATAGTAAGAATACGCTCTAGACCACTAAAAGTTTTGGTCTTCACGTCGAAAAATATTCAAAGTATCTTTGAAGAACTGTTGTCGAGTTGTTGCTGCCATAATTTGACAAGAGAGTTATTTTTATACAGATAATATTTGAAATGAGCGCTTGAGAGAGATAATATAATCTTCTGTAAATCATTCTTTAATGTGGTTTGATGAGAAATCTCCTTGAGCCCTTCATTTATTAATCACGACCTTTACAAAACCTGCATGATAAGTTATTAGCATTAAACCATACTAAATGCATATTGGGAAAAAACGAAGGTGGCGGGGACAGACGAGAGCAATTAGGATTTGGGAACTTTTATGAAACTGCCAACCCAGGAACCCGCGAACCCACTGTTGTAAATTATAGAAAATCAGCTAAGTGTTGGGAGCGGTAGGTTGGACTTGGATACAAGAGAAATGAAAAACTTAGGAGCTCAGTACCTGCGGAAAGTCTGAAGGTCATAATGTAGTTCACGAATCTTTGGGTGCAAAATGGATATCACGGAACTTGGAATGTGATAGATTGAACCTGGGAAATCGCGACTATAAAAATGGTTAAGTATAGGATAATACGGTGGTTGGTCAGACTCATGATATGGGAGTATGGATGGAGATTAGGATCCGTGAGTTCTCCAACCCACAAACCTGTCGTTTTCGAAAAATGACTAAGTATAGTAACTAGAAAGGGAAAAGAGAAGGAAGAAAAGAAAAGGGGAATTCAGGTAAGTATAGAAGAGGGAAAAGAAATGGGCAAAAGAAGTTGGGAAAATATAAAAGGGGAGAGGAATTTCGGAAGTGAGAATTGATCTCAACAACTGACTCCAACTGTGGGACGATAACCCCCTGTGGGTTGTCAAGAATCCATAATCTTTATGACCAGGTGCTACTGTCCATTGGGATATGGAGTCAAAGGTAAGAATATACAAACTGAAAAATAAATTTATGTACAAGGAAAAAGAGAAACTTTTAGGAGAAGAAACCTTTCAAATATTTCTCGTTGATATGCAACATTAATATTTTACCCTTCATGTCTTGGAGAATATAGGAATTAAAACCCAAGATCTTATCGATGACATATGTTCCAATCCAGAGTGCTTCAAACTTTGTATGCATTGATGGTTTCTCCTTGGCTTTATTTTAGATTAACACCAGCTCTCCCTTCTAAATTTTTTTTACAGTTTCACTCTGGTCAAAATATCTTTTGATACTTTTCTATCTCTAAGAGGTTCGATTCAGGGCTCTGTTTCGTTCTTCTTCCAATTTCAACAATTGGTTGACCCTCCTTTGGATAGGTGAGTTGTCTTAAACATCTTTTGTAATAACCATGAAAGTCAAAGCATTAAGTTCGAGGCTAATTGGCATTTTGGCTTCTTTCCCTTAAATCAATGTATATGGGGCATCCCAGTGCTATCCTTTAGAGTCATTCTGCTCGCCCACAACACATCAGTCAACTTTAAGTGTCGATTCCTTTGTTTCTTGTCAATGGTTTTCTTCATTATTTGGATGAGTGTTTTATTTGTGGATTCTGCAAGACCATTTCTGTAACACCTTGTTTCCCCCAATTTGTAATTAATCATAAAATAGCAATTACCATGATAAAGCATGAGGACAATGTAAATGTATTATTGTTTGAGTTGCCGATAACTCACTGTGGGGGTGAAGCCTTGAAAGCATTGGCCATGATATCACTAGAGGAGGGAAATCAATTAATGAAGAAAGGACCGATGGTTGAATTACCAACTACCCCCATGAATGGGGGCATGGTCTAGCTGCAGGAAGTCAGTGTAAAGTACCACAGGGTCTGGAAGACTAGGCGGACCCAAGATTCCTTCTGACAAAATAAAGGTGACAGTTATACACGAGCAGACAGTAAAATAGGAGGGGAAGCTCGTAAGGGAGATGCACGGATCTCTCCTAGAGAGCATGATCAGAAGGCTACAAGTATGATGCTAGGGTGAGCATCCGATGAATCTCACTGAGGCCATAACCGAGAGAAATCTCTGAGAACTGTAGAGAACAGAACCCGAACAGAAGTTGAAACAGAGAGAGAATACTTGAGAACTACGAGAGTTCCCTGGTGATATCATGGCTTGGAATGAGGGTGGCTAGAGTGATAAGATTGAATGCCTCTGAGCCTATGGTCGGGTGGAAGGATGAACACCCATAGTTAGTTGGTTGGCTGCAACTTGTAATAGATAAGCAATTTTCTACCCTGTGTAATTTAGTCGTAACTGTGTATGAATTGGTTATACTGTGTATGTTTAAGGAATTGTGCATATTTCTTAATGGATATATTGTATCCCTTTTATTATTGCTTGGTTATATAATTAGGCCAGTAAGAAATCATATGGTTAGGATATGTTTCATACTTGTAAATACTTGTCTCTTGTGGTGGCATAAGCCAGAGTCACGAAACCGTGTGTTCGTCGACCGTGGACACAGTTTCATTGGCGCATGTCAACCTTCCTAATAGTTTTGAGTCCCTTGGAGGACGAAGCCTGTTAAACTCAGGAGAGGTAGTGTATATATGCATAGGATCCCTGCAAGGCTAGCAGAGACCGAGACCCATTTAAGTCCTAGACTTGATGAATGAGCGCAAGGGGAGTGCGGAAGACTCTTCTAAGAGTCAAGTCCAGGAGAAAGAGCAAAAATCTTTTAAGTCCTTCATATCTGACGAAGCTCAGGAAGGATAGCGAGTTTCAAGTATCGAAAGTGATTATTCCTTCATTTGGAAGATAAACGGATGAGATCCTTTCAGGAGGATCTAAGGTATGTCACTACCATTAGATTTGAAGAAGGAGCGTAAGCGTTAAATGCCTTGACTCCTTCAGTCGTCATAGGTTCGACGGACGTCAATAGCCGTAAGCTGTTGGATCAAGTAAATTTGCAAGGAGGATAACGGTGGGAACCATTCCACTCCCAAAGCCCAAGAAGAATGGGAGTCATTGATCCAGAAGAGATTTGAACCGTTGGTTCATCTTGTGGGATCAGATATCGGGAGCTGAGAGGACAGAGGTCCTTAGCTTCCAAAGTCGTGACATGCGAAATCGTGACTCGATCGCAACCGTAGATCGTGGGAGGATCTGGACCATTTGATCATAGTCTAGGCAGGCGAGAATATGCACGAGAAGGAGATTAGATCTGGACCATTGGAATTGGCACATGGATTGATAGCCATTGGATCCAAAGGAATGTGCATGAGGCAAGTTCTGATTTGATCGTGGTCGTCCATTAAGGAGCACACGTGGTGAGATCTCATCATTTCGCTGATTCGTAGAGTAAGAAGATCAAAGAGCGTAGGAAGGAGACCAGATAGTAGCCATTGGATCTGAACGTAGAGGGCCAACAGCCGTCGGATCTAGAAGAGCTGCAAGGAGTTGAACGAATGGCGGAGACACTTTGGGAAGGAGTGTTGATCTGCTGACAACCGTCAGATCTATTGAAGTGGCACAAACCTTAATGCTCGTTCCAAGGAGAGATTTTGGCATTTAGTGTTCGAAGGAACATAAGGTGGAGGCCCCTTCGAACTCGCGATACGTGAAATCCTAATGGGAACTCAGACGGTCAAATTTCAAGGAGGACACGAGTCAGTCGATGGAAGAAAAACAAAGAAGAGACGCATGGCAGTTGGACAACGTTTCACTGACCTGTGATTTAGAGTGGTCAAAGGGGAGGACCACATGGACTCACGATCTGCAAAAATAGTGACGATATCGGGGCCATTGGTTCAAGAGAAATATACATCGTTGATTTCTCAGGAATAATTTCGGCATTTAGTGGACCGGGAAACGAAGGGGAGAGCCTTTCGACCCTCATGCCAAAAATCATGAAAAGGAAATTGTGATTAGATCCTGACCGTTGGATCGAGTCAGACTGTCTTCCGTTGATCTAAGGTATCGGCATTTCAGGAACCAAGAGTGTGGAGAAACCAACTCCCCGGAAGTCACGAAACACGAAGTTTTGATAAGAGACAGGGGTATTTGGACTGACGGATCACGGGAATGGTGGAGCGTTGATCTGACGCAGGGAAACTTTGGGTTTTGGAACTTGGAGTGTTGGGGTGCCTTGCATCAAAAGCCTTGAGGTCACAAAATGCGAAGCACCATTAGGGTTAATTCGGTGGTCATGGGAATGGCCGCATGAGCGAAGGGAGATAACGATCGCTAGGCCCCTTTTTGAACTCGAGAGTTGGGGGAGTCAGGGGTGACTCATACATCGAAGTCCTGACATGCGAAGTCTTGAAGCATCGACTGTGTAGGCCTGTGGTCACAGGGCGGTGGTCCCGTGGAGGAGGCTCATGCGTGGTGTTATTTCACGCAGGTCTAGCCTCGTAACAATGACATGTGGATATATTGTAAGGATCTCAGTAGGGAATCGAAGAGCCATTTCGGATCGATGATTAAGAAAAAGAGAAATTTTTCTATGCCCCGTCGTGGGTGTGTGAAAAAATGGTATCAGAGCATGGTTACAACACTTGACCTACTTGGGCTCATGCACGAGTTACATAAAGAGGTATTGTTATCTGCATTTACTCCTTAAGGAGAAGGACTGCAGAATGAAACTGTAGTTTGGGAGTTCCTACGGAATCCGAGCAAAGGAATTATTTTGTCCCTTTGACAAAGTGGTAACTACTCTTATAGCAGTAGGGATGTGCTAATCAATATTATTGATGAGACCTAAATGTGAATGACAGAGGCGGAATAAATTATGTTATGAAACTGCACGAGCTAGACAAGGGACATGAACTAAGTTGTTCTATTATAGTGTGACAATGTCTACCTACTAAAGCAGGTAGAGTCTCTTGCAATTGAGATGGCTGGTTAGGTAAGAGTTAAGATCCTCATGAAGAACTCCTTCATGATTTAGGAAATCTGGTAAGGACTGGTAGGATCCTTAGCAAGTTATAATTGTTGCATTATTAAAATACTAAACCTTGAGTATATAACTCCTCATGATTGAGAGGACTGATGAAAATATGTAGGGTCAAATTACCTGACCTATAATGGTTAGAATCGACAACAAGGATAATCTATTTAAGAAAGATTAAGAGGAGTCCTTTGGGACTGTTGCTAATTCCCAAGAGTGACCCTTGTTAGTTGTCCCCATAAAGAGAGGGTAACATTCGTATGAGTTATGATTGTGAGATTAGTCCTGTAAGTAACTTAAAATCTCAGAAGAGATAGCAGGGAAATTTTGTATGCTGAACATGCGTATAGAATCAAGCTTGAGTTAAAGTTTGAAAAATCCGGAGGTTGACCATAGAGTATACCAGGAGGAGTAGTGGTTTTAAGTCTCAAGAGGAAACACTTAGAAAAAGTTTCTAAGTTTCGAAGATTTGAAACGTTCAAAGGTGAAGCGCAGAAAACTGAAGTTCAAAGAAAGAACAAGTACAGAGGATTAAGTGGGAGAAATCCTTCAGAAAATAATTTTGAAGATTGGATAAGATCAAGGGTCAAGATCCATTCAGAAAGAGCTGAAATGTTTCAAGTTGTTAGATATCAGAAAATTAGCGCACTGGTTAGTTGCGAGGAGATATCGAAATTTCGTAAAACCAAAGGGCTTGGAAGAAGCAACGAGAAATTTGCGAAAAGATCATAGTCATTGATCAAGGAGTGATCTGGACCGTTGATCATCCAGAGAGAATTTCACAATTTCAGGGATCGGGAGAATGGAGGTGAAAGGTATTTCAACTTCATGACATGTGAAATCACGAAATCCCAATACGCGAAACCCCGATGAGATCTGAGCCGTCAGACCATGGAAGAATTAGGACCATCAAATTGAGAACTCTAAAATTTCACAATTTCAGGGATTGAAGGATTTGAGGTGCTTCATAACAGAAGCCCTGAAGTCGCGAAATGCAAAATCGTGACATAATCACAACCCTTGGTTGGAGAGCTGTTGCTGACTGTTGATCTAATCTGAAATTTCGGCATTTCGGGTATCGAGAGTTTGAAGGACAGAGAGTCGACTGACTTATATCGCTGATACGCGAAATCGTGATGCACCTTTTTGGGTAAGTGTGTGGTCACAAGGCGTGGTCATGTGGAAGAGACTTGCATTTAAGCTCTTGTACACGCGGGCTGAAATTTGTGAATACCAGTGGATTGTTTCTTATAGGTTCTAGTAGGGAATCAAAGACTGTTTCAGTCCAGTCTTAAGAAGATCCTAAGACCAAGAGGTTATGCAACCCTTGGAGAGAAGGGGGGTGGGGGTCTCCACCATATACCTATGGAAGCTACATGCAGGCTTAGGATTATGAAAATGGTTAAGTGTGTTATAGATGTAAGTTAACAAAGACGCATGTTTATATTCCTTAAGTGGAATATTTAGTAAAAATCTAAATCTAACTCAAGGCTGAGGCCATCACAAATAGTGATGGATATGCAATAAGGAAGTTGCATGTCGAAGGAGTTCCTGGTAGAGGAACTGTGTAAGGAATATGTCAGAAGAACAGAGTCACAACCCTAATAATTGTTGAAGGTTGGACAATGGGTTGCAAAGCCTGTCTATGTATAAGAATCCTGGATTACATTTTGAAAGTATTATGTAAATAATAGAAGACTAATACCTGAATATTGACCATTCTGATAACCAAATGGATGTGTGTAGGATGCACATGTTCATGATTCATTATGAACAAAGAGTTTCTTTTAAATCATGCTGTGGTATCCTAAAAAGGATTAGGGTGAGGCCTAACCAAGGTGGCTCAAGGAAAAGAGAAGCAAGATCCCGACAGGGAGTAGAATTGAAAAAGTAGAAAAAAGACAGTGAGGCCTTAGAAATAACTCGGCTAGACTAAAAAGTCCCAGGCAATGTAGGAAGAGTTGGAAGAAGGGGAAAGTCCTCAATCCTTTCTTCGCTGAGTATTATGTTTTCTCTTGGATGAGAAAATTGGTACGCCAATGAAAGTAAAAAAGTTTTGACACATAGCGAAAAGGATTGTATTGTTGAAGATGCAATCGAAATCTGTTTGTGTTGCACTTGTGGAAATGTTTGAAGATAATATGATGAAGTGCATGAAGATATGCTAGGATATTTTGAAGATGTTTATGAATTCGTATGTTATGATACATGCATTTGGTTTAATATTACAACTAATGTAATTGTGACTAGACGATGCATGTTATGTATAGAAAGGAATTGGAGCTATTGAGGAAGACAGTTGCCAATGATGGGCAACCTCAATCAGAGGATGACTATGAAATGGTTCTTGTTGAAATATTGTTGAAGGGACTTTAAAAGTCCCCATGGAGCACCACCGATGGGGTAATATCATAGGGGGTACTAGCATCCATACCCAATATACAAATGTTCATACCTATGTGGCACAAGGCATGAAGGGATTGGGTAAGAATCCCTTCTAAAATGTTTTACGGTCTTAATGTTATGTATGAAACATTGAAAGGCAATTGTATGTCTTGGATACCCAAGTAGGGTATGACTCAGGAAGAAGAACCTAAATGATGGAGGTATGAACCTATGGTAGTAAACACTGTTTGTAACCCTAGGAAGAATTCATGAACTGATATGTCATGAATGCGTTGACAATCAAGGAATGCATAAAGACATTCATGTGAAAATTTTGATTTCATGTGTACTGATTTGGGATCGTGATCGGCCTATAGAAGGCAGTATGGTCCTGTTGTAAGAATGAAAGAAAACGAATAAACCATATGAGGAAAAGGTTGGTTAAATTCCAACACCCCATGGCCAAGAACTGGTCATAAAGTGTGATGAACTTGAAACTTGAAAAATAATGCAAGAGTGCATTGGCTACGAACGTGGCCATGGATATTGGCACATTTGTTATAATTTATATTGATGTCTCATGAATCTTGTATGCCTGTGATACAGGTGAGAAGAAAAGATCTGTCCAGAAAGGACAGACGAAGGTTGTCAAAGCTGAAGATGATGAACATGGCTACTACTGAGCCATGAAAACCCTGTGATAAGCCATGATTGCCAGAAAAATTATTGTGTTGAGGTAACACAAGTTGGAGGGATGCCTCGGCAAATCAAGTCTGAGGGACGCCTCGACTGTAAGACTCGATAGAGTCTCTAAAATTCTTTCTGTACGAGAAACCCTTGGCAAGGCAAGACGGATCACCCGAGGGACTGTATAACAGTGAAGGGGTTGCCTGAGCCTAGGCCTGGAGGGTGAGTGACTGCAAGAAAGAGGAGACCTCAATATTTCTTGTAAACTATTGGGATCATGCACACGGTGGGTAGTTCTTCTTGTGTGAGAAAACCTTGGCAAGGCAAGATGGATCGCCCGGGGGACTATATAGTAGTGAAGGGGATGCCTGAGCCTAGGCCTGGAGGGTGAGTGACCGCAAGGAAGATGAAACCATGATAGCTCTTGTGAGCTATTGAATTGGAATCATGCACCCAATGGGTATGTTAAGGAAAAACAATGAGCTTGGATAACAAAACAACCATGTGGATAGAAATCCACAAACTACATAGATAAGTATTGTGTTGGATTATGAAATTTCCTCTTGAATTTTGAACAACAGTAAGATGTTTTCGCACAAAATTGTGATTAATGTTCTTATTGTCCAAGAATTATTGAAGGCAGGTGACGAAGACTGAGATCCTGAAAGAGGACCTGACCGAGGACGAAGGTCAAGACTTCTGAAGTGGTCGAATGAGAAAGGCATGACAGGTGTTTTTGAGAAGGAACACCGAGGATGGTGTTCCTCTAAGGGGGAGGCAATTGTAACACCCTGTTTCCCCCAATTTGTAATTAATCATAAAATAGTAATTACCATGCTAAAGCATGAGGAAAATGTAAATGTATTATTGTTTGAGTTGCCAATAACTGACTGTGGGGGTGAAGCCTTGAAAGTACTGGCCATGATATCACTAGAGGAGGGAAAGCAGTTAATGAATAAAGGACCTATGGTTGAATTACCAAATACCCCCATGAATGGGAACATGTTCTAGCTGCAGGAAGTCATCCCAAAGTACCACAGGGTCTAGCAGACCATGCAGACCCCAGCTTCCTTCTAACAAAAGAAAGGTGACAGTTATACA
Organism: Picea sitchensis; assembly: GCA_010110895.2. Classification (NCBI taxonomy): domain Eukaryota; kingdom Viridiplantae; phylum Streptophyta; class Pinopsida; order Pinales; family Pinaceae; genus Picea; species Picea sitchensis. The sequence goes on from SNQJ01S0003867.1 coordinate 27,377, forward strand.
CAAGCAAACAACAAGATAGGAGGGGAAGCTTGTAAGGGAGATGCATGGAGCTCTCCTAGTGAGCATGATCAGAAGGCTACGAGTATGATGTTGGGGTGAGCATATGACGAAACTCTTCAAGGCCATAACCGAGAGAAATCTCTAAGAACTGTAGAGAACAGAACCCAAACATAAGCTGAAATAGAGAGAGAATCCTTGAGAACTGCGAGAGTTCCCTGGTGATATCATGGCTTGGCACGGGGTGGCCAGAGTGATAATATTGAATGCCTCTGAGCCTATGGTCGGGTGGAAGGATGAACACCCACAGTCAGTTGGTTGGCAGAAACCTGTAATAGATAAGCGATTTTCTACCCTGTGTAATTTAGCCGTAACTGTGTATGAATTCGTTATATTGTGTATGTTTCAGGAATCGTGCATATTTCTTAATGGATATACTGTATCCATTTTATTAATGCTTGGTTGTATAATTAGGCCGGTAAGAAATCATATGGTTAGGATATGTTTCATACTTGTAAATACTTGTGTCTTGTGGTGGCATAAGTCAGAGTCACGAACTGTGTGTTCATCGACCGTGGACACAGTTTCATGTGCTTATGTAAACCTTCCTAATCATTTTGAGGCCCTTGGAGGACGAAGCCTGTTAAGATCAGGAGAGGTAGTGTAGATGTGCACAGGATCCCTGCGAGGCTAGCAGAGACCAAGACCCATTTAAGTCCTAGACTTGATGAATGAGCGCAAGGGGAGTGATGAAGACTCTTCTAAGAGTCAAGTCCAGGAGAAAGAGCACAAAGCTATTAATTCCTTCATATCTGACGAAGCTCAGGAAGGATAGAAACTTTCAAGTATCAAAAGTGAGTATTCCTTTGTTTGGAAGATAAATGGATAAGAGTCTTTCGGGAGGATCTGAGGTCTGTCATGACCGTTATATTTGAAGAAGGAGCGTAAGTGTTAAACACCTAGACTCCTTCAATCTTAGTAGGTTTGATGGACGTTGATAGCCACAAGCCGTTGGATAAAGCAAAGTTGCAAGGAGGATAATGGTGGGAACCATTCCACTCCCAAAGCCCAGGAAGAATGGGAGTCATTGATCCAGAAGAGATCTGAACCGTTGGTTCATCTTGTGGGATCGGATATCGGGAGATGAGAGGACATAGGTCCTTAGTTTCCAAAGTCGCGACATGTGAAATCATGACACGATCACAATTGTAGATTGTGGGAGGATTTGGACCGTCTGATCAAAGTCTAGACAGGAGAGAACATGCATGAGAAGGAGATTAGATCTGGACCGTTGGATCTAGCACATAGACCGACAATCGTTGGATCCGAAGGAATGTGCATGAGGCAAGTTCCGATTTGATCGTGGTTGTCCATTAAGGAGGACACGTGGAGAGATCTCAGTATTTTGCTGACTCACAGAGTAAGAAGATCAAAGAGCATAGGAAGGAGACCAGATAGTAGCCGTTGGATCTGAACACAGAGGGTCGACAGTCGTCAGATCTAGAAGAGTTGCGAGGAGTTGAACGGATGACGAAGAAACTTCGGGAAGGAGTGTCGATCTGTTGACAACCGTCAGATCTGTGGAAGTGGCATGAACCTTAACGCTCATGCTAAGAAGAGATTTCGGCATTCGGTGTTCGAAGGAACAGAGGGTGGAGACCTCTTCAAACTCGCGATACACAAAATCCCGATGGAAACTCAGACCGTTAGATTTCAAGGAGGACATGACTCAGTCGATCGAAGAAAAACATAGAAGAGACGCGTGGTAGTTGGGTAGAGTTTCGTTGACCTGCAATTTAGAGTGGTCAAAGGGGAGGACCACATGAACTCATGATCTACGAAAATAGTGACGATATTGGGGCCGTTGGTTCAAGAGAAATCTACACTGTTGATTTCTCAGGAATAATTTTGGCATTTCATGGACCAAGAAACGAAGGGGAGAGCCTTTCGACCCTCATGGAAAAAATCACAAAAAGGAAATTGCGATTAGATCCTGACCATTGGATCGAGGCAGACTATGGACCTTCGATCTGAGGTATCATCGTTTCGAGAACCGAGAGTGTGGAGAAACCAACTCCCTGAAAGTCGCAAAATGCAAGGTTCCGATAAGAGACAGGGAGATTTGGACCGACAGATCACAGGAATCATGGACCATTGATCTGACATGTGGAAACTTCAAGTTTCGAAACTTGGAGTGTTGGGGCACCTTGCATCAAAATCCCCGAGGTTGTGAAATGCGACACATCGTTAGGGTTAAGCTAGTGGTCATGGGAATGGTCGCATGAGCAGAGGGAGCTAATGGTCGTTAGGCCCCTTTTTGAACTCGGGAGTTGGGGGAGTCAGGGGTGACTCATACATCGAAGTCCCGACATGAAAATTATTGAAGCACTAACTGTGTAGGCCTGTGGTCATAGGGTGGTGGTCCCATGGAGGAGGCTTGTGCGTGGTGTTATTTCGCGTGGGTCTAGCTTCGTAACAAGGACTTGTGGATATATTGTAAGGATCCTGTCAAGGAGCCGAAGATCCCTTTTGGCTTGATGATTAAAAAAAGTGAATTTTTTCTATGCCCGGTAATGGGTGTGTGACAATTTCCTTGTGGATAACAGTTTGATGATTGCCCCATAATAATTCCATATTGTCCACAGAATTCTGAAAAAAATTGAACCAATGAAAATCTAACCGTTATTAGTGATAAATTTATCCAGGACACCGAATCTTGACAAGATATTATCTTTGAGGAACTTAATTAACTCTTCAGAATCAAATTTCTTCAATGCAACTTCCTCTGTCCATTTTGTAAAATAATTTGTGGTGGTCAGAATATACATGTGTCCTTTGCTCGACTTTGGATTTATTGGCCCGACGACATCAAGTCCCTATTGAGAGAATGGTTGTTCTATGATTATGGGTTGTAAAGGCATCGCAAATCTCTTCATTTTTCCTGAAAACTATTGGCATGATACACACTTCCTTATTGTGGCATACGAGTCTCTAAAAATTTATGGCCAATAGAATCCATCTCTTATTATCTTGTGGGCGGTTGCGGTAGGTGAAAAATGTCCACCACATATTCCTTCATGGAATTATTTCATTAGTTCTTGGACCTTTTCTTCATCAACACATCTTAGTAATATGCCATCATAATTCCTTTTGAACAATATATCAACAATTATCACATATTGATTTGCCTTCATCTTCAATTTTCTTCACTCATTTGGGTTCATGGTGACATAAAACTGCTCGAATATCAAGTAGAATACAATGCCTCTGTACCATTCTGAATCAGCCAATGGTTCTCCTACTGAAATTGAAATCATTCCATCCATAGAATCATTGTTCGCAATGAGTTTGCACAAACCTTTTCCTTTGACAACCTTTAAAGGTTTAATTTCAATATCATACTCATCTATATTTGCTAGCTAGTTGTCCCATTTTCCTTCTCTCAATTGTTGATTCAGAAGCATGTTCACTGGTGAGGATGGAACATAAGAAATAACATGAGATTTTAGTGTGTACGTTCAAAAGTGCACTACCACTTTCACAAGGTCCAAGGCTTGCTTTTCCAATTCTGAATACCTCAATTCATATTCATGTAGGGTTTTTCTCATGAAACGGATTGGGAGTTCTTCACCTTTGGTATTCTTCTGAGTAATAACCGATGCAACAACTATTTCTGTAGTGAACGAATAGATGATGAAATCCATTTGAAAATATGGACTAATGAGGACTGGAGCTGTGGTGATTTCTCCTTTGATATTATTGAAAGCCTCTTGAGTATCTGTTGTCCATTCAAACATTTTCAACTTTTTCAGCAACAAATTGAACGGCTTCATAATACTTGCATAGTCTGGAACAAACCTTCGCACAAAATTAATCTTGTTGAAAAATTATTGAACTCCTTTCTTAGATGTCAAGGTGTTGAGTTCATTTATTTCTTTAACTCTTTCTGGATCTATATAAATCCCTTCCTTTCACACAATATAACCCAATAGTTTTCCTTGATTTACAATGAATAGACATTTCTTTGGATTTAGAGAAACACCATATAACCTACATTTGTCAAAAAAAATTCTCAAGTGATGGATATGATCACCCCTTGTTTTTGAATGCACTGTCAAGTCATCTTGATAATCTTCCATGAATTTTCCTATCAACCAAATGAATGCATGATCCATGTCCCTCTAGAATGTGGCTTCAACACTCTTCAAACCAAAGGGAATCCTATCATATGCATATGTCTCCCATGGGGTTATGAATGTTTTATTTTCTCTATATTCCTAAGCAACCAAGACTTGATTATAGCCAGAAAAACCATCCAACATGGACGTGTAGGCTGATCATGTGACTTGTTGGAGAAGGAACTCCATGTTTTCTAAAGGATAGTTATCTTTTTTTCTTACTTTATTAAGATCCCTAAAGTCTAAACACATCCGAATTTCCCAGGTCTTCTTTCTTACTATCATAGGGTTTGAAAGCCATTTGGAAAAATCTAATGGGAGATATTATTCTGGCATTTTTTAACTTATCATATTCAATCTTTACTAGAGGTTTCAATTTGGGGTTCATCATCCTTGTTTTTTGCTTGACAAGATTTGCTTATTATCTCAAAGGAATGATGTGTTGAAAAATTGTTTCATCATAAGCTTTCAAATCATCATAGGTCCATGTGAACACATCAAGATATTCTTTAAACAATGCCACATATTGATCAACCTCCTCAATGGTGCAAGCAACTCCCAAATTGACATATTTTGTGGAACTATCCATTCCAATATTGAACTTTCTTGTTTCTTGTACCTTTCGAAGTGAAACTTCTTCTAGGATATTCTTAGCATGATCATCTTTCATAAAAAGTGATTTAGATTGAATACAATATTTTGTGACAATAGACATGTGATTGTCTTCATCATCATTATCGTTCAACAAAAAATTCTCCAACTGTTCATCACCTGATTAATCACCAACTCAGAGTTTCCAGTAAAAATTATATGTTCTATCTTCATTTATTTCGCAAGAACCATCCTCTGGATTAAAACTTCATATTCTGCCTCATTATTCGTACAGGTGAATTCGAGTCTGATAGCATGTAGATGCATAATATTCTTTGGACTTACCAAGAAAATTCCAACTCCACTCCCATAACATGATCAAGCCCCATCGAATGAAATCCTCTAATAACCTTCAAACATATATTCTTGATTCTTCGTATCTTGAACTTGCTCGAGGCCTTCACTATGTTCCACGTCTAGAATGACATAATTTCCAATTCCTGCATCTATATAATCTTCCATTAACTCGTTATCCTTCTTTCTGAAAGAGAATGGTTTCCTGGGTTCACGAGGCACCTTAATCATGGTTCCTTCTTTTCCTGGTAGCATCATGTAGCTTCCATCGTTCATTATATATCCCCCGATCATGGAAAACCAATCTCTTCCCAGATATGTCGTAGGAAGGTCCACCACAATAATATTGAAAACCGTAATAATATGGGGGGGCGTCGTGATCGAAGCACAAAATTCCTTGATTTCTCCATATGCTGGCACTTTTCTAGAATCAATTTCATATATACTTTCACCAGTCTCATAATATTTGGTACAGTTCATACCCAATGCCTCCATGACCGCTAGTGGCATGATATTATTGGTCGCACCAATATCAACTAAGAAATTATGAAGTGCAACATCATGATTTTCAATTGAAATATAAAAGGGAGGAATTTTACCTCTTAGCTTGGTAGTTGATTGGTTCTGGATTTGTTTTGGACTAGTAACAACAGCTTCTACTTTTTTGGACAGATCATCCAACAATAACAAAATATTTTCCCTTTGTTGGGGAATTTTCACCACTTCTGTAAAGGGAAGAGTTATCCTTAATTATTTAAATCCTCTACAACATTGTATGTCATATGATTGGAGTTTAACATCAGGTGTTTCTTTTACTTCCAAAGTTTTCTGTCACTTTTTCATTCGCCCTTTTTTCACTTGCTTTTTCTTTTTCTTTTTATTTTTGGTTTTCCTTATCAGAAGCGCCTTTATTCTTGTTTACAAATCCTCTCGTTTGGGTGACGTTTTCTTGCGAGCTGGGATCATTGTCGCCCTCCTCAAATATATACATGGATGTCTCGCATCCATCCATCTATACAGTTTCAGAACTTTCATCAGGTGAGTAATAATTATCTTTCTCAACCATTTTCTCATTGTACATATTGTTCAGAATAGTTGCATTTGGGGTTGGTTATCTAGGAACCCTTGGTCTTTGTGGATTATCCATATTTTCAAACCTCTCTCTATTTTCTTGGGGAGGGCTCCTTCTTTTCTCTTAGACCGGTATTCTCGAATTTTCCACATAATTATCCCCCCCTTCTTAGTCCGATTATCTTGTTCTACATTTGCTTGATAGTTCTATCCATTTGTGCAATTTCAATTATCTCCTTAGTTTCTTGTGCCACCACAGGGTCTACCTTTACATCTGGTATGGTTCCCTTGAAGAAACCACCTCTGATTGTTTGGTTTTGAGCTAGTCATGGTTTGAATTCTTCATTCTTTCTTAAACTAGAGGCTCCTTGATTATCCATACTTAATCCTCCTAGCTGCCTTTGTACTTTTCCTAGTATAATGTCAGGGTCGACACCCATTTCAATCATTATTTCTTCCATCTCAGTGGCCTTAGTCATTTCCTCCTCAAAGGTACCCATTTTGGATGTTCTGATAGAATATTTCACATTCGAGGGCATTCCATTCTTGTAACAACTGAGAAAGACTGGGTCATTCGGTCTTTTATCTTCTGGAATCTTACTCAAAGTTTTATTGAACCTGAGATTGAAATATCATATTCATTCATTCTTCCTCAAACCAATCTGGGTGAAATCGGTGAGAAGGATATGATAAGAAATTGGAGGGGTGAACATAGTCAAAAACATGGCTTCGAGGTCATTAAATGAGTGGATCGATCTACTAGGTAATGTCGTATACCATTCATATGCTCTTCCTGATAAGGTTTGCGGAAACAACCTTACCATGACATCATCATACTCAACATGATGAAAATCACAAACATCAAGGAACATATGGAGTCAGCGATGATTTTAGGGGCTAAATTTCTCTCATGGGCTAATTTTCCATGGTTTTTCCAAAAACGAGATTTGCTTTTTTAAAAATGATTCGCCCAAATTCTATAGGATAAAATTATTTTACCTTAAAAATCACCAAAATTTTATAAAAACTATATAAAATCCTTAGAAATTTGAATATTTTTACAAAAATATTGCCAATCATTTACAGTTGTCATATGAAGGATTAGTAAGATTCGCCAAGGTTTCTACATTTTAAAATAAATTTCCATCCTTAAAATCATCCCTTTTTGCATCAATTTCTTCATCTCCGTAAAATTCCTTCAAAGTACTCTTAGGGAGAACAAGGAGATCATGTTTCTCACCTAAAAGATTTAGAGGGGAATCTCTTAACCTCCTTCAATTTTCAAACCCTGGGTTCCCTTTATTTCTTGCAGCATCTCTTCCACCTCCTTATCTCTCTTCATGATTCTCATCTCGCGGTTGTTCATTTCTTTCTTCCATAACCACAGATGTTCCAAGAACGTGACTTCCACTTCTTAGAATACATAGTTGCTTTCTTTTACTTCTGGTAATGGGTCCTTTTTATTCGTCCAGCTTCAATATCGATCGTGTCCTTGTGCTGCTCTAGCTAGTCTTTGATTTCTCTAGTCTTTTTGCTCTTCTCTCCTCTGTCTTCGGAGGATTTCTCTTTCATCTTCTTGGAACAAGGTTTGCCAAGACCTTCCTAGTTCTTCGTGGGTATCGGCTGTTGATATTACCAAATTGTATAACTGGTGTAAGATGCTTCGTTGGTTATTCAATCCAATTTCCAAGTGGGGCTGGTCAACCTTGGACAAAGTCATATATTTTTTCAAAAAAAACAAAAAAAAATTAAACCATATTTCATATTTCAATTCATTCCCTAGTGGAGTCACCAAAAATGTTGACGCTTGAATCTGTCAGGACCGAAACGAAAACCTCACGAAGATTTAAATCCTCTTGCGTTTTTATAGAGGTGGTACTCGTCTTTAATTTAAGATTTTCTTAGAATTATAAATATTTAGAATATGGGACTTTGCATAAGTCCATTGTGGTAAATCAAAGAAGTAAAAAGATTGCAAGAAAGATAAAAGGAAAATGGTTTCTTTTCCTTTTAAAGAAATTTCCTGAGAAAGGACCAGGAATCCCACACTTCACACATTTATATTAAGGGAAATTCCATGTAATGCTTCTTCAATGTCCTGATTTTTGATGGAGTAGTCCACTAGCCAATTTTGTATGTCGTCCTTATCATATTCAAGTATACCATATAAATTTCCAATTGACAACCCTTTAAAAATCTCAACTTGTTCGTCAAACTGTTGTTTTGTTAGGAACAACTAGTTGAGGATTAATTTGGGGCCTTGGATTCCGTTAGTGCTTCCCACTAAGTCTACCTATGTAAGCATTTTGAATAGTTCTTCCCTCCTTTATATATCCTGGCTACATGCTTGAACAATATTATTCAAGTTTTTTATCTTTTCTTTCCAGCACACATTCAAGTGTTTTATCCGGCTTGGAGAAGGCATATCCTCCTCTCTTCTCCTTAGTTCTAACATATATGAAACTTTGATTCCAAATGGTACCACAACATCAAGGTAAAAAACTTCTTCATTTTTTAGGTCAGCTTGCAAATACTCATGGAAGGAATGCGCCCTCGTGCTAAAAGAACCCATGTTTTTCGAAATTTCCCAAGCCTCTGTGATCAATGCCATTCTTTTCTTAATATTATTCTCCACATAGCTCGTGGATGATGTAAGTAGGCTTGAAGATCCCTTTAATTTAGAAGTGGGTGTGGTGGGTCCAACTATTGTCAAAGGACTACAAAGAAGTGGAAGGGGAATTAAGGTGTCTTCCATTTCCTTGATCCTTTCCTTCAACTTTTCATTTTTCATTTCAAGACCGCCAATGGAGTCATCCAGAGCATCCTCGGTCGCTGTGTGAATTATAGAAATATGGGAAGGCCACATATTTCTTAGGTTAACTTCTGAACGAGATTTCCCTTTCTTATTCTTCACATTACTTTTTTCAATAATCAATTATTTAGATTTGATGTCAAATACAACGCTTTGAAATGCAAATGACTCTTCTTCATTGAAGGTCTCATTCTCAATAATTTCCAATCATGGATTCTAGTGGGCCATGTTCCCTGGCTGATTCAATGTGGGGAAAATTTTCTCGATGTCATCTTCCATATCCATATATTCGAGGGAGAATCTATTGATATCACTCTCTATGCATTGGTCTACTTCCTCTTGCACTACATTTTTCCTATTTTTCCTCAGAGAAAGTTTGTGTGAGCTTTAAATTTTTCCCGGAGGGGGATTCTTTTCTCCTCCTCTGCCTAAACTATTGTTGGTCACTTTTCTAGATGGGTGGGCCACTGGAGCATTTCTTCGAGCTGTTGTTGTTTTAGGAGTAATAGTTGGGGACTGGGCGCTCTTCTCGCTGGGACCTTTTCCTTTTTTCTTGTAAAATTCATTAGTACTAAGTATTGTCTCTAAATATCTAGCATTATGAGTAGGCGCACCTAGGTTATTGTCTTCTTATTCATTCAGAACAATATGAATAAATGAATTTTTGAAACCTACCACCAGTATATGTTCCACGAAAATTCCATTAGGGTCAAACCCTTTTATCTTTTTAGCATATTTCAGATTCAGATTGTGGAAGTGGTTTGTAAATTCATTGATTTTTTTATATTTTTTAATATAAAATCTCCAACTTTCCAAGGCAACGGTATGAATTGATTTTTTCATTTCTCATGTAAAAAGTGCAACCATAAATTACACTTCCTTGCGACTTCCATAACAAACATTTTATCAGTTACATGGCATGGAAGAAAAGAGGGATTTTCCTTAAAACCGAAAATCTTGATAATATTGTAATTTTCAATTTTCTCCAACGTCCCCTTTTTATACAGGAATTTATTTTCCTGGTCAAATATTCAGGGGGTATCTTTTCCAAACAGTAATCCTTTAAAAAATGAGACAAAATCATTGAAAACTTCATAAAAATGCAAGGAAGCTTTGTGCATCCATAACGCTTGGTACCATAAGGTCACTAGGTCAAGTTCACAGTTCACCTTCATAAATATAGACAATTCATAAATTGACAGCAGTGTGCTATCGCAAACACCAAATAAGAAGACATGACAAATTTCTTGTCCTTTTTGTACTGTGACAATTGGGAGGAGATTTCAATGGAAATCATTTTTTCCCAATCTAAAATAGCTTTCTCTTTGACTGTAAAATATAAGATATAAAGAATCATACAGGAAATGTTGGCGGTACTTTCTTGGTCTGTCACCCTAGTGAAAAGCCAAGCAATTTCACGAAAGGGGTTCTTGAACGATTCAACCTGCAACCTAGTAATATCTTCAAGGACATCCGTGGGATTCTCCAGGAAGTAAGTCTTGTCTCAGGGAGCTTCAACATCTTACGAAACACTTGATGTGAAAGAGAGACATGAGAATGGTATTGAAGTTAAATAATCTGCTAACTCAGTATGTATTTCTCAGCGCACCAAGAAACCAGTTCCTTGCAGTCAAAAAACTCAGGGACATAGCCTGCACAAGAAATTATGGATGTCCAGGTCACTTCCTTCTTAGTAGAAGGGGATGAATAGTAAGAATATGTTATAGACCACTGAAAGTTTGGGTGCTCATGTCCAAAAATATTTAAAGTATCTCCGTTGAATTGTTGTCTAGCTGCTGCTACCATAAGTTGACGAAAGCGTTATTTTAATCCATATAATATTTGAAATGAGCGCTTGAAAGAGATAATATAATCTTCCACAAATTGTGCTTTAATGTGGTTTAATGAGAAATCTCTTCGATCCCTTCGTTTATTAATGACGACCTTTATGGAACCTGCATGATGAGTTATTAGCATTAAACCATACTAAATGTGTATTGGGAAAATCATGAAGGTGGCGAGGACAGACGAGAGCAATTAAGATTTGGGAACTTTTGTGAAACCGCCAACCTGGGAACCCGCGGTTGTGAATGATAGAAAATCATCTAAGTTTTGGGAGCGGTCATTTGGACTTGGATACAAGAGAAATGAAAAATTAGGTGCTCAGTACCGACAACAAGTCTGACGGTCATAATGTAGATCACGGATCTTTGGGTGAAAAATGGATATCACAGAACCTGGAATGTGATAGCTTGAATCCGGGGACCTGTGACTATAAAAATGGTTAAGTATAGGATAATACGACAGTTGGTTAGACTCATGATATGGTAGTATGGATGGAGATGAGGATCCATGAGTATTCCAACCCGTGAACCCGTCATTTTCGAAAAATGACTAAGTATAGTAACTAGAAGGGGAAAAGAGAAGGGAGAAAAGAAAAGGGGAATACGGGTAGGTATAGAAGATGTAAAATAAATGGACAAAAGAATTTGAGAAAATAGAAAAGGGGAGGGAAATTTTGGAAGCGAGAATTGATCTCAACAATACCCAAGGTACATCATTAGTCCCAACCAATTTCATCAGAAGGTCGATTAGCGATGTGTTATTTCTGTGCACATATTAATGAGTTTTACTTTTCATTTCACAATAAAAAAATTATCATAGAATTTCCATATACAATAATGATTGTATAATGTAATTAGCGATCGATTTATTGGATCAATGCGATCATAGTAAAATAATCACTTCTTCGACAAAATTAATATAGATATAAATATTTGTAGGAGTGAAATTTTATTTACTAGTGATTCATCTGGTGTGAATTCCATGTATCCGACAACCATACCTTGCTACTGACAATCCAACTTCGAATGGGATAACAATGCAATGGGGTAAAATATATATATAATTTTTATTTTTTTTTAAATCTACACAAGATGGTCCGATACAATTTTCTTAAGAATCACTAGAATAACAACTAATAATAATTCAAATTGAATGGCAAGATTCTGACCACAAAAGTTTACAATAGGAGTAACAACTGAAGGAAATAATCAGTACTAAAGAAAACTTTAATTTACAAACAGGGATTTATAAAATTTCCATCCAAAAATCTTATAGGCTCAAATGATCAAATAACTTCAACAATGTTTGAAATTGATACTAAAATAAATACATTAAGCAACTAGATTTCATGATTAAAAAATTACCAAAATTTTAAGGTACCGTAACCAAGGTTTGTCGAAATTGATGATGATCCTCCTCTTGTGAAGCTTGTGAAAATTCTGTGTCCTTTGCCTGCTAATCCAACACCTCACTGGTACCTCCCAGCCAACACTAGGTGTACTCTTCTTCCCCCTTAGCCCCCCAAACCTTAAACGGGCCACACACAAAAACCAAAAATAATAGCTCCCAAGCTTGCCTCGCAAGCAAGAGCTTCCACTCTTTTCACAAGATTTGTATCTCAACTCTCACTAGTAAAACATAGTAAAAAAAATTTGGCATCATAACAGTACGAAGAAAAGTGAGATCCCTTTCCCTTGTTATTCATTTCTTTTATACAAAAGTCCCCAATGACACATGTCCTCATGCACAAAGAATTAACTTTTTAATTAATTTAATTATGATTATTGACCCACACACTTGTCACACTCTCCCCAAGTTGCACATGAAATTCCTCATTTTATTTTATTTAATTAGACAAATTCCCTCACATTCCCCAATATGTTCCTATTTTTTCTCTTAGATATCTCTTAGTTCCCCAAATTCCGATTTAATGAGTGTCCTCTAACTAGATCTTGGTTTGAGTTGGTTTAGGAGTCTTATTTTAGTTAGAGTTAGTGGTAGATTGACTCAAGATACCATTCTATGTCTACACATATTCTCTCATGTTTTAATTTATTTCTATTTTAAAAATCCCTTTTATTAATTTCATGCACACATGCACATTTTACCCAACCTTTAAATTTTTATTCTCCTTTTTCCTAGAGTTTGATTTTATCTCAAATCTTTTTAATTTATTTAATATTTTAATTGGTCCCTTATTTAAACTCGGACTTAGACTTAGGCTTAGACTTAGGCTTAGACTCTTGTTATGCTTCTAAGTTTATAATTTACTGACTAATTAATATTTTATTCTAACAAGGTATAAACATTTCATTATTTTCTAGGCCACCTAGATTTATTGAATCACATTTAATTATGCTATGTGCCCTTCAAGGTGCACCTCCGTGCTCCAAGGGTGCCACTCACCTTTGACTGGTTTTGGAAGTTTTTCTGACCCTTGGAGTCAACACTCCATTTGGTCGTTATTGTGAGATACTAAGGGATTCTAAGGAATAAGGATTCTATCTTATTGTGTGCCCCTTAGAATTATTCATGACCAACTGTCTCAGTCCCCCTCACGACATCATGGACCTCCCAAACTAGGTAATTGTTGACCTACAATTCAGGTCATGGCGGGAGTGCTAGTAGGTTGTGATAGGGACGCTTCCATACCTCTCCCTCAATGTTTGGTTTCTGTGCATGACCCCTTTACTCCTTATGTGAGTCAGATTAGCAAGCATCGTCAAGCCTGCATCCACTAACAAAAACAATGTCAAAAATCCATATACATAAATCATATTGTAATCAATCATATATCACATGTGCATAAAATTAAATACTCAAACAAAATGCAATCCACTCCCTGACTCAATCCGGAGTCCAAGGGGACCGTTGATGCCATCTGCATCATCAACCTGTCATGTATCTGGCATACTCAGGGAAACTCATCAGTAATACCTATCGATACATGAATACATCTAAAATATAACATATAATCACAATGACATCATAATATATATCTCATAAGAAAAGCATAATCACATTGTATCATAAACAAATCACTTCCTCGCAAGTTTCCTCGATGAATAAGTCAGTATAAAATGTGCTCAATAGTACTAGATGCTACATCATATTCCATTTCACTCAGGAATCCAATCATTCCATGCATGTTTTTCATATTTAACAGTCAAACCAGAAACAACGTATTTACAATATTATAAACTATTTAAACAAGCCAAGTCAAACACTTATCTGTTTGGTGAAAGCGACAAACAACCAACTAACTAAGAGAGGACTCATTTCCTCATGACTATAGGCTATGTTGTAGAGTTCCTTCCTATAGCATGTCACCCCCATGTCAAGCCATGATTTTGAAAGGGGATGATTTAGTTGGTTCTTATATTTAGGATGATCATAAAGGTTACTCTCCCTAATCCACTGACAACAAAATAAGTTTCCCCCTTCCCACTAAGGTAAATTCTTCCACAGGTTTATTAGTTATATTCCCAATTGGATTTCCTTTTCACAAGGGAGCCCCTTCTCTACTATACATTCCCTCGATGACCTCCCATTACTAGTTTCAGTTTCTATCCAGTAAGTACCAAGTTGTAGCCCTATATTGCTCCTATATGGATTTGGGTCTTCTCTGTTTCAAGCTAATCATCAATCTTCTAGACAATCTTCATGTTTTCTTCAAGGACAACTCTCCAAAACTCTTCTCTTTTCGATCTGCACCAATGAACACCTTTGTTCATTGTGCCATTCCCTGTGAGTACACTAGCATGTGCATATTTATGGTTTTTCATATGTAAGTAGGAATGTTGGACAAGCTTCCTAATTTATTTAAATTTTAAAGTTGTGAAGTAAAGCAATGCATAAATATTCTAAATAAAAACAAAAAATAATCAATGGCTCATACACATAGTACCTAGAGATTTACATTGGAAACCCTTAACTGAGAGAAAACCAACCTTCCTTGGTGTTGCACCTCTCAACTCTTCATTGTATTAATTTCACCATTCACAATACAATATATACATAATATTTTAGATTTTCCATAGCTACCAAAACCCTAATCCCTTAATCCAAGATTAATTTAGAAAACCGCTAAAAAGAGAGAAAAAATGATAAAATAGAAAAAAATTCCTAATAGTCAGACGCAATCGTCAAATCTGACACACACACCCACACAGATGCAATGAATTAACACCTACCCAACATTCTCCCACTTGTTGTTTTATTTTCATACAAGGGGTCACATGACTACATAGTCAACAATCTAAGGAATCAATACCCATTGATTCTCTACACCAGGAGAACTTCTCAGAGCTCACCGACTTTGTCAATGAATCTGCAACATTATTCAAAGTGTCAATATTCTCCAACAACACCTTCTTGTCTTCAACCATGTCTTTCACAATGTGATACTGAACATCAATATTATTTGACTTTGAATGATAAGTTGGGTTCTTTGCAAAGAAGATTCACTATGATTGACGTAATCTAATCTTACTTCTTGTTGTACCAACCCAATACCTGAACAAAATATTTGTAAACATAATGCTTTTTTGCATGCATGAGTGGATACCATGTATTTATATTCTGTAGTTGAGAGTGCCACTACAACCTGTTTTTTTCTCATCCAACCGATTCATCATCTAACCAATTGCTCCTCCAAATAGGTTAAACACATACCCACTTGTAGTTCTTCTACGATCCATATCTCCAGCCTAGTATGCGTCAAAAAACCCATGTATGTCCAACACTTTGTATAGTCCTAGTCTTCCTTGATAGCACAATCCATAACTATAAGTCCCATGTAAATACCTAAAAACCCTCTTTATTGTTGTCCAATGCTCCTTCCCTGGTTTTAACATATACCTTCTCAAAACTCCCACTGCATGTACAATGTCTGGTCTCGCACATACCATTGCATACATCAAGTTGTCAACCGCACTAGCATACGGAACATTGGGAATTTCCTCTTCCTCTTCCTATGTCTTAGGACACTGATCTGCAGATCAATTGACACCTATAGGAATGGGAACCTTGATCGGTTTACTTTCTTGCATATTAAACCTCTACAATATTATCTCAGCATATTTTCTCTTATTCAACCAGAGTTTCCTATTTGCACGATCTCTTTTAATCTCCATTCTTGGAATGAAGTTAGCATCACCAATAAATTTCATGTCAATATTGGAGGATAACTGTGATTTCACCTCATTGATAACATCTATGTTATTTCCTACTAGAAACATGTCATCAACATACAGCACTACATAAATGAAGTGATTTACAACCTTCTTGGAATATACTTCTCACAAATCCCAATCCAAGGATGTATGTGTCAAACTTTTGGTACCACATCCTAGGTGATTTCTTCAGACCATATACTGACTTCTTTATCTTATAGACTAGCTCTTTCTTTCCCTTCACTGCAAAGCTTTTTGGTTTCTTCATGCAAATTTATTCTTCCATATCCCCATGTAGGAATGTTGTCTTCACATCCGTCTGTTCTACTTCAATCTCAAAAGAAACATAAACAAATAAAAGAAATCAAAAAGAAGTTAACTTGGAAATAAGAGAAAAAATTTCACAAGGTCAATTCCCTCTACCTAGGAATAACCTTTTGCTACTAACCGAGCTTTGGATTTCTCCACTTTAACTTTTTCATATAACTTCTTCTTAAACACCCATTTGTTTCCAATTTAATTTCTTCTATTTGGCAGCTCAATTATATCCCATGCCTCATTCTTATCCAAGGCATCCATCTCTTTAACCATGGCCTTCTTCCATAGTTTACTATCCTATGAACTCACTCCTTCCCTGACAATTATGGGATCATCATCAGTAATAGATAAAGAAAAATTAGCATGAACATTAGGTGGAATATGCCTTTTTGGTTTCCTTATTTCCCTCATTGATCTCCTCAATATTGGATTATGATGTTATTCTTCTTATTATTCATCTTCTTCCATTGATTCAAATTTTGCATCATCCAGCTTAAACTCTATTTTCTCAGGTTCTTCTTGCCTTGGTAGGAATTCTTGTTTGGAAACATCTTTATCCTCTCTAAAAACAACATCCCGACTATAAATGGTCTTCTTATTTTATGGGTTCCAAAGCTTATAACCTTTCATACCATCTTTATAACCAATAAAGATATGCATTTCAACTTTATTATCCAACTTAATCCTATTTTCATTTGGAACATGTACATAAGCATCCTAACCAAACACTTTAATATGTTCAAGAGAGAGTTTCTTGCCATTCCATACTTCATGCGGAGTTTTTTACACCAATGCTGATGAGGGTGATGTATTTACCAGGTAACATGCAATACCCACTGCCTCTGCCCAGAATTCTTGTCCTAACCTGATACCACTGAGCATGCTCCTTTCTTTTTCCATCAATGTCTTGTTCATCCTTTGTACAACCTCATTATGTTGAGCTTTGTATGGAGTAGTCTTCTTCCTTGCTATACCATACTTCTTACAGAACTCTTTGAATTAATTCCTACAAAATTATCCACCATTATCTATCCTCCACACCTTTATTTTCTTCTATGCCTGATTTTCTACCAGAGCCTTAAACTTTTTAAATTTATCAAATAGCTTAGATTTCTTCCTAAGAAAATGAATCCATGTGTTTCTTGAGAAATCATCCATGAATGAAACATAATACACAAATTTACCTAGTGATGGAATAGGCATAGGTCCAAACACATCATTGTGTATCAACTCTAAGATCCCCTTTGTTCTTGTAGCACTACATAGGAATCTTCCTCGATTTTGTTTACCATATATGCAATGCTCATATAAATCAAAATCCAAGGTGAAAATAGACATACCTTGTTCCATACCTTTACCGTGTAGTGCTCGAAGGCCCTTTTCTCCAATATGTCTCAGTCTTTGATGCCATAGAATGGTATTCTTTCTAGGGATAGTATGGATCTTGTCTTCTTTATTTATCTACTCAGGGACAACATAATTGTTACACCCACGAGTATAATTTTTTCCCAACAACTTGTACAAAGGTCCACATCGAACTCCCCTCATCAACACCATTTCTCCTATAACCATCTTGCAAGTTCCCTTTCCCAATAAAGTATCCACACCTGCATCATCCAACTTACTTATGATATTAGGCTCCTGGATAGATCTAGAATGTACATAACTCTAGGGAGAATTCTAATCCTTCCATCTTTCAGCAACAACTTAATCTTTCCATCACCACCATCATACTTTTCATATTCACTAAACCTCTCCTTGTGAGGAGTCATATGAAATGATGCACCTGATTCGATCAACCATACATCACAATCTGCATCTGTACCTGTAGATGCCAAGTAAACATCACCTCCTTCTTCTATGAAGGTTTTCACCTTTGTGGAAGTGGCAAGATTAGATCCCTTTGATTTATCAACTTTCTCAGACCTGCAATCTTTCTTAAAATTCCCAACTTTACCACATCTCCAACATTTCCTCAAACATTTTCTCGAGGATTTACATCTACCTTTAGATTTAGATCTCCCCTCGAAGACTTATTTGTATTCATATCTTGGGGATGACCTCTTATAGATAAAGCATTTGTGCTATGACTATACATTCTTTTACGCCTCATCTCTTATGATAACAAGGATGAAACTACATCCTCATAGTTCAATGCAGATTGTGTGGTATTACCAATTGCTACAACTAGATTATCCTAAGAGTCTGGAAAATAACATAACAAATTAATACACTTATATTCTTTTGCAAATGTGGTATTAACATATCCAAGTTGACTTACCAGAGTATTGAAGGCTTTTAGATGCTTTGTCATAGAATCTTCATCTTCCATCCTAAGATTATACAACTTATTTCAAAGAAACAACTTGTTTACCAAGGACTTTGAGTGATACAAATTCCCCAACTTTTCCCATAGTTCCTTGGTTGTAGATTCTCCTGATACATTCAATAACACTGAATCAACCAGGCATAGTAGAATTGTACTCCTTTCTCTTGTATCCAACTTCTCCCAATCTTCTATTGACATACCAGTGGATTGAGTACTAGTAGTTTGTATACCAGTAGTTTGTGTACTAGTAGTTTGTGTACCAGTAGGTTGTGTACCAGTAGCTCGTGTACCATGATCCACAATGATCCATTGTTCTTTGTCTACAAGAAGGTCCTCCATATTGAGCTTCCATGGCTAAAAGTTTTTACCATTGAACTTCTCAATCTCAATTCTAGAACTTCTTTCCATCATCTTTCAACACACAAATCACCACTGCAAAGCTCTCACTGAACCTGGGTTTATCACAGACCCAAAATAAAATTGATCTATCAATAGTGAGTCAAACCCTCAACAACAATGGAGCTCCCTTGAAGCCAAAAAACGTGCTCTGATACCACTTGTAAGTTGTAAACCTGTGAAGTAAAGCAACACATACAAATTCTAAAGAAAAATATAAATTAATCAATGGCCCATACAAATAGTACACATAGATTTATGCTGGAAACCCTTGACCGGGAGAAAACTAGCCTTCCTTGGTGTCGCACCTCTCAACTTTTTATTGTATTAATTTCACCATTCGCAATACAATATATACACAATATTTTAGGTTTTCCACAACTACCAAAACCCTAATCCCTTAATTCAGAATTAATTTAGAAAATTGCTAAAAATAATGAAAAACACTAAAATATCAAAAACCACCTAATTTTTAGATGCAGTTGTCAAATATGACGCACCCCCCCACACACACACATGCAAAGAATTAACACGTACCCAACAATTTCTTCACAAAAAAATATTCAGTCAGTCTCATCAGTCTACCTCACCATGCCATATTACCCATCTCGGTTCATCAATTCCACTTGTGATATCATGGCCAGTACATTAAAGGCTCTTTCCCTCTCATTCAACTGCCTGGTGTTTTTCATTAATCAAAACATAATTACAAGATTCATAATCACATCATATTAAGTCTTATCATAATTGCAATCATGGGGGAAAAGAGGGTGTTACAATTTGTCAACTTTACTTATTTGTTTCCCCAATTCAAGTTCAAGGGGGGATGTTGGCATATTTGATGTAATATTGACTTGTGGTCTTATGATGCATCCCCCCTACTCCCCCATAGGGCTACATGACCTCCCGGTCAAGGATCTTCGATTCTTGAGTCAAATGACCCTATGAAACCTTAATGGTCTCCTTATGTATCTAAACACATGCCCTTTTGGCTTCTTGGTGTAGGTCTAATGGCACCCGCAACCTTCCCTTTTGCTCTCCTGTGAAATCTCAGATTACTGGGCATTAGCTCCTTTTCTGATAAGAACCCTCTTGATGTGACCTTGGGCGATGACCTTTCACATGACCACGAGATTGCGAGTGGGGCCAAAGTCAATTTGGGATCAAACTACTTTTCGGCTCGCAATTCTCCTCGAGCCTCCACGTGTCTTCTTGACAAAACCATGGTTTGGATTGCGGCCCGCCCTCAATATTTTAAAGTCCGTGCAACTGCTGTCCCCGCAATGTTATGGGATCGTTGATCTCGATATATTGATGGTACTGTCTGACCTGATGGTTCTGATCTTCCCTTTCCAAATATACGGACCAGATCTGTCCCTCCTAAATCAATGGATGTGATCTCTTTGCATTATGGACTTCGGGGTTTTGAAATCTCAAACCCTGCTTTCTTTTGTACTTCAATATTTTGGAGATGACGATTTGCAGACACCTATCCTACTCAATCAACGGTCCTACCTTCACTTCGGGTTTTTGACCTTTCAAATCGGATCAACGGTCCTGTGACCCTCTTCTTGATCAACGGTCGAGATCCCCTTCGGGTCTCCAAAATTCAGAGATTTCAAATCTCAACTTCACCCTTTTTCCCCACTGGATTTTATCTGAAGGCTTTAATCCACTGAAGCGTGTCCACTTGAACTGATGATCGAGGATTTCTTCAGGTCTTTACTCATAGTGCATGGATCTATGCCACGTCTCTCCTAGATCTGACGGCTCTGAATCACTTAGAGACTTTACCCTAAGTCCACGGATTCATGCCATGTCTCCTCTAGATCTGATGGTCCAGATTTACTTTGGATCTTGGGGATTCGACAATCTCAGATATCAACTGAAACCCCTCTACAATTTTCCCAGAGCTCATGATCTGTTGACAAGTGTCCCCTTCCAGATTGATGGCTCTTGGCTCTTCGGCTATTCGTGCTTCAGGTGTTTCAACATTTCACCTTTTCCTTCCTCTGGATCTTATGACCCGCCGAAACATATCCTTTTGGATCCAACGGTCCAGATTCGCTTCAGCTCTCTAGCTCTTCGCGCTTCTAGAATCTCAAGTCTCAAGATTTCCTCCCCCTGAACTCACGATATCTGAAAACTTAGGTTCACTTGGTCGATCCGACGCTCAAAGTTTACTTCAAACGATATGATGGCTCAAATCTGCTTCGACTGATCAAATGATTGAGATTCACTTCGAACTTTTGGCTCTTTAGGCTTCAGAAATATCAACTCTCAAACCTTCGTGAGTTCTCTCTCCTACGTGTATGAAGCGCTAAGGCTCATGAACCTTGTTCTGATCAGATGACTGTTGGTCTTTTTCATTGTGATCCAACGACCACTATCACTCCTCCTCCTGAGCTTCTGATCTCTTCTGACTTAGAAGATTTCTCAGTCTTCAAAGGTTTCAACCTTTGCTTCTCCTGTGAGTCTGACTCTTGGATCTCGTCAACACTTATGAAAAGTGTTATCCCTTCTGAGCTTTATCCTTAAAGGATTTCGACTTCCCACGCAGTCCTTGAGTTCTTGGGATTTTGATAACTCAGTTCGAAGGATTTCTTGAAAATAAATTCTTCTCGCCCACCTGGAATTCCTCTATTTTGGTTCTTCGACTCTTGGTTGCTTCTTGACACTGTGCACTCCTTGCACCTGGTCTAAGTTTCCTTTTTTCTCTCTGAACTCCTCTGAGTCAACCTGAGACTCAATCGACACACTCCTTGCGTTTGAGATGCACACCTTGCATATGAGTGTCAGAAGAGAAACAATTGAAACTTATCCAGTTTCGTCATGAACTCATACAATCAACATCTTAACAATCATACAAGAACAAAATAAACTAAACCACATTCACAGAATATAGCATTCGCCCATTCATACATCAAATGAACACAGTCCAAGATTTGGGACAATTCTGTCTATTCTATTCATTAATGAAAACAAATTACATATATTGCAGTTCTCCACTTTGTCTTTCTTCTACTCTACTCTGTTCTACTGATCTCTATCTCATAATCACAGTCTCTCTATTCTATCTATTACAATACAACAATAAAAACTATCTAAGGACTGGCTCCACGAGCTCTCTAGTCTGTTTGCAACCTATCCTATCAACTCTTAGCGGTTACCTACTTTGTCCTATTACAGTAACTACCATTTATTTCCAGATAAGAGTCAACACTCCATATCTGCAACCCCTTACTGTCCTATACGCCTTTACAAACACGACATATTTAAAATTGTTGTTTACAAAATATCTCAACAAATCGATTTACTCATGCCTTAAATGCTGAGATGTCATGTTCCTGCCTCCATGCTTGCATCTTTCACTTTGAAGGCGATGCTCCTGCATCATACTCCTCTGGTTAAAATTTTCATGGACTCCTATCCATGAGCTCCTGCACTGTTTTTCCATGCTTCAAAATATCATGTTCTGTGACCCAACTTGCATCTTCCATTGGATGATATTTCCACTTCACTGAGTACTCAGGATATGTCTTCCTCCTAGTCTTCTCTCCATCTATCTGTTCAATGATTTTCCTCATCTGAGGTTTTTCTATTGTCAGCAATTGTTCTTCCAATTGAACTTCTTTTTGATCATCTAATTCTCCTGCCTCATCTCTCCTGTAAGGATATAGGTCTGCAACATTGAATATCGGTGCTATCCCAACATTGTATGGAAACTCAATTTCATAAGCATTGGCTGCGAATTTTCTAAGAATCCTGCATGGTCCTATCTTCTTCATCTTCAACTTGTTATATGTTCCCCTTGGAAACCTTTCTTTTCTCAAATGAGCTAAAACTTCATCTTCAACTTCGAATTGAAATTATATCCTCTTTTGATCAACTTTGTTCTCATATTTCCAGTTGTTGTCATGTAGCTACTATCTGACTTCGTCATGGAGTTTCTGCATTTCTGTTGCAAAATCCTCGACTCCAACACTTTTGAACTCATCTTGATTCAAATCTCTCAACTCTATAATCCCTCTTGGATGTACACCATACACAATTTCAAATGGACTTTTTCTTGTGCTCATGTTCACTGAATTGTTAAATGCAAATTCTGCTTGTGCTAGAATCCGATCCCATTGACAACCTTGATCAGTGACTAAACTCCTAAAAAAGTTTCCCAGACTCTTGTTTACTACATCAATATGTCCATATGTCTGAGGGTGATATGTTGAACTAAAGGACAATTTTGTCCCTAGCCTTTTCCATAGATTCCTCCAAAAGTGTCCTACAAATTTGGTGTCCTTGTTTGAGACTATGCTCCTAGGCAATCCATGTAGTCTCACTATTTCTCTGAAAAATAAATTGGCTATGTGTGTAGCATCATTTGTCTTCTGGCATGGTATGAAATGTGCCATTTTTTGAAAATCTTTCCACCACAACAAATATGGAATTGCTCCCTTTCTGATTTCTAGGCAATTCCAAAACAAAATTCATATTGATTGCATCCCACGACCTTTTTGGAATTGGTAATGGCTGATACAAACCAGTGTTTTGTTTTCTTCCTTTTGCATACTGATAAATTTTGCATTTGTTCACAAATGTTTTCACCTCTTCCCTCATGCTCGACCAATAATACGAATTACTCATATGTGCAAATGTCTTATCATGACCAAAATGTCCAGCTAAACCTCCACTATGCTTCTCCTTCAATAGGTTGTCTCTCATTGAGCATCTTGGAATGCATAATTGGCTCCCTTTGAACAATAATCCATCCTGGATCAAATATTCAATCCATGGGCTTCTGTCTCCCAACAAAGGATTCTTGCATGCCTCATAAGCTTCCTTGAAATCTGGATCTTCTCTATACATCTCCTTGAGGTGTTCAAACCCTAAGGTCTTCACTTGTAATTCTTGTACAATTAAACTCCTCCTTCTCAAAGCATCTGCAACTTTGTTAGTAGTTCCAACAATATGTTTAATGACAAAAGTAAAATTTTGCATAAATTCTACCCATTTAGCATGTCTTTGATTCAACTTGTCTTTCCTAGTAATAAACTGCAAAGCTTGATTATCATTGTACAAGACAAATTCTTTATGAATTAGATAGTGTCTCCACTTCTTCAAAGCTTGAATCACTGCATAAAATTCTTTGTCATATGTGGAATACTTATTCTTGGTGGCATTCAACTTCTCATTGAAATAAGCAACTTGCCTATTATCTTGACTCAAGACTGCTCCAATAGCTAATCCACTTGCATCACATCTCACTTGAAATGTTTTTCCAAAATCTGGCAAGACCAGAATTGGTTGTTCTGTGATATTCTCCTTCAACACTTTGAAACTTTTTTCAGCTTCCTCTGTCCAATTAAAATACTTGTGTTTCTTCTTCACATTGTCTAGCATGGGTGCACATATACCACTGAAATTTCTGATAAACTTTCTATAAAAACTTGCTAACCCATAAAAACTTCTTACCTCAAATATGCTTCTTGGTGATGGCCATTCTTTGATTGCTCTCACCTTTTATGGATCCATCTTCAATTCATTTGAAGAGATCATAAAACCCACATATATGAGTTCTATCTTCATAAAAGAACTTTTCTTCAGATTTATCAACAATTTTTCTTACTACAACTTTTCCATCACTGATGTCAAATGCCTTAAGTGTTCTTCCTTTGTCTTACTAAAGATTAGTATGTCATCCAGATATACTATGACAAATTTGCCTATGAAGTCTTTCAATACTTCATTCATCAATCTCATAAATGTGCTTGGTGCATTTGTCAACCCAAATGGCATGACCAACCATTCAAACAATCCTTCATTTGTCTTGAATTTTGTTTTCCATTCATCTCCCTCTCTCATTCTTATTTGATGATATCCACTCTTCAAGTCTATCTTGGAAAAATAGCTTGCTCCACTCAAACAATCCATCAAATCATCCATCCTTGGTAAAGGGAATCTATATCTAATGGTTATGTTGTTGATGGCTCTAGAATTTGTACACATTCTCCATCCTCCATCCTTCTTTGGACTTAACACAGTTGCTACTGTGCATGGGCTTAGGCTTTCCCTGACTAAACCTTTATCCAAAAACTCCTAGACTTGATTTTTGACTTCCTCGTTCTCTCTAGGCGTTAACCTATAAGTTGTTTTGTTTGGTAAACTAGCTCCTGGAATAAGGTCTATATGATGGCTTATACTCCGAATGAGTGGCAAAGAGTGAGGTAACTCATCCACTCCTATGTCAGCAAAGTTTTCTAACAGTTCCTAGATTTTTTCAGAAAAATCTTCCACATAAGTATTTGTAAGGATAACTCTAGGCTTCCTCACTACAACAAACTGTATTTATTTTTCCTTCTTGACTTAATTCAAGAGTTCCTTCCCTCTTTTTCTCTTTGTCTTCTATTGGTAACAACATATGTGTCCTACCATTCTTTTCTAGAGTATACGCATTCTTTCTTCCATCATGAATAACTTTTTGGTCAAACTGCCATGGTCTCCCTAATAAAATATGTCAGACATCCATAGGAATTACATCACATAATATTTCATCCCTATAACCTCCTATTTTAAATTCAAATTGGCATTGTTGACTTACCATTACTTGATGTCATTTCTGCAACCATGATACCTTGTACGGGTTTGGATGTGTAGTTGTCTTCAACTCTAGTTTCTCCATCGTCTATGTGGATACTATATTGTCAGTGCTCCCACTGTCTATGATCACCTTGCAAAGTCTGTATTTCTTCTTGCAAGCAGTTCTAAACAGACTTGTTCATTGAACTGGTTCCTCTACCTCCTTCTCTGGTTTAAGAATAATTTTCCTCATCATGAGGTTCTTTCCTCCTTCTGTTGCTTCTTCTTCCACATGCTTCTATGCTTCAACAACATGTGCTTTACCTCCTTCTTTCTTTCTCTAGGGACATTCCCAAGATGTGTTCCCTAGTTTTCCACAGGTATAACATTTAACTTTGCCTCCTATGGCTCTTCCTCTTCATCTGGAAAAAGAGATTCTTCATCCATGTTGTCCTTCCTTAGAACTTCCACCTTTCTCTGGGTGACTATCTTGTTTGCCAGCTTCATGCTTTGGGTTCTGGAACTTTTCTCTGTTGATTCCCTTACCTTTGCTTGAATTTCCTCCTCTGTTTCGTTGGCTTTGTTTCCTGGCCAATTTTTCTTTAGCTTTCAGGGATGCTTTATTAGCATCCTCGACTTTACTAATAGACATCATGTTGATCTCCTCTTGGATTTCATATCTCATCCCAATGATATACCTAGCTATTTTTTCATCTTCATTCTCTTTCTGTCTAGCCCTGATGTTCAATCTGTAGAATTCCTCGGTGTACTCCTTCACTGATGAGATTTTTTGTTTCAGGTTCTGCAATCTCTTGAACAGCAGATTGATTTGGTAATCCTTTGGGATAAATTTGGCTTTTAGCTTGGCTACCATCCTATCTCAGCTTTTTTTTTTGCTTACCTTTTCTCCTACGTTTGGCTTGCAGTTCATCCCACCATAGCGCTGCATGACCTTTCAGTCTTGTCACTGCATGCTTCACCATATTGTCCTCTTCGATATCTTCATAATCGAAGTATTTTTCCATAGCACGTACCCAGTCTAACAATTCTTCAACTTCTAAATTTCCTTCATACATTGGTACCTCTATCCTTGCTCTAGCTCCTATCTTTGAAACAGTTTTTATTAAGCGATCTTGTGCAGCATCCTTTGCTACATTTTCTTCTACCTCTACTTCTTCACTCTCAGCTTCACTGATATCTCCAATGTCTGGTGCCCTTCTTCGTGTTGTTTCCATGGCGTCCAGTCTCATTCGGAGTCACCTCATTTCTTCTTCCATTTATTAATGCAGCACGTCCGTTCACAGGATCTTATCTTTTACCACGGCCCGAAGAACACCAAGGTTCTTATATTTCCCTATCAGGAAATATACACCCATAGAACTCTCTGCGCAATCCCCTCTCTGCACTCGGAGGATCAGACTTCGTGACTTCGCGAGGTCAGTGGTCGATCATTGTACCCTCGAGTCCCCGAGTCCTAATGACAGTCAATGTTGACCTTTCCTTCTATTTCAGAACTTTCCTTATCGCTATTTCGCTACTCGCAATATCGAACAACTCGTCTTATCGACTCCCGAACCCTGATACGCCGAACCTCCGATGCGCTCGCGAGTTGACCTTTCAATAGTCCCTTCACTCCATCAGCATTTTGGAGTTCACAATATCGTGAATCCGGATGTTATTGTATCGGGACTCCTCGCTATGAAACCTCGATAACTCGTGCCACCTGTCCTTGTCACTGACCCTTGTGGCCCCACACTTCTCTATCGCCATCGGGATATCGTGTATCGTAATATCGCGATTCCTGTTGCAAATTTACGGGACTTCAACCCATGAAACCCCGATGCACGATGTATGTATAGATCCAACGGCCCTGGCCGGCTTGGATCAACAGCTCTCTCCTTCCTGAGCTTTTAACTTCTTGAGAACACATCGCTGTATCTCCCTTATGCCTTTGCGAGATCTAACGACTCACAGGATTTTGCGAAATATCCTCAGAGAATTTCATCCGTTCGTCTTTCCTTTGAGAAATCTGCGAAACAATTAAGTGTTCTTCCACAATTTATCCACCTACGTGCAAACTTGCGATGCCTCCCAGAACACTCCATGCGATGCCTCCCTTCTCTCGGTGACTAATCGAAGGTCTATACCTCCTGAGCTTTACCAACTCTGAACCTTTCAGAGAACCTTGCACGCACCCCTTGCGACAAACATCCAATGACTTCTAAGTGTTGAATCTTTGACTCCGCGCAAACCTGCAGCAGCAGTCCTTCAACTCTCACTCAGGTCCACAACCCTGAACTTCACTCGGCCTGCGCACTCCTTGCATGGCTCCTATGCACAACTGCACTTGGGTGAATGAGAACAAAAGTTAAACTACTTGAGCCCCTTGTCAACTCACTCCTTGCGGACACTTCAACTGCACTCCTTGCAGGAATCCTCTGGCTCAAATAGAGAAACAATTGAAACTCATTCCTTTTTCCTCTCAGACTTCAAACTCAAGGCATGAAATCACATACACAGCACATAAAGAAAATGTATAACAAGAAGCAAACATTCATGAGCATATCAACATTTAATACACAGAGAACAGACACAAAACCATGAATTTGAATCAAAGCTTCTTCTATTAATTCAAATATCTGTACATGGGTGTTCTTACGCAGCTCTCTGCTTCTCTCCTGTGTTCTTCATACACAAATTCTCATACTCTTCCATAATGTTACAAATGCATAATGAGGGTGTCTATATCCTGTTTGCCTCTTGTACTCTCAAACAGTCTAATCTAGAATTAAATTCTATCTACTTTACATTAACTACCTTAAATGCCTCTACTTACTAAGGATGAGAGAAATCCGCTCAAGGTCCATTTACATTTACAAGTGTGCTTCATTAAATTTCCACATTAATGTTCGCGCATCAAATCCGAAGTAATTTAAAAATTTGTGCTAGTTCGTCCAGCTGTCTTCCGCTTCCGCACTGGCTCACTTGATGAGTTGGTGATGCTCCTGCATCATACTCCTCGGCTTGAAAACTTTCATGGGATCCTTTACATGAGCTCCTGCATGGTATGTCCATGCTTCTGTATCTCTGCTTCATTTTCCCAGCTGGCATCTTCAATTGGATGATTTTTCCACTTGACCAGATACTCAAGGTATTCTTTCCTCCTGGTCTTCTTGCCAATTCTTTTGTCCAGTACACGCTCCATCTGCGGCTTCTCTGCAATTGGTATCTGTATCGCCCACTGTATCACTGGTTGCTCATTTACAGTGTTTGTTTCTTTAACCTTATATGGGTACAAATCCAAGATATTGAATATCGGAGAAATTCCGATCCCATCGGGTAATTCAATCTCATAAGCATTCGCCCCAAATTTCTTCAAGACCCTACATGGTCCAATTTTCTTCATCTTCAGCTTATGGTATGTTCCTCTCGGGAACCTTTCCTTTCTCAGATGTGCCAGGACCAGATCACCAACCTCAAACTGAAGTTGTCTTCTATGCTGGTCTGCTCTGCGCTTATACTCCTGGCTTGAATTCTGCAATCGCTCCTTCACCTGGCTATGAAGTTCCTTCATCGCTTCTATGAACTCTTCTGGACTAGCACTCCTAGTCGCAGTCTGTTCTGACTCCCTCAGTTCATAAATTCCTCTCGGCTGCATGCCATATACAACCTAAAATGGACTTTGGCCTGTGCTCCAATTCACTGAATCATTATACGTGAATTCTGCCTGTGGTAATATATTGTCCCACTGGCTATGGTGCTTTGTCACCAAGCTTCTCAGCAAGTCTCCCAGACTTCTGTTGACCACCTCTATCTGTCCATCCATCTGAGGATGATAAGATGAACTAAATAACAAATTAGTTCCCAGCTTCTTCCATAAGGTCCTCCAGAAATGCCCTATGAACTTCGTATCTCTGTCCGAAACTATGCTCTTCAGCAACCCATGAAGTCGAATGACCTCTTTGAAAAACAAGTTTGCAATGTGAGTTGCATCACTGGTTTTCTGACATGGAATGAAGTGTGTCATCTTGGAAAATATATCCACTACCAAAAAGATTGAATCACAACCTCTTTGTGTTCTTGGCAACCCCAATACAAAATCCATGCTAATCGCATCACAAGGCCTTTCTGGTATGGGCAATGGTTGATAAAATCCCGCATTCTGTTTCTTTCCTTTCGAATGCCGGAAAATTCTGCATCTATCTATGAACCTCTTGACATCCACTCGCATTCCTGGCCAAAAATATGACTCATTCAACTTTGCGAACGTCTTATCATGACCAAAGTGTCCTGCCAATCCTCCATTGTGTTTCTCCTTTAGCAAGTTCTCCCTCATGGAGCATTTCCGAATACACAGTTGATTGCCCTTAAACAACAATCCTTCCTGGATCATGTACTCGGCCCACTGGCTTCTATCTCTGAGAACTAGATTCTCAGCTGCTTCATATGCCTCTTCAAAATCCTGATCATCAGCGTACATGTTCCTGAGATCATCAAAACCCAATGTTTTGACTCGAAACTCCTGCAACAACAAACACTTCCTGCTCAAAGCATCAGCAACTTTGTTAGCGGTACCAGAAATATGTTTAATCACAAAAGTGAAATTATGCCTATACTCAACCCATTTGACATGTTTCTGATTCAACTTCTCATGTTGAGTCACAAACTGCAGTGCATGATTGTCACTGTATAAGACAAATTCTTTGGGTATCAAGTAATGCCTCCATTTCTTCAATGCTTGTATGATAGCATAAAAATCCTTATCATACGTGGAGTATTTCAATTTCGCCTCATTTAGCTTCTCACTAAAATATGCTATCAGCCTGTCTTCTTGACTTAAGACTGCCCCTATTGCAAACCCACTTGCATCGCATTTCACCTGAAATGTCTTCTGGAAATCCAACAACACCAAAACTGGTTGTTCCATAATCTTCCTTTTCAAAAATTTGAAGCTCTTCTCAGCCTCATCAGTCCAATGAAAAGACTTATGCCGCTTCTTCACTTTATCCATCATTGCTGCGCTAATTCCACTGAAATTCCTGATGAACTTCCGATAGAAACTAGCCAATCCGTGAAAACTTCTCACCTCAAAGATATTCTTCGGTGATGGCCAATTCTTGATCACTTCCACCTTATCTGGATCCATCCTCAACTTATTTTCCGAAATAACAAATCCCAAGTAAATGAGCTTTGTCTTCATAAATGAGGACTTCTTCATATTTATTAACAGCTTCTCCCGTTGCAATTTATGCATCACTGTAGCCAAATGCTTCAGATTCTCCGTTGTTGTTTTACTGAAAACCAGTATATCATCCAAATACACAATGAAAAATTTCCCTATGAACTCCCTCAGGACTTCGTTCATCGATCTCATGAAGGTACTCGGTGCATTTGTTAAGCCAAACGGCATAACAAGCCATTCATACAACCCTTCGTTGGTTTTGAATGTTGTCTTCCATTCGTCACCTTCTCTCATGCGAATCTGATGATAACCGCTTTTCAAATCAATCTTTGAAAAGTACTTTGCTCCGCTCAAGCAATCCATCAGATCATCCATCCTCGGCAATGGGAATCTGTACCTGATGGTTATCTTGTTGATCGCCCTTGAATCTGTACACATCCTCCAACCTCTGTCTTTCTTCGGACTGAGTACTGTTGGAACAACACACGGACTCAAGCTTTCCATGACCAAACCTTTGTCCAACAACTCCTGGACTTGCCTCTTAACCTCTTCATTCTCTTGTGGCGTCAATCTGTACGTGGCTTTGTTTGGTAAATTGGCTCCTGGTATGAGATCAATATGATGACTCACACTTCTGATCGGTGGCAACGAACGAGGTAATTCGTCCACTACAATGTCAGTGAACTCTTCCAATAGTTCCTGAACCTCCTCTGGTAAATCATCCACTCTTGTGCTAGTCATAACAATTTTTGGTTTCCTGACCACAATGAACTATGGATCCTCCTTCTTCTTAACCTTGGTAAGGAGCTCCTTCCCACTCATGAGAAGTACTGTGTTGCTTACCTCCGACTTTACCTCTTTATCCTTTATCGGAAGCAACATGTGTGTCCTCCCACTCTTCTCCAGGGTGTATGTGTTCATTCACCCATCATGAATCACATTCATGTCATATTTCCATGGTCTACCCAGCAATAGATGAAACACATCCATAGGAATGACATCACACAATATCTTATCATTATATCCTCCTATCTTGAATTCAACCAAGCATTGTTTAGTGACAGTTACCTGGTGTCCCTTCTGTAGCCACGAAACTTTGTATGGGCTTGGATGATCAGTCGTCTCCAGCTCCATCTTCTCTACCATCTCTGTGGAAACGAGATTGTCCATGCTACCACTGTCTACAATGACCTTGCACGCCCTGTCCTTGGTCTTGCAAGCAGTCCTGAAAAGTCTGGTCCTTTGGACTGAACTTTCCACCTCCTTCTCGGGTGTCAAAAGGACTTTTCGCATCATCAGCGATCTTCCGCCTTTAGCGTCTTCTACCTCAACATCTTGCCTCTGCACCTCGGCGATGTGAGCTTCCCCAATGTCCTTCTTTTTCTCCGGACACTCATAAGACTTGTGCCCATTCTTCCCACATGTGAAGCATGTGATTACTCCACCTCTTCCTCTTCCTCTACCTCTAGTACAAGGAAAAGTGTTGTTGTCAGCATAATCTCCTCTCTGCTCATTATGTTACCCTCTCAATTCAGCATATGGTCCTCTCTGTGAGGTTCCACCTCTTTCTGTTCGAGTCTGAGGTTTCTTCCATTCCTCCTTGGGCTTCTGATATTTGTCCTGGGCAACTGACTTGCCTCTGGGCTGACTTCTGCCTCTGCCCCTCTGACTCTGCTTTCGGCTCAGCTTTTCCTCATCTTTCAGAGCCATCTGATAAGCATCTTCCACCGTTCGGATGGTTACCATGCTCATCTCATCCTGGATATCATATCTCAGGCCATTCATATATCTAGCAACATTTTCATCATCACTCTCCCAATGACCTGCCCTGATGTTCAGTTTATAGAATTCCTCAATGTATTCTTTTACTGTCATCAGCTTCTGTCTTAGGTTCTGCATTCTCCTGAACATAGTAATTTGATAATCCCTCGAGATGAATTTTGCCTTCATCTTCGCAATCATCCTATCCCAACTTTTGATCTTCTACTTGCCCTTGCAGCGTCTATCAGCTTGTAGTTCATCCCACCACAATGTTGCATGTCCCTTCAAGCGTGTGACAGCATGCTTGACCTTCTTGTCTTCCTCGACATATTCATAGTCGAAGTACGTGTCTAGAGCTCTAATCCAGTCTAGAAGCTCCTCTGCATCCAAGTTTCCCTTGCAAACTGGAATGTCCATCTTTGCTCTTGCACCCATCCTGGCAATAGCTTTGATCAAACGCTCATTTGATGCATCTTCAACTGCAACTTCTTCTTCGTGTTCATCCTCATCTTCGCTCTCAGAATCACTGAGATCCCCTGCACTGTCTGTGCATCTTTGTGTTGTCTCCATGTCTTCGAGACTAGCTTGTAGATCACGCATCTGTCTCTCCATGACTGGATCAGTCATTTGCCTGCCTCTTCTTCTCTCCATTTCCCTATCCTCCGGATCGGGTGTCTGTGCGTCTCTTCTCCTGGGAGGCATGGTGAATTCTTCTTCTTCTCTTCTACAGAAAGCAAAGAGTATTTCTGTGCTCTGATACCAAACTTGACGCAGCACGCGCTTGCAAGCACATCTGCTTATAGGATCTTATCTTTTACCACAGCCCGAAGAACACCAAGGTTATTCTATTTCCCTATCGAGAAATCTGCACCCACAGAACTCTCCACGCGATCCCCTCTTTGCACTCGGAGGATCGGAATTCGTGACTTCGTGAGATCAGTGGTCGAGCATTGTACCCTCGAGTCCCCAAGACCCAATGACAGTCAACACTGACCTTTCCTTCTATTTTGGAACTTTCCTTATCGCGATTTCGCTACTCGCGATATCAAACAACTCGTCTTACCGACTCCCGAACCTCGATATGCCGAACCTACGATGCACTTGCGAGTTGACCTTTCAATAGTCCCTTCACTCCATCAGCATTTCATAGTTCGCAATATCTCGAATCCAGATGCTATTGTATCGGGACTCCTCACTACGAAACCCTGATAACTGGTGCCACCTGTCCTCGTCACTGACCCTTGTGGCCCCACACTGTTCTATCACCGTCGGGATATCACATATCACAATATCGCGATTCCTGTTGCAAATTTACGGGACTTCAACCCACGAAACCCCAATGCACGATGTACGTATAGATCCAACGGCCCTGGCTGGCTTGGATCAACGACTCTCTCCTTCCTGAGATTTTAACTTCTCGAGAACACGTCGTTGTATCTCCCTTGCGCCTCTGCGAGATCTAATGGCTCACAGGATTTCGTGAAATCTCCTCAGAGAATTTCGTCCGTCCGTCTTTCCTTTGAGAAATCTGCGAAACGACTAAGTGTTCTTCCACAATTTATCCACCTGCGTGCAAACTTGCGACGCCTCCTGGAACACTCCATGACATAGACTTCCTACCCTTCTCTTGGTGACTACTCGAAGGTCTATACCTTCTGAGCTTTACCAACTCTGAACCTTTCATAGAACCTTGCATGCACCCCTTGCGGCAAACATCCAACGACTTCTAAGTGTTGAATCTTCGACTCCACGCACACCTACAGCAACAGTCCTTCAACTCTCACTCAGGTCCACAACCCTGAACTTCACTCGGCCTACACACTCCTTGCATGGTTCCTATGCACAACTGCACTTGGGTGAATGAGAACAAAAGTTAAACTACTTGAGCCCCTTGTCAACGCACTCCTTGCGGACACTTCAACTGCACTCCTTGCAGGAATCCTCTGGCTCAAATAGAGAAACAATTGAAACTCATTCCTTCTTCCTCTCAGACTTCAAACTCAAGGCATGAAATCACATACACAGCACATAAAGCAAATGTATAATAGGAAGCAAACATTCATGAGCATATCAACATTTAATACACAGAGAATAGACACAAAACCATG
Organism: Picea sitchensis; assembly: GCA_010110895.2. NCBI lineage: Eukaryota > Viridiplantae > Streptophyta > Pinopsida > Pinales > Pinaceae > Picea > Picea sitchensis. The sequence continues at coordinate 62,066 of SNQJ01S0003867.1, forward strand.
AATTTGAATCAAAGCTTCTTCTATTAATTCAAATATCTGTACATGGGTGTTCTTATGCATCTCTTTGCTTCTCTCCTATGTTCTTAATACACAAATTCTCATACTCTTCTATAATGTTACAAATGCACAATGAGGGTGTCTATATCCTGTTTCCCTCTTGCGCTCTCAAATAGTCTAATCTAGAATTAAATTCTATCTACTTTACATTAACTACCTTAAATGCCTCTACTTACTAAGGATGAGAGCAATCCGCTCAACGTCCATTTACATTTACAAGTGTGCTTCATTAAATTTCCACATTAATGTTCGTGCATCAAATTCGAAGTAATTTCAAAATTTGTGTTGATTTGTCTAGCTGTCTTCCGCTTCCACGCTGGCTCGCTTGATGAGTTGGCGATGCTCCTACATCATTTATGCATTCTCTATACGCCTTATGGGTGGAATGATTCCACTGCGTCACCTACAAATAGAAATAAAATTCTTGATACCATAAATGATATCAATTTGTCTCCTTTCTCCTTTGTCTGATGTTTGCAAACAAACTCAATATCAGCTCTGATACCACCTGATGCAGCCCTCCTACTCCCCCGTAGGGATACACGACCTCTTGGTCAAGGATCTCTTATTCTTGAGTCAAATGACCCTATGAAACCTTAATGGTCTCCTTTTGTAACTAAACACATGCCCTTTCGGCTTCCTAGTGTAGGTCTAATGGTACCCGCAACCTTCCCTTTCGCTCTTCTGCAAAATCTCAGAGTACTGGGCGTTAGCTCCTTTTCTGATAAGCCCCCTCTTGATGTGACCTTGGGCAACGACCACTCACATGACCATGCAATTGTAGGCACATCCAAAGGTGGTTTGGGATCAAAATACTTTTTGGCCTGCAATTCTCCTCGAGCCTCCACATGTCTTCTTGCCAAAACCACAGTTTGGATTGCGGCCCGCCCTCAATATTTTAAAGTCTACGCAACTCCTGTCCCCGCAATGCTACGGGATCGTTGATCTCATGATATTGAAGGTACCATTTGAATTGATGGTTCAAATCTTCCCTTTCCAAATCTACGGACCAGACCTTTCCCTCCTAGATCAACAGATGTGATCTCTTCACAATTCCAGACTTTGGAGTTTTGAAATCTCAAACCATGCTTTCTTTTGTACTCCAATCTTCTAGAGTCGATGATATGTAGACACCTGTCCTGCTCAATCAATGGTCCTACCTTCACTTCAGGTTCTTGACCTTTCAACTCAGATCAATAGTCCTGTGACCCTCTTCTCGATCAACGGTTGAGATCCCCTTCGGGTCTCTGGACTTCGGAGATTTCAAATCTCAACTTCACCCTTTTTCCCCACTGGATTTTATCCGAAGGCTTTAATCCACTAACACATCTCCACTTGATCTGTCGATCGAGGATTTCTTCGGGTCTTTACCCGGAGTGCATAGATCTATGCCACATCTCTCCTAGATCTGATGGCTCTGAATCACTTCGGGACTTTACCCGGAGTCCATGGATTCACACCACATCTCCTCTAGATCTGGTGGTCCAGATTTACTTCGGATCTTCGGGATTCAACAATCTCAGATCTCAACTGAAACCCCACTACAATTTTCCCAGAGCTCATGATCTGTTGATAAGTGTCCCCTTGTAGATTGACGGCTCTCAGATCTTCGGCTATTCGTGCTTCGAGTTTTTCAAAATTTCACCTTTGCCTTCTTCTGGATCTCACGACCCACCGACAACTATCCTTCTGGATCCAACGGTCTAGATTCACTTCGGCTCTCCAGCTCTTCATGCTTTGGGAATCTCAAGTCTCAATATTTCCTCCCCTTGAACTCATGATATCTAACGACTCAGGTGCACTTGGTCAATCCGACGCTTGAATTTTACTTCAGACGATCTGACGGCTTAGATTTGCTTCAATTGATCGAACGATTGAGATTCACTTTAGATTTTCGGCTCTTTGGGCTTCAAAAATCTCAGTTCTCAAACCTTGGTGAGTTCGCTTTCCTATGTGTGTGAATCACTAAGGCTCGTGCACCTTGTTCTGATCAGACAGTTGTTGGTCTTTTGCACTATGATCCAACGGCCACTGTCGCTCCTCCTTGTGAGCTTCTGATCTCTTCCAACTTAGAATATTTCTTATTCTTCAAAGGTTTCAACCTTTGCTTCTCCTACGAGTCTGACTCTTGGATCTCATCAACACTTATGAAAAGTGGTATCCCTTCTGAGCTTGATCCTTAAAGGATTTCGACTTCCCACACACTCCTTGCATTCTCAAGATTTTGATAACTCAGTTCGAAGGATTTCTTGAAAATAAATTCTTCTCTCCCACCTGGCGTTCCTCTGTTCTGGTTCTTCGACTCTTGGTCACTTCTTGATGTTGTGCACTCCTTGCACCTGGTCTAAGTTTCCTTTGTTCTCTATGAACTCCTCTGAGTCAACCTGAGACTCAATCGATGCACTCCTTGCATTCAAGGTGCACACCTTGCATACGAGTGTTAGAAGAGAAACAATTGAAACATATCCAGTTTTGTCACGAACTCATACAATCAACTTCTTAACAATCATACATGAACAAAATAAACTAAACCATATTCACAGAATATAACATTCATCCATTCCTACATCAAATGAACACATTCCAAGATTTGGGACAATTATGTCTATTCTATTCATTCATGAAAACAAATTACATATATTGCAATTCTCCACTATGTCTTTCTTCTACTCTACTATGTTCTATTGATCTCTATCTCATAATCATAGTCTCTTTATTCTATCTGTTACAATACAACAATAAAAACTATCTAAGGACTAGCTCCATGAGCTCTCTCGTCCTGTATGCAACCTATCCTATCAACTCTTAGTGGTTACCTACTTTGTCCTATTACAATAACTACCAGTTGTTTCCAAATAAGAGTCAACACTCCATATCTGCAACCCCTTACTGTCCTATACGACTTTACAAACACAACATATTTAAAAATGTTGTTTACAAAATATCTCAACAACTCGATTTACTCCTGCGTTAAATGCTGAGATGTCATGTCCTTACCTCCACGCTTGCATCTTTGACTTTGAAGGTGATGCTCCTGCATCATATTAGTAGTTATATTCCACATTATTTGTTGTTAGGTTGGCCTTGGAATCACATTAGTGGTTATTGGTTGGGTTTTGTGGTCCCACATTTATGGGTTTGGGGGCAACTAAATAAACTCCTCTCCTATATATATTTGATATTTTTCCTCATTTTTAATCACTTGAAGATGATGTAAGAGATGAATTGATCTTACTGTTAAGAGTCGAGTTTATTCCCGAGAGGGTTATGCACTATACATCAATGTTCTTGTTATTTTGTGTGTTTGGCTATCTTTATTTTATCATGTGTTGATTATTGATTCTTGATTTTATATGAATGAAATCTAAAACCATATTTTCTAACCAGCATAGGTCAATCTTAACCCCAAATATATCAAGCACTAAGGGAGATTAAAAATAAATCAAGATACAAGCATCATAATGCTTAAAATATCAAAGTTGGGATATAGCTATCTTGGTTTAATTTACAATTTTATTAATATTATTGTTTTTTTTTCATTTTTGTAGTGCTCTATTTTTCATTTAGATTTTATTAGCGTTTCGTATTTTATATTACATGCATTATCCATATTGGGTTGTAGATGCACCAAGAGTACAATGCAACAACCATGTCCTTTGGAGCAATGCCACTAACAATGTAGCCAAGAATGTTTTTGTTGATATTCACTCCACATAATCATATTTAGAAACATAAATTTCTTCTAGAGTGTTGGCATGTTTTCAGGCAGATGTGATTGTCATTGATGGCAAGATCAGAGTATACAGTGATGGAAAAACAGGGACAACGTAAGCTCAGAAGAGATAGTGCAGAGGTGCACGAAGAGTGCAAGAGTGTGCTTCTTTATTTCATGGCAAACAGGCAGGCAAGGAAGATCAACAGCGCAGGGATAATTGCATGGAAAGATTAGAAGTGTAAACTCCACTTCAGAGTTTCGAATACCGGGCATTGGAGGAGTCAAGGAAGCAACTCACGACAAGAATGCCAAAACGATGAAATGCGAAATGCTGGAATACGTTGATCTGACTCCATTTTGGATTTTCGGATACCAGGAGATTGAGAAGTCAAGAGTTGAGACTCTTCAACACAGGAGTCCCGGAGTTGCGAATTCCAGAATCCCAAAATCATGAAAGAGGCACATCAACTAGAGTTTTACAGACCAGTAAATAACTCTATTTCGGAGTCCCAGATACCGGGAGTTGAAGTGTCAAAACACTTCACCACAGGAGTCCTGGTATCGCGAAATACGAAACGCCAAAATCCCGAAAGCAGGAGATAGTTCCGGATACCGAGAGTTGAAGTGTCAAAACACTTCACCACAGGAGTCCTGGAATCACGAAATGAGAAATGCCGAAATCTTGAAAGCAGGAGACAGTTCCAGATGTCGGGAGTTGAAGTGTCAAAACACTTCACCGCAGGAGTCCTGGAATAGCGAAATGCGAAATGCCGAAATCCCGAAAGTAGGAGACAGTTTTGGATACTGGGGATGATGGATGCGTGGGGTAAACTGGTAGAGAAGCTAAAGAGTTACCATGATGATCAGGCAGAGCACTGACAATGAGCAGGAGATGCAAAACAGAGAGAGACAACGTGGCACATAGGAGATGGGATAGCTATGGAAGAGTAAAGTGGTGAAAAACACCCCGATGTGGAGCAGATTGTGGCAGTAGAGGATGCAAGAGCAAGAAGCAGATTGCATGCACAAGGTGCATGGAGAGTATAAGAATGTTGAACAAAGAAGAAATGGGGGTTGTTGTTGAGTGTGATTGAGGTGTGAAGAAGGAGGCAGAGCGCAGCAACATAAATGCATAGAAGGGGAATGGTGCATTGAAGGGACATGGCGCAGAGAGCATAAAAGGAAAAAGAACAAAAAGAGCAAGGAGTGTACAGAAGACACTGATGCAGATAGAGAAGTGTAGTGTAGCAGAATAGTGATGAGACTGGTAAGCCATTGAAGAACTTTATATCACTGTAATAAGTCATAATAGCAAAGATTTATATTTTAGGGTGGCAGGGTGGTGCAAGGGAGAACTGTTGTTTTCTGTTATACAGGGGTTGGTTCCTATGTGGTAGGTTGGTGCTCACATCCAGTTGGTGTTGGAACACTTGGAGTTGGTGCTTCCTTCTAGTGATTGCTAGAGAAACCCGAGGGGGTTGGTGCTTCCTTCTAGTTGGTGCTAGAGAAACCGGAGAGAGTTGGTGCTCTCGGTAAGTAGCATCTTGCAAAACAAAGGTTATAGCCTCATTATGAGTTGGCTCTCCTTATGTATGATAATGTAAAGAATGTAAATAGTACTTATCATATAAATAAAGAAGATGTTTTTATCCTCTATGGGTTTCCTCGAAATATATGTCTATGAGTACCTCATGTGTGATTGATCTTGGAATGTGCTATTACTTCTTTCCCTACATTGTGATTTCATTGAGTGCTTTGCAAAAGAGTTTAAAATAATCACTTAATTGGTATCGGGAAACCAACCCTTTTATCTAAGTGTAGATCTAGAGCTTAAACATGTAAAAGCCATGAAAATTAATAATAAGGCCCCTCGTTCAATGGAACAAAATTTGGCTTCACGGAAAGTGAGAATGAGAACCTACATAATGGATTTAGGAGCAGATGTTTGTTATGTGGTAGATAATGGTTATGTAAAGCCGGTTAGTACTAGCTAATAGAGATGACAAGCTAAATTTAGCTTCAGCGTAAGATATAAAGAATGCTATCTTGGGTGGGCTTGCTGAAGCTGAGTTTTTAAATGTGATGCATCTTCAAACTGCTTAGGAAATGTGGGACAAACTCATTGCAGTTATGAAGGTAATGAGAGGAAGGTAAAGGGCGTAAGATTCAAACCCTCGAGAATAGGTTTAGCTGAGCATGAAGGAAGATGAAACTAGTGGAAAATAATTTCTGAGAATAAAAGAAATGGTAAATCCAATGAAATCACTTGGTGAAAAATTGAGGAACATTCTTTGGATTCGAGGAAAATCTTGAAGAGATCTCTCGAGGATAGGTTCAACAGAAGGTCTACATATAGAGAACAATGATCTAAAAACCTGGGAGATTGATCAACTTCTAGGAACATTATTTGCATATGAAATGAGAATAGTTAAGATAAATACCTCCATAGAATCATCATTTAAAGAAGACAAGATGAGTTCAGACCCGATGAAATTGAAACAAATTTTGTGAAGGGCTGAAGAGGATCGAGGCAAATATAAAGTAAAATTACCTTTCAAATGTTTCAAGCGTGGTGGGATAGGTCATTTTTCAAATAATGTCCCCACAAAGGAAAGGATCCAGGACATGTGATGATGAGGAGAGGAGTACAAACCAATTTCTTTAGAGGGAATAACTTTAAGAAGAAAAGTCTTTTTGTAGACAATGATGATGATCCTTAGGATGATGAGAGACAATGACTCCTCTATTGAAGATAAACTAAATGATTTCATACTTATGGCCAAGAGGGATTATGATGTAACAACACAAGAGTGATGCTAATGAGAAGTTGTGGGCATGGAAGGGCTGATGGATTACTTGCTTTGGAAAGGGTGTGAGGCTAAAATTAGAGCAGAAGCAAAGACAATTCTAGCGTCACAGGTTAGAAAGGCGATGGGAACACAGTAGAGACCTTGTCCTACTAAAAGTGGAATTTGAAGAGGCAAATAAGATAGAAGACGTTACGAAGTGGCGGTTATCATAAAAGAAGGCAAAATTATGAAGCCTTAGAACAAGAAGTAGTAAAAATAGGAAAGAGATGGAAGTTTCAAGCCTTGTATGTCAATTTGTCAAGTATCAAAGCCTTAGAAGGTTTGCCACCATTATGAATCGACAAAGGAATCCAAAGCTGAAAATTGGTTTGGGTCATGAAGAAGGATCAAGTGATGATAGCCAAAGAAGCAGAACCCATCAAGTTTGTCAAATCTACAATAATTAACAACAACAAACCGGTGAGAACCAAGGAGAAGATGTCCGATTAAGCCGAGGGATGAGTAAAGAAAAAAGGTGTCAGAATTTGAATACGTAGAACAAATAAATAATGGCTCCTGAGGAAAGGCGTCATCGGTACCTGGAAAATCGATTTGCTCAAAGAAGACAACCATTTCGAGGTATAGAGAACTTTTCTATGGCTATTGTTTTTCTTGTTCTAACTTTGGTCACAAAACGTAAATTGTTCCTTAAAGACTTGAGCAATTAAGATTTCAAGGAATAAATGCCTACAACAAAGAATGATGTCTGACCGGTAAACAAACCTTCTGATTGCAAATTGCCTAATTAAGTATAGGGACATGCAACTAAGGAGGTCAGAAATAATCAACTTGAGTCAATGGTAGCCAGACAGCAATAATTTTTTAACCTATTGAACAGTAAGTTGAGATGCTACATGTTCATAACTATGGACATAAATCAACATTGTGTCGATTAAGGAACTATGAACCCAATTTGAATTCCCTCTGTTGAAAATATCAAGGTTTGGAATAAGAAAAGTTACAAGTGTGGATTAGTGTTGTTCACTCAAAGTAAAACGAACCCTTGGTATATAGGCAGTGGATGATCCAAACATATGACCGGAGGAGACAAGGCAAAGTTTCTATCTCTAGTGAAAACAAATCGAGGAGAAACATAACCTTTGGAAATGATCCTCCGGGTAAAATAAAGGGTAAAAGGATGGTGAGTTTAAATAATGGAAAAGGAAATCCCAAGATGTTCTACTTGTAGATGGGTTGAAACATAATCTTCTCGATTAATAGAAGTCAAATGTGTGATAGGGGATGTGAAGTGGTGTTCACGTTCAAGGACTACAAGATAAAGTTTTCAAACTCAAGACAAGTGGTGGCCAAAGGCATAGGGCAGAAAATAATGTATATGTGACTGAAAGAAAATAGAGAAAGAATGTCATCTAATAAAACATGATGAAAGTTGGTTATGACTGGGAGAATTGGACATCTAAACTTTGACCCACTTAATCAGAACTCAAAATCTCGAGAATGAGTAAAAGATCTCCAAGAATATCAAAGCCCCAAGATTCATTACAACAAACCACACCAAGTAGGAAGCTAAGCAGGACCTGAGTTTAGTCCAAGAGCTTTACTTCAACAGTTAAACCACTCCAACTAGTTCATTGGATTTATGTGGACCATCAAGGCAGGAAGGCATGGAAATAAAACTACTTCATCTTGGTGTGATGATTACTCAGGACTTACTTGGTTACTTGCTTTCTCAAGGAAAAAGTTGAAGCATTTGAAGTTTAAAATATTTAAAATCTCTTGAGACTCAAACAAGCAAGAGTTTAAAGGAATTAAGATCAGACCAAGGAGGAGAGTTTGTGTCAAGTGACTTCAAGGAATACATGATAAGAATGGGATCAAGAGAGAATACACAATCAAGAACTCCACAACAAAATGGAATTGGTGAGAGGAAAATTATAGGTCTGGGAAATGGCCGGTCAATGATGAATGAGAAAGAACATTGGGTCAAAACCTACCTAAGGGTAGAAGCAATACACATTGTAGTCCATGTTCTTAACAAACCCCACCTCAGACCACAAAGTGAAAAGACACCTTATGAGCTGTGGTATGGAAAACCTCCCAATTAAACACTTCAAAAGTCTTTGGGGTAAATGTTACATAAGAATAATAGTAGGAACCTTGGCAAATATGATGGCAGGGGCTGATGAAGGTATCTTCTTAGTGTATACTACAAACAACAAAGGATCTGAGATGCTATAATAAGAGGCTGCATTAAATGGTTGTGTATTGATGTAAAGGTTGATGAGGGAATCCTAGCAAGAGAGGTGTATAGTAACAAGTCTTCTACAGAAGACACAACAAAAGATGAAGATGAACATGTCCAAAAATCAGAAAAATAAGACTAAGATGGGATATTGGGATACTAGGACAAACTCAAATGGGTGAACAACTTCAAGTCCCTCCCTCGAGAATCACTCAAAGAATCATCCACCACCCAAATTAGGATGGTGGTGAAAAAGACAAAGGTGTACAAACCAGGAAAGCTAATCAAGAACATCAAACAATCACATATAGCTTTCATATCCATCTTTGGAGCAAAATTTTAATGAAGCAAGCAAGCATGACCATTGTGTTAAAACAATGAATGATGAACTTGATCAGTTGAGAAAAATATCACATTGGGAGATGGTTCATAGGCCTGAAGGTAAAAATGTAATTAGTTCCAAATGGATCTTTAGAATAAGTTGAATGAGCGGGGACAAGTTGTCAGAACAAAGCAAGATTGAGTGCATAAAGGCTATGCTCAAATAGAGAAAGGACTACTAGATTTTGATGAAACTTTTGTACCAATGTAGTTATAAGCTATCAGAATATTTTTTGCCTATTCTTGTCATAAAAGGTTTAAAGTCTATCAAATGGATGTCAAGTCATCTTTTTCTAAATGGAGATTTAAGTGATAAGTCTATATGGAACAACGAGGGGGTTTCGAACTATCGTGTGACTTAGTATGCAAGCTAAAGAAAGGTTTATATGGTCTTAAGCAAGCCCCAATAGCATGGTATCCTGAGGGCTGGATCACATTATCTCAAAGACAAAGGGTTCAAGAGAGGAACAATAGACAACAATCTATATATCAAAAGCAGTGTGATTTGTTCATTGTGTTGGTCTATGTAGATGAAATCATCTTAGGATGTAATAAGGATTCATTGGTACAATGGTTTGCTTTTTCATGGATTACGAGTTTGAAATATATACATGATAGGTGAACTATCATTTTCTTGATACACCAAATTACTCATAGATTACGAAGGGATGTTCATAATTACATAGAGGTCCGAAGGGATGTTCATTTCTCAAGAAACATATCTAAGAGAAATGTTGAAAAGGTTTCAAATGGAAGATTCTAAACCTGTGGGTACACCTATGGTTACTGGATGCAAATTAAGCAAGGATGATGACTCACTTGATGTTGATCAAAGTTCATATAGGTTAATGATAGGCAGCCTGCTGTACATCATAGCATCTCGCCCAGACATAATGCATGATGTTGGAATGGTAGGAAGATATTAGTCTGCACCTAAACAGAGTCATTTGCAAGCTGTCAAAAGGATATTCAGGTATTTGAAAGAAACAATGACTTATGGTCTGTGGTATCCCAGAAATCAGAACTTTCAGTTAACTTCCTATTCAGATGCAGATTGGGCAAACTGTGTTTATGAGAGAAAAAGCACCAGTGGAGGAGCATTCTTCCTGGGTGACTCATTAGTAGCATGGCTTAGTAAAAAGCAAGGTTCCATTTCCTTATAAACTACAGAGGCGGAGTACATTGTTGTTGCTACCTGTTGCACTCAGGTATTATGGATGATTCAGACACTTGTAGACTTGGAGGTAAAATACACAGCACCGATCCCAATTCATTGTGATAACACTAGTGCCATCAGTGTGTCTAAGAATCCTGTATTCCAATCCAAGACCAAGCATATTCCCATAAAATACCATTTTCTGAGGGAGCAGGTCACCAATAAGGTTGTTCAGGTCCATTGCATTCCAACCACAGAACAAATTGCAAACATCTTTACTAAACCCCTAGCCAAGACACCATTTGAATATCTCCGACAGAAGCTGGGTGTCATCGCGTCTCACACCTAAGAGAGTCCATCCTATTAGGGGGAGCTTTGTATTGATTAAATATTTGATACCTCCTAAAAATACTGCAACAGCTCAGGGGGAGCATGTTTTCTTTGACATTGATGTCAAAGGAGGAGAAAAGGAGTTGTCTAGACCAGATGCTACAGTTGGAGGTCCAAACAGATTAGCGCAGTCATTCAGGGTTTCCATCAATGCCAAAGGGGGGAGATTGTTGGCATGTTTTCAGGAATATGTGCTTGTCATTGATGGCAAGATCAGAGTATGCAGCGATGGAAAAACAGGGACAACATAAGCTTAGAAGAGATAGTGCAGAGGTGCACGAAGAGTGCAAGAGTGTGCTTGTTTATTTGATGGAAAACAGGCAGGCAAGGAAGATCAGCAGCACAGGGATAATTGCATGGAAAGATCAGAAGCGTAAACTCCACTTCAGAGTTTCGGATACTGGGCATTGGAGGAGTCAAGTAAGCAACTCATGACAAGAATGCCGAAATGGCGAAATGCGAAATGCTGAAATACGTTGATCTAACTCCATTTTGGAGTTTCGGATACCAGGAGATTGAGAAGTCAAGAGTTGAGACTCTTCAACACAGGAGTCCCGGAGTTGTGAAATATGGAATCCCAAAATCCCGAAAGAGGCACATCAACAAGAGTTTTATAAACTAGGAAATAACTCTATTTCGGAGTCCCGGATACCGGGAGTTGAAGTGTCAAAACACTTCACCACAAGAGTCCTGGTATCCCGAAATGTGAAACGCCGAAATCCTGAAAGCAGGAGACAGTTCCGGATACCGGGAGTTGAAGTGTCAAAACACTTCACCACAAGAGTCCTAGAATCATGAAATGCAAAACGTCAAAATCCCAAAAGAAGGAGACAGTTCCGGATACCAGGAGTTGAAGTGTCAAAACACTTCACCGTAGGAGTCCCGGAATCATAAAATGCGAAACGCCGAAATCATGAAAGCAGGAGACAGTTTTGGATACTAGAGTTTTGGATACAGGGAGATGGTTGAGTCAAGTGTCGAGACTCCTCATCATAGGAGTCCTGAAGTTGCAAAGTGTGAAAAGCCGAAAAGTTGATCTGACTTTATTTCAGAGTTTTGTTCACCGAGACTTGGAAGTGTCGAGAACATTCACATCAAGAATTCTGAAATTGCGATATGCGAAATCGCGAAGTGATCTGGGCCGATAGAAACAGGAGGAGAATTTGGAAAACCACGTCAGAAAGGACAGGTGGAAGACTATGACATGTGGAACGATCAGAAAACGACAAGTGTCGAGTTGATTAGGCATTTCAGGCCACTGGAAATCACAATTTTGAGTGACACATGACAGCCACTCTAGTCACGACATGTCATTGAGTGACACAAGACTGACCTCACTCTGGGAGTTTTTTCTTGTGGAGTTTTAACTCCATTATCCCCCAAAGTCCCAAAGGCTAAAGTCCCAGGGTAGAGGATAGTCGTCTAATCACCATGGATTGAGGACCGTTGATTTGGAGATCGAAGCACTTGTGTGATTGGAGAGGGGTCATATTATGGTGGTCACATCGTCAAAGAACTGTAGAAGAGAAATCGAAGCAGCAAGATCCATTTCGGAGTTTCGGGGATCGGGACATGGACAGTAACGAAATCTTCACCACGGGGATCTCGAAATGCCAAAGTGCAAAATGGCAAAATGAACGCAAGATTCAATGAAGTCAATTCAACGGTGCATATGAATTTGAATAAGATCGGAGAGCTACTGTTGCACTTCACAGTGTAACTTCTAGAAACAAATGATGGTTTCTTCCAAAGGATGAGCTCATCTATGACAGAGAAGATGAAGAGTCTCAACTGCCAGAGAAGCTAAGGAATCTCGAGATAACACCCAGTGATGATGGATGCGTGGGGTAAACTGGAAGAGAAGCTAAAGAGTTACCATGATGATCAGGCAGAGCACTGACAATGAGCAGAAGATGCAGAACAAAGAGAGACAACGTGGCACACAGGAGATGGGATAGCTGTGGAAGAGTAAAGTGGCGAAAAACACCCCAATGTGGAGAAGATTGTGGCAGTAGAGGATGCAAGAGCAAGAAGCAGATTGCATGCACAAGGTGCATGGAGAGTATAAGAATGTTGAACAAAGAAGAAATGGGGGTTTTTGTTGAGTGTGATTGAGGTGTGAAGAAAGAGGCAGAGCACAACAGCAGAAATGCATAGAAGGGGAATGGTGCATTGAAGGGACATGGCGCAGAGAGCATAAAAGGCAAAAGAATAGAAAGCGCAAGGAGTGTGTAGAAGACACTGATGCAGACAAAGCAGCGTAGTGTAGCAGAACAGTGATGAGACCGATAAGCCATTGAAGAACTTTATATCACTGTAATAAGTCATAATAGCAAAGATTTATATTTCAGGGTGGCAGGATGGTGCAAGGGAGAACTATTGTTCTCTGTTATACAGGTTGGTGCCTGTGTGACTGGAAGTTGGGGCTTCCATCTAGTTGGTGCTGGAACACTTAGGGAGTTGGTGCTTCCTTCTAGTCAGTGCTAGAGAAACCAGGGAGTTGGTGTTTCCTTCTAGTTGGTGCTAGAGAAACCAGAGAGTTGGTGCTCTCAGCAAGTAGCAGCTTGCAAAACAGAGGTTGCAGCCTCATTATGAGTTGGTGCTCATATGTATGATAATGTAAAGAATGTAAAGATTACTTATCATATAAATAAGGAGAGGTTTTTACCCTCTATGGGTTTCCTCAGGAAATATTTGTCTCTAAGTACCTCATATGTGTGATTGATAATGAGTGTGTTATTACTTATTTCCCTACATTATTGTGAATTTCATTGAGTACTTTGTAAAGAGTTTAAAATAAGCATTGTTGTTTAAGCATGGTAACAACTGATTCACCCCCCCCCCCCTCTCAGTTGTCCAACATAGAGTTATGTTTAACTCAGGATCATTACCTCATGGGAGACTTTCAAAATGAAATTCCAAGGGCATTTCATAGGAACCACCTTCAAATTTCTATCCACACTTAGTAGTAACAACATTGAAATCAATGGGAACTGGGGTGAATTGTTGACAAGAATGTTGGATTTGGACTTTAATTGGGCCATTATGGACTCACAAACTCCCTATGGTAGGAATATAGGTCAATCAAGGCCACCATGAGGTAGTTAGACATAGGATAATGATTAAATCAAAGGCAAGGCATAATTAACAAGGATACTCATACAGTACAATCCCCAAACTTGACTTCTCCTCACACCATTGAAAACAAACTCTATGCTTGGTCCCAATGAGGCACAACTTGGGTTGGTCGGTGTGCCATTGAGTATTCTAGAGAATGGAAATGATTTTTTTTAGAGAGCAACATTCCAATGGTTGGTATTTATTTCTTTGTGCAGTAATTGGATGGAAAGACTAGTGGGACAATGCCTTGAACAATGATGCTCATTTTTGAATTGACCTATTCTTAGATTATTCATCTTAAGACTTAGATTTATATCTTTTAAATTTTATAAATACAATGAGAAATACAAATGGTGATCAATTATTTGTGAATCTGTTTATTATGTTGTTACATTATTACATGTATTATTTATGATTTATTATGTTACATGTAATGTTGTTTGCTATTGTTACATTGTTATGTATAAGACTTCAATGCTTTACATTTTAGTTTAAATTGTTAGTATTTCGGGTGGGGTCCTCTATATTGGATGCCCTGTCATCCCCCAGAATTTGGAGGGTGCTTCGACACGTTCTCTAGATGAATGCACCCCCAAAAAAATGAACATACATGCAAGCAAAAATTTTTACTTTAATTTTCTTGAGTTTTTTAATGAAATCATTTTTCCTAAGTTTTGTAAGGAGTTATAACGTCCAAAATAATTGAGATGTCAATGTAACATGATGTTAAAATAATAAAATTACTTTTGTCAATGTTTTTTAAGTTATCATTGGGTGGGATGTTTTTAGCCCCATGTTTTCGGTAGATGTCTTCACCAAAAATGTTAGTTTCGTAAACAACTAACTCAATTAAAAAAAAGAAAACTTTGACAATATATCACATTGTGAAAGCTTACACACTAACAATTATTTTTTCTAATAAAAGAAAAAAAAGTAAGGGCAAGTTGCAGCCCATTAAAAACTTTACAATTTAAAATAATCAACATGATTTAGACTTTGTACTTGTACCATTAAAGAATTATCAATTCATACACCTAAGTAAGCCATCTGTATTGAAGAAATAACATACGATATTACATAAATTTTGAAAAAGATAATAACATTACACATAAGAAATTGTCATAATACAATTCAAATACTAAAGTTAGAAAAAGAAGAAAGTATGATGGTGTAACTCATCTCATCACAAGAAAGGGATTACATTCAATGTGCATTCCTTCTTTGATTTTACATGTGACACTTCCAAAAGAAAAGAATTGGTAAAGGAAGGACTTGCAAAAGGTACAAAGGTAAAAGTTTCTTCATATGATCCGTAAATGGTAGGCATATGGCCTACCCATCTCACCAACACGGATACTTTTGCGGAATAAAAAAATTATAACCTTAGCTCTTTGGATTACATGAAATTCTTGACCAATCGAGCCACAAGTCGAGTCGAAAACAAACGAGTCAGAAATATGTGGCAAGTCAGGTCGGAGGTAATGCAAGTTGACCAAGTTGAAATTACCCAAGTCATATTTTCCCAATTCAAATTTATCCAAGTCGAATTTACCCAAGTTGAAATTACCGAAGTCGGGTCAACCAAGGGATGCCTATCAGTCGAATGAGGAAGGAAACTCGACCAAATGCAAAGCCAAGTCGAAGTGGGATGACCTATGGCTAAAACAAATAGATAAGGGGAATATTCAACAACCAATAATTAAGGGAAACCCTTTGCATGTAGGAATTAATGAACAACAACTACGAGAAAGGTTCCAAAGGAGAATTTGATCACCAGTGGTGTGTAAAAATGTTTGGAAGGTTGTTTTTAATAACCCGGGATGCATTAGAATGCCCAGGGCGATTTGTTTTCACCCACTACAATTAAAAATAATGCAAGGATGAATTTATATGCCCGAAAGTGAACAAAAATGCCTAGATATCTATAAATTCTCCCAACAATTAATCCTTGACATGTGTAGACTCTATATATCCCATATGGCTTTCGTACGTGATGTCGTTGAAAGAGAAATTCCTGGCTAGTAGTGAACACACTCAGGCACAAATAAAATGCCTTAGACAAACAAGAAAATGCCCAGGCAAAGAGGAAATCGACCAACAAAAAACTTAAACACCCAACAAGGAATAGATTATGCGGAAGGGTTCTACAGGCTCACAATACACTTCAACAAAGTATGCATACATTCCCATCACTCATATATTCAACATTTAAATGGGATTTTTATTACACCAAGGAGAAAAAATTACAAAGTGGTGAGCTATACACAGACTCTATGTATTGTTACTCACTGAAAATACAAAATTGTAGAGGCCAAGGCTCAGAGACACCTTTTCTTAGAGTGAACAGGAACATTAACTCCTTCATCCGCCCAACTTCAAGCAGATTTCCTTCTTCGAGCTCTAATTTCTTCTACTTCCATTCCCCATTTCTCCTCGCATCTCCCCTATTGATGTCCTCTTCGCTACAACCTTCATTTTTTTAATGGGATGCGTTTGGAAATCCAACCATCACAATGGTTCATTTGCACTTCCAATTTTTGCCAAAAAGACAAAATAAAATAAAAATGACATGTTTACAAAATTTACAAAAGAGTAACTAACTAAGTGCTTATTACAAAGTTTTGGAGAGGTTCAAATTCGGATCACACCTCCACATCTGCAGGATTTTGGTCCCCAAAAGCTTCAACTCATTCAATCTTATTCTTCAATAATCAAGAAGACTTCGACAAAACTCCATAAAACGGTACCTCTGTTGTAGGATGGAAGATAAGAGTTGAGTAGGGTTGCCTTTGGCATAACCCGCTTGTCAATATCATGGCTGAAGATGACATTTTCTGCTGCAATAGGTCATTGGACAACTATTTCTCCCTAGGCTGTTGTTGGACAGATTTTCATTGATGTCAACAGTCAAATTGATTATCTGTTGTTAATGATGAATTACCACAGTTGAGATTGTCATAGTCAGCAGAAGATGTCAAACTGTGTGGAGAGATAGACACCGCAAGCTCAGGAGGAGGAGTGAACAGTAGAAGAAAATTGTATGAAGATCAAATCTCGGAAGTACAAAAGTACTTTGTGTCTATTGTTGATCACGATAGGATTAAAAATGTTCCTATGATCTGAAGATGGAAGAATTGCATTGCAGAATGCAGTCGACCATTGCACAGGAAAAGGCTGAGAAGTTGAACAATGCCCAGAAAAGGTGAGAAGCTTCAGCGGCCATTCGATCAAGAAATTAACAGCGATGATTGTCTCAACTAATGGGATTTATCCCACACTGGAAGCACAAATAAACACATATAGGTTTATACACACAGGTTTCTCCATAGCTTATTGACACGTAGTGCAAAGGTATGGTGGGGGCTCTAGGTGTTTGGACTCCATGAGAAGCTCACTAGCCTGGAGCCCAGGACGACCTGTCAAGCCCCCTACCTTTTGATCAAAGTGACAATGACTGTCAATCTGATGACGAAGGATCTCAATCGTTAGATCTGGGAGAAGCTGCACATCGGTTAGATGTGAGTTCTTTCGGAACTCATGAATCAGAGGATTGGAGTGTCGACAAGTCAAAGATCCCGAAATAGAGAAGTTTGAAGTTTCGAAGAGATCCTAGTTTTCGATTGGAAGGCTGGCACATGGCACCAGATTAATGAATTCGGGGATTCGTGATTCAGAGAAATTGCGAAGTGACAAGTTCAAAGTTGTGAATCGCGAAATTGTGAAACACTCAGGCATTAAGCCATGGGTCATAACTCCAGGTCACATGTGAGAAGGGCCTTGGAAGAGGAGCTAGCACCCTTAGCCTGGACTTCACCATTTTGGATATCGAAAGATTGGCCACAACATACAGTGAATAAACCCGAAAGTCAAAGCTCCAAAGTCAAGGAGTAAGACACATTGATAGACCACGTCAGCAGAGCACGTCAGCAAGGACACGTGGCACAGTAAGACACTGGCAACTGTCAAGTTGATACATCATTTCAGGTATGTGAAAATCACAAATATGAATGACACGTGGCAGCTAATAGGCTTGTGACACATCATCAAGTGATGTGAGCAAGTTACGTCACAATGAGAATCCTGAAATTACGACAGTCATCCATCTCAATGCATGATTAATTCATAGTCATCGATCTACAATAGTGGAAGGATAGTGTAAGGATTAAACACTGACCATTGATCTAGTTCAGAGATGTAATGTGAGTCGTTCGATCATTTTGGCAAAATCATAATCAGGATTTTTGAACTGTTGGAGGTCATGAAGACTCGATGAGCAAAGCGTCAAAATGCTAACAGCCGTCCATATCAGTGGGTGATTGAATCATGACCATTGACTTTAATAAAGTGCTCAAAGCATGTGTTCGATCTAGCACTTGGTCACCGCAATTGGTCATATGGTTCCAAGATGTAATCGACAATATCATAATCGAGAGTTTTGAAAGGTTGGACGTAACGAAGACCCAAATAGAAAAGTGTCGAAATTCCGACAACCGTCCATCTCAGTGGGTAATATGAACCATCCGATTGTTTCGACAATTTCGTGATCGTGAGTTTTGTAATATTGGAAGTTGCAATGACTCGAAGGGAAAAGTACCGAAATCCCGTCAGTCATCCATCTCGTCAGGAGATTGAATCGTGACCGTTGGAACGATAAACGCTCAGGAAATCGTCTCGCCTAATGTGAGGTCATCGTCGTTGGTCATATGCTATAAGAGTTTTAAAAGGAAATTATAATATGTCACTATAGTTGGTAAAGCCTGTGGTTCTATAATGCACGGTCATATGTGATGGTTTGAAGGAAGCGCCTCCACAAAATTTGGTCTCTGTGAAAATAACAGAGATTCAGGATCGAGTATAAAGGATTAAATTGATCCATGACTGTGATCAATTTATGAAAAACCTTTACGGTAAAATAAATAAACAATAATTAAGACTAATTAATCGAAGAGGTGTGATGGTCGAAATGAAGGGACACAGTTGTATCAAACTCACATCGTTTGAAGAGTATATAATCATGGAGGAGTGGGAGAAAAAAGTGTCTCTGTGGTTGATATTAGAAGATCAAAAACCAAAGCAGATTCCAAGAAGATATCAGAGGAAAGAAAATGTGAATTATAGAGAAGATGAAATGCGGTGAAGAGTGTCTTATGATATAGCTCTGATCATAAGATAGAATTGGTTCTATAATGGATCACTACTACTGGAGTTGAATAAAATCTAGTTGGATAGACTAGGTTCTATCAGCAAGCTAGGTCTTGCGCCAAGATGGGTCTTGGCTGAGAGTTGGTGCTCTCCGAGGGGTTGGTGCTCCTTACTTCAGTTGGTGCTAAAACAATAGTTGGTGCTAAAGAAAATCCTCTTTCACATATATTCATATTATTATGTTCATATCAATTATACAAAGGTTTATACAAACATCTGATGTCTCTGTGTTCATTGTGATTATGATTTGATTATTATTAATCTATTCAATTATGTTTTAACTAGTAACTTGAAAGAAGAAAAAGTTAGAATAGTTCACACACTAATTCACCCCCCCCCCCTCTTAGTGTGGGTTGTGTGTTCTTCAATTGGTATCAGATCCAGGTTCCTTCAAAACACAGTTTAAACACTAGAAGGTAGATCCTGAAGAAATGGGTGGATAGATGGTTCTCTCTGCAATTGAAGTTCCTTTATTCAATGGAACAGATTATTCCTCATGGAGAGAAAATATGAAACAGTTTATGAAGTCAAAAGGATCTGAAGTTTGGAGTTCAGTAGTAATCAAGCCCTGGGACTTAACTACATCAAAGAATCTATCCAAAATTACAGTCCAAAGAAGAGCAAGGAAGAACAATGAAGTGGCATTGAAGATTCTTCTCAATGGATTATCAGATACAGTCAAGACAAGAATAGGACTATGCACATCCGCCAAGGACTTATGGATGAAGTTAGAAAATATGTATCAAATAAAAAATGAAGACACATAAGACATTCCTATCAAGGATGAAGATGAAGACTCAGCCATCAATAAAGTTAAGGACTCTCCGCAATATTTTGATTGCAATAGAAGTGATATTGAATCCTCCTCTACAAGTAAAGAAGAAGACTCAGATATTATAACAAAATGTTCTATTAGCATTTATCCCATGGAAGAATAAGAATAAAAACTATCAAAGGCCAAAGAAAAGGTTGATTGGAGTCTCTTTGAATACCTCTATCACCATAATGAATTAGACTATAGCTATCTTCATGACTACACTCAAGAATACCTTGAAAAGAGTCAATAACATGTCTTGAAAATAAATGAAATGCTCAAGGATAGTGATAAAATAATATATGAACAGGACAATCAGTTAGAAGAGAAAGAAGAGGAGATCGAGAAGCTGAAGAAATAAATTATTCAAGTAAAAGAAAAGGAGAAGGAAGATGATGAGCTTGGAAATCAGAAGCATATCCTGGAAATAAAAGAAAAGCTCAAATACAATAAACAAATCATATATGAGAAAAATATTCAGTTAGAAAACAAGGAAGATGAGATCAAAAGATTGAAAACAAAATTTGTTGATCTAACAGAAGAAAATGAAGAGAAAATCAACAGACTGAAAAATGAAATCAGTCAAGCAAAAGAAGAAAACAAGGAAGATGACATCTCAAGAAAAAACATTGCAGATCTAAAGGAACTAAGGGAAAACTATGTAAATCTTAAAATCCAACTTGAAGAAGCCAAAAGGAGAGAAGAGGTAGTAAGGAATCAGTTGGACAAAAAGGAAGAATCTTTTCATGAGCTGGAAGCAGAAGTTGTGAATCTTAGAAAGAAGGTTGAGAAGTCATACACCCAAAACAATTTCTTGAACAACTCCATGACCCTAGATGAGATCTTGGATATTCAGAGATCACCATATGACAAATCTAGCCTTGGATACAATAAGGAAGAGATCAATACTCCTAAGAAATCGGATGCAGGTCCTTCATTTGTAAAAGGTGAAAACAATTCTGACACAGGTCCTTCACTTGTAAAGGATGAAAACAGGTCTAACACAAGTCCTTCATTTGCAAAAGATGAAGACAGATCTGACAAAGCTCCTTCATATGCAAAAAGTGAAAGCAGACATGACTCGGGTTCTTCACATTCAAGAAATAAAAGCAACGCTACAAAATTTAGAATATCAGATCAAGGAATACATCCAAAATCTATTCATATACCTCAAAGCAATTTCAGAAAAGAGACACCTTCATGGATGAATCAAAGAAGGTATGAGAGTGTTTTCAATGGTTATTGTTTTTCTTGTAATGAATATGGTCATAAAGCCTTGGAATGTAGGCATCATGGAAGAAAACAAGTTGGTAGGTTCAACAACAATATAAGATGTTGGAACTGCAATCATGTTGTACATATTTCTACACATTGCTACACTATGAGATGCTACAGTTGTGGTAGATATGGTCACAAAGCCCATGACTGTTGGAACTCAAGAAGACAGTCAATAAGAAATGCTTCACACAATATGACAACAAGAGTAAATAAGAAGATATGGAAAATAAAATCCCAAGTACCAAATAAGAAATATGAGGAAAATATTGCTCCTAAAATTGATGAAGTTAATAATAGGATTTTGGGGGATAAAACCTCTAATAAGGAATATTCTCAAAACAAGGATAAATAAGATTATGGTGTGCATAATAATGACGTTGATGATGAATCTCCAATGGTAGAACAACAAAAATAATTGAGTGATGATTATCTCGTAAATCTTTCAATCATATTTTAAATGGTACATTGAAACTTCTTCTAAAAGAGAAATTAAAAAAAAAAAAAGGATCTCTGTCCAGAAAGCTGCCAAGACTATACTCATTGAAGAAAAATTATCTGATGGATACAAGAGGGATGATGTAAGCACAAAAGAATACATATTGAACAAATGTCAGCTCATGATTAATAGTAATAAGACTCCTTATGAACTATGGTTTGGAAGAACTCCATCGGTAAAATATTTCAAGGTCTTTCGAAGTAAGTGATGCATCAAAAGGCTTGATAAGAATCTCATAAAATTTGATGCCAAATCTGATGAAGGTATCCTTCTTGGATATGATTCTACCAAGAAAGCATATAGATACTACAATCTTAGGATACATAATATTGTTGAGAGTACATATGTCAAGGTGGATGATATAAAAACAAATTGGTATCCTAGTTAGAGATCAATGAGAATCGATGGAAAGAACCAAGGGTTGTTTGAAGAATATGACCTACAATTGCTTTGTGTTGAGTAAGACAATAGTATCCACAACAACAACGTTATGATGTACAATATGATATACATGACATCATGTAGAGATAACAAGAGGAGAAACCCTAACAAAAAAGAATACCCTTTTAGAAACAAAGGGGGAGAACAGTCAGTAAAAACCCAAGGGAAGTTTTGGTTAGAAAATAAGAAAGTAATTGGATTAGGTTTTGAAAAGACTCAATCACTACAAAAATTTGTATCAAGAAGACTACTCATATGAAACACAAAAAATCCAAATCAACTGAGATAAGAAATTAGTAAGTCAACAGGGGATGAAACCTTGTTAGGAAGAGATACCTTTTCAGAAACAAAGGGGGAGAGTAGTCAAAATAAGAGAGAGAAGCATATTGACAGAGGGAGTCATTCATCTATGACAGGCAGAACATGTATGTAGGAAGATTTACCCAAGTTCAATCTGGTCAGTAACATACAGAGCTTTACCAATGGTCAAAGAAGTAATTATACTGACAGATCATAAGAGAAGAAACCTTTTGCCATTGATGTCAAAGGGGGAGAGAAACTTCATAAAAGAAAAACTTCATAAAAGGAAAGCATCATCACAGGGGGAGTTTTAAATATGAAGTTAGTGTGTTGCCCTCAATGACAAAGGGGGAGATTGTTGGACATATTGTCATTGATGTCAAAGTCGAATTGATGATCTGTTGTTAATGATGAATTACCATAGTTGAGATTATCATTGATGTCAATAGGTATATCAGTCAGCAGAAGATGTCAAACTGTGTGGAGAGATAGACAACACAATCTTAGGAGGAGGAGCGAACAGTAGAAGCAAATTGTATGAAGATCAAATCTTAGAAGTACAGAAGTATTTCATGTCTATTGTTGATCACGATAATATAAACAATGTTCCTATGATCTGAAGAAGGAAGAAGTGCATTGCAGAATGCTATCAACCATTGCATAGGAAAAGGTTGAGAAGTTGAACAATGCACAGAAAAGGTGAGAAGCTTCAACATTCGTTCAATCAAGAAATTAACGGCACTGATTGTCTCAACTAATGGGATTTATCCCACACTGGAAGCATGAATAAACACATATAGGTTTATACACACAGCTCTCTCGATAGCTTATCGATGCGTAGTGCAAAGGTATGGTGGGGGCTCTAGTTGTTTGGACTCCACGAGAAGCTCACTAGCCTGGAGCCCGGGATGACCTGTCAGGCACCCTACCTTTTGATCAAAGTGAAAATGACTATCGATCTGATGATGAAGGATCTCGACCATTAGATATGGGAGAAGTTGCACAGCGGTTAGATGTTAGTTCTTTTGGAACTTGTGAATCGGAGGATTGGAGTGTCGAGAAGTCAAAGATCCCGAAATAAAGAAGTTTGAAGTTTCAAAGAGATCCTAGCCATCGGTTGGAAGGCCAACACGTGGCACCAGATTAATGAATTCAGGGATTCGTGATTCAGATAAATTGTGAAGTGACAAGTTCGAAGTTGTGAATCACGAAATTGCGAAACGCAAAATTGCGAAACACTCAGGCGCTGAGCCCTGGGTCATAACTCCAGGTCACATGTGAGAAGGGCCTTGGAAGAGGAGCTAGCACCCTTAGCCTGGACTTTTCCATTTTGGAGATTGGAATATTAGCCACAACATACAATGAATAAACCTGAAAGTTGAATCTCCGAAGTCAAGGAGTAAGACACGTTGACAGACCATGTCAGCAAGGACACGTGGCACAGTAAGACACTAACAAGTGTCAAGTGGATACATCATTTCAGGTACATGAAAATCACGAATATGAATGACACATGACAGCTAATAAGATTGTGACACGTCAGCAAGTTATGTCACAATGAGAATCCTGAAATTACGACAACCATCCATCTCAATGCATGATTAAGTCATAGCTGTCGATCTACAAAAGTGGAAGGATAGTGTAAGGATTAAACACTAAACATTGATCTGGTTCAGAGATGTAATGTGAGTCGTCTGATAGTTTCGGTGATATCATAATCGGGATTTTTGAACTATTGGAGGTCATGAAGACTCAATGAGAAAAGCACTGAAATCCTGATAGCCATCCATATCAATGGGTGATTGAATCATGATCGTTGACTCTAATAAAGTGCTCAAAGCATACGTTCGGTCTAGCACCTGGTCACCGCAGTTGGTTGTATGGTTCCGAGATGTAATCGGCAATATCATAATCGAGAGTTTTGAAAGGTTGGATGTAACGAAGAACCAAATGGCAAAGTGTCAAAATTTCGACAACCATCCATCTCAGTGGGTAATATGAACCGTCCGATTGTTTCAACGATTTCGTGATTGTGAGTTTTGTAATATTGGAAGTCACGATGACTCGAAGGGAAAAGTACCGAAATCCCGTCAACCATCCATCTCTTCAGGAGATTGAATCGTGATCGTTGGAATGATAAATTCTCAGGAACTCATCTCTTCTAACGTGAGGTCGTTGTCGTTGGTCATATGCTATAAGAGTTTTAAAAGGAAATTATAATATGTCATTATAGTTGGTAAAGCTCATGGTTCTGTGATGCACGGTCATATGTGATGGTTTGAAGGAAGCGCCTCCATGGAATTTGGTCTCTGTGAAAATAATAGAGATTCGGGATCAAGTATAAAGGATTAAATTGATCCATGATTGTGATCAATTTATGAAAAACATTCACAGTAAAATAAATAAACAGTAATTAAGACTAATTAATTAAAGAGGTGCGATGGTTGAAATGAAGGGACACAGTTGTGTCACACTCACACCGTTTGAAGAGTATATAATCATGGAGGAGTGGGAGAAGAAAGTGTCTTTGTGGTTGAGATTAGATGATAAAAAACCGAAGCAGATTCCAAGAAGATATCAGAGGAAAGAAAATGTGAATTATAGAGAAGATAAAATGTGGTCAAGAGTGTCTTATGATATAGCTCTGATAATAAGATAGAATTGATTCTATAATGGATCACTACTACTAGAGTTGAATAAAATCTAGTTGGATAGACTGGGTTCTATCAGCAAGTTGGGTCTTGCAGTAAGCTGGGTCTTGGCTGAGAGTTGGTGCTCTCCGAGGGGTTGGTGCTCCTTACTTCAGTTGGTGCTGAAACAATAGTTGGTGCTAAAGAAAATCCTCTTTCACATATATTCATAATATTATGTTCATATCAATTATACAAAAGTTTATACAAATATCTAGTGTCTCTCTGTTCATTGTGATTATGATTTGATTATTATTAATCTATTCAATTATGTTTTAACCGGTAACTTGAAAGAAGAAAAAGATAGAATAGTTCACACACTAATTCACCCCCCTCCTCTTAGTGTGGGCCGTGTGTTCTTCAGCTGCAAACAACTCCTCTTTCCACTTGACCTTGACTCTCCAAGTTTTCTTCTTGGTTGTTTGGTTCTTGGGATGAAGTTTTGGGTGAAGCCTCCAACATTTGGCCTCCCAATGTCTAATTAATTTGCAATACTGGAAATAGTTCTTGCACGTGTTGCTTGGCCTTCTAGACTACCAACAATCACTATCCTAATGAACTATTTTCTTACAATAGAAACAAATTATGCCATATCTCTTTGGTTTGTGATGATGCTTGCTATCTTGGTTTCTTTGTCCCCCAAGATTTGGAGAGGATATGGATGGAAAAATCATGTATTTTATACCCTCTTCCAAGTTTCTATAAGCATATTTGAGTGGCTTGTTGCACACAAATTCTTTTACGGTTCCTCTTTCCTTGACGAAAGTGGTTTGAGCTGCACTTGTGCTGGATTCTTGTCTATTGAATCCTAGGCCTTCATGCTTGGGCATCTTCTGAGCTACAATGGGAACCACAATCCCTTGGTCTTCCTTTCCTATCCCTTGGCCATCATAGCCAATTTTCCTCATGATCTTGGAACCAATGCCTCTAGTGTGCTTCTCAAAGTCACCAAAGGTTTCTTGAGAAAGGGTTTTAGAAGGTGAGTTTACCATGCTTGTATCCATCATGGTACTAGCTTCGATAGTGGCAATGAAAGAGGCTTGCTTGGTCTCTTGGACAATTGCTTCTAGCTTCTTTGGTGAGCAGCAACCTCGATGAACCTCTCCTCTTGCCAATTATCCAACTCAATGTATTTCTCCCCCAACCGCAAGGGCTACATTCTACTCTCGTCTAATTTTTCCCTCATGGCAATGAAGGAGCCCTGGAACTTGGCAAGCTCTTTTTCCATCTCATCCGCTCTTTGTCTCCAATACCGGCTTTCTTATTGAATCTGCCTATTGAAGTTTCTAAATTCTTCTAGCTTCTCTCTGTTCAAATATTTTCCCATGTAAACTTTTTCAAGGTCCTTGACGAACCTGCTCTGATACCATATGATCTGTAAACAGTAAGCTTGTGGCTTGTCCATCTCACCAACATGGATACTTCTGCGGAATAAAAAAATTATAAACTTAGCTCTTTGGATTACGGGAAATTCTTGACCAATCGAGCCATAAGTCGAGTTGAAAAAAAACGAGTCAGAAAGATGTGGCAAGTCAGGTCGGAGGTAATGCAAGTCGACCAAGTCAAAATTACCCAAGTCTTATTTTCCCAATTCGAATTTACCCAAGTCAAAATTACCCAAGTTGAAATGATCCAATTCGAAATTACCCAAGTCGGGTCGACCAACGGATGTTTGTTGGTCAAATGAGGAAGGAAACTCAACCAAAGGAGAAGCCAAGTCAAAGTGGGTCGACCTACGACTAAAACAAATAGATAAGGGGTGGATTCTACAACCAATAATGAAGGGAAACCCTCTACATGTCGGAATTAGTGACCAACAACTGCAAGAATGGTTCTAGGGGTGAATTTGATCCCTAGTGGTGTGTAAAAATGTTTGGAAGACTGTTTTTAATAACCGAATATGTAGTAAAATGGCCAGGGTGATTTTTGGTCACCCACTATAATTACAAATAATGAAAGGACGAATTTAGATGCTCAGAAGTGAACAAAAACACCTAGAGATCTATAAATTCTCCCAACAATTAATCCTTGGTAGGTGCAGAATGTGTATAGCCCGTATGGCTTCCGTACGTCATGTGGTTGAAAGAGAAATTCTTGGATAGTAGTGAACACACTCAGGCACAAAGAAAATGCCTCAGACAAACAAGAAATCTCCCAGGCAAAGAGGAAATCGACCAACAGGAAAATTAAACACCCAACAAGAAATAGATTATGTGGATAGGTGCTACAGGCTCACAATATACTTCAACAAAGTATACATACATTCCGGCGACTCAAAACCAAATTTCCAAAGCATAGATTGCAATAACTCATATATTCAACATTTAAATGGGATTTTGATTACACCATGGAGAAAAAATTACAAAGGGGTGAGCTCTACACAAACTCTATGTATTGTTACTCACTGAAAATAAAAAATTACAGAGGTCAAGGCTCAAAGACACCTTTGCTTAGAATGAACAGGCACATTAACTCCTTTGTCCACCCAACTTCAAGAAGGTTGCCTTCTTCGAGCTCTAATTTCTGCTACTGTCATTCCCAATTTTTCCTCGCATCTCCCCTGTTGATTTTCTCTTAGCTACAACCTTCATTTTTTTAATGGGCTGCCTTTGGATGGCCAACCATCACAATGGTTCGTTTCCACTTCCAATTTTTGCCAAAAAGACAAAATAAAATAAAAATGACATGTTTACAAAATTTATGAAAGAGTAAGAAACTAAGTGCTTATTACAAAATTTTGGAGAGGATCTAATTCATATCACATAGTCCTATGGCCTGTCCATTTCACCAACACGGATAATTTTGCGGCATGAAACAATTATAACTTTAACTCTTTGAATTATGGGAAATTCTCAACCAATTAAGCCACAAGTTGAGTTGAAAACAAATGAGTCAGGAAGATGCAGCAAGTTAGGTTGGAGGTAATGCAAGTTGACCAAGTCGAATTGATCCAAGTCGAATTTTCCCAAGTCAAAATTTACTAGGGATGATTTTAAGGATGGAAATTTATATTAAAATGTAGAAACATGGGCTAATGTTACTAGTCCTTAATATTCAAAATGTAAAATGTTTGGCAATAGTTTTGTAAAAATATTCAAATTTATAAGGATTTTTTATAGTTTCTATAAAATTTTGGTGATTTTTAAGGTAAAATAATTTTATTCTATGGAATTTCGATCAATCGGTTTTAGAAAAAATGGAAATTGGCGAATCTTTTTTTGGGAAAAGGCATGGAAAATTATCCCAATTGCGAAATTTAGCCCCTAAAATCATCTATGAAATTTACTCGAGTTGGATTTTCCCAGGCCGGGTCGACCAAGGGATGTTTGTCGGTCGAATGCTTTGATGGTTGTGTCAACCAAATGAAATCCCAGTCGAATGATTTGATGGTCGGGTCGAACAAATGAGAGCCCGGTCAAATTCTTTGATGGTCAGGTCAACCAAATTAAATGTCGGTCGACTAAATGAGGCAAATCGACTTCGAGAGTAACCCAATCGGAATGGTTCGACCAATAGTTGAAAAAAATTATCTAGAGGCGGATTCGATCTTCAACAACAAAGGGAAAAATTTGTAGGGCGATTTGGTGACCCCCGAACAACTAACAAAACATCTAGGGGTGATTTTTATTCCCCACAAAAAATAACAAATTAGAAGGGATGAATTTAGATGTTCATCAATGAAGGAAAACCCACATTGGTCTTTGAATTAGCCCAGGTAAGTATAAGTCCACCCAGGAAGTAAATAAAACACCCATGTATGCTTAAATTCACTCAAACAAGTTCAAATTATCCCAAGCAATGGGAGAACGCTTTGGACGAGTGCTACAAGATAAAAAAACACTTCAACAGAGTATGCATACATTCTTGTCACTCAAAACCAAATTCCCAAAGCATAGATTGCAATAACTCATAGATTCAACATTTAAATGGGACTTTTATTATGCTGAGGAGAAAATTATAACGTGGTGAGCTATACACAGTCTCTGTGTATTGTTACTCACTAACAATCCAAAATTGCAGAGGCTAAGGCTTAGACACACCTTTCTCAGAGAGAACATGCACATTAACTCCTTCATCCACTCAACTTCGAGAAGGCTACCATCTTCGAGCTCCATTTTTTGTTGTTGTCCTTCCCTCTTTCTCCTTGCATATCCCTTCCTTTCCTTCTTCATTGTTGCTCTCATTAATTTTAATGGGATGCTCCTGGAAGGAAAACAATCATAGTTGTTTGTTTCACCTTCCCATTGTGCCAAAAGACAAAATAAAATGAAATAAAGAAAAACATGTATATTTACAACATTTAAAAATATTTTCCAAGATCCAATTCAGATCACACCTCCCTATTTGAAAGCTTTTGGTCCCCAAAAGATAGACCATTAAGGATACATAAGCATAAGGCCTTTATTTACCTCCACATATCCACCATTCCATTGCTAACAAAGGTGGCTTGTTTTCTGCTTGTCTACCCTTCTTTCACTGCTAGAGGAGTTCTGCTCTCTCTCTCTCTCTTGATGTGCTTTGACGAGGTACACCTTGCCACCCTTGACTAGGCAGTACTTGTTTTCTCTTCTGTAGAAGGTAGCATCCCTATCCCACAAGTAGGAGCTACCCAACATCACTCCACAGGTTTCCAATGGTGCAACTTCACATTCTACATCATCAACCTAGCTGGCACTAATGGAAAAATTGATTTTACATCTTTGAGTGATTCTCATAACCATTTTCCCTTGCATCCATACTAGTGAACTTGGATGCACTAGATCATAGGTTTCTAGACCAAGCTGATCAACTAATGTTTTAGAAACCATATTACATTGAGAACTCTTATCGTGCAATTTGTACTTGCCCAAAGCCAAAGGAAAGTGGATGGTAAATTGGCATAACAAGGAAGATGTTGCATCACTGTCACCTTAATACAACACCTCTTTCTATTTAGGAGTAGTACCCTGAGGGAGGCATCCCCAGTGACCTAGGGGTTTGAGAAGGCTAATGTAAAATTTATGAGAATTCCCACCCCTCTCACAGGTCAGTCATACAAGAAGTTACAAGTTTTTATTGAGATGAAGCAAAAGATGATTTAAGTGTACCTGCCCAAAACAAGACAACAAGTGGAAAATAAATTTTATTTGCAAGTACCATATGATGTCATTGCTTCATAAAACCATGAATTCTTGAAAGATAAACAAGTTGATGTAAAACTGAAGCAACATAAATATTTATAACAACAATGTATATTTAGAAATGGCTACACAATTATGCCACAATAATGCTTCAAAAATGACAAGAAATGATAGCCTAAAATTGACACAATGATAATAGTTGTCAAAAGCAATAATGACAATGTATAATCAGCTTTTAATCTTGCTTCTAGGATGAATTTGCTGTTGTTATAGATGGTTGTAGAAATATTTTTCAACAACAACAAATTAGTTAGTGAGTTAGTCTAAAGTGGAGTTAGAAAGAGTTAGTAAAATTCTTAGGGAAGATGGTTTAAGAGTTGTTTTGGTCAATCAATCACTTGCAAGGAGTGAACTAGTGCCTTTTAGGGTAATGGAGTCAAAGTTTGTAGTGGAAATTCTTAGAGGAAAACACAAATGATAACAGGTGATCTAAAGTGATGAGTAAGATGATTGAGGTGTTAGTAACCTAAGGCCTCAATATCTAAAACCCTAGAAGGAAAAAATTCTAGAACGTAGGTAACCCTAGGCCCTAGCGATTTCCTTCTTCCTTAGATCAAGCTTGAAATAAAATGTATGAAGCTAATGAAGCAATTCTACTAGAGTGATACAAAGATAGGACCCTAGTGTATTCTTCAAAAGAGATGCTTTCTAGCAAAATCAAGTAGGTGGAAAATTATAAGAAAAAGGACAATAACATGTGCTTTTCCCCTAGGGTTTCAAACTAGCAATTTCATAATCTTAGAAATGAACAAGAAAATGTACCATAACCATTCAAAATAAATGAAGAGATTGCATATTTTACTTACTTCATCAAGAATAATCTAGCCACAAATGCTAGTTGAAGACTTTCCACCATGAAAATGCCAAAATACACCAAAAATAGCCTCTCGAAGAAGTTGCCCACCACTTAATTTCAGCCAAGTACTCTTAAAGAGGGACAAATTTCAGACCTCACACTTCTGTGAGTGAAAGGTGATGAAAAATATAAGATATTTGTCCCTTATTTATACAATAATCATGACCTTTAATTACAATTTAGGTCAAAAAAAGCCGACATGGCCAAATTACATTAAAAATCTAGTTTTTACATTAATTTAAAGAATTAAACCCTTAAAAGTGTGGTAGAGGTGACGTCATGCCTTCCTAGGGTGACGTTGGGCCTCATAGGTGGGACATTAAGCTCCATGAGAAAAACGTTAGGCCTTCCAAGGCCTCCAAATGATGCCACACATGCCACTTGGCACACAACTGCCTCCATCATGTCCATCTGATGTTGGGTGACGTCTAGGGTCACAAGAGTGACGTCATGGGCCTCCCAGGGCCAACGATCAGGGGGGAGAGAAAGATCCCCCTAGTTTTAGGCCTGCCAAAGTGTCTCTGGTGGAACGTCCTTCTTTTTCTCTGGTGCAAGCCCCTAGTGTCTCTCTGCCCTTGGCTGGTGTCACAACATCCATCTGGTGAGCTTTTAGCCCCATGGAGGTTTGAACTAATCATCTCCCCATATGTACCTACTCATCATGCATGGTCCTGTAGAAACAACAAGTACAACATCCATGGGCTCATAAGTCACAGGGATCATAGCAATGTCAATCACGTCTAATAATAAAATTACCCAAACATGTGCATCAAACCCCCCTTTACCCAAACAAATGATCAAAGACGCTATGCAGTTTAACAAGCCAGGTTTCGAGAGGGTCTCATGATGTCCTATTGGGCTAATCCTCCTTAAGTTTGGGGTGTTTCCCAGGTAAGACCAATCTAGGTCATGTAGATGTATGAGATGGTATAGGGAATGTTCAGGCAAGGGGTGCAGTGATAATAGGGAAATGTAGGTCTTACCTATGGGTGCCTCTGTAGAGGGTGAGCTGCACCTTGTCATGGATGTTATTGTTTCCCAGCCCATTCAATGCCTTTTACTCTTTGTCTTATTTCTTTTTATTTTCAAGAGAATAGTTGGAGGACACTGTCCTAGCATGGTGACCAGTGGTGACAGTGTTATCCACAAGCATTTCATGGAAATGAGAAGGCTGGATCGTGATGAGACCCACTTTATCTTGGCTATGCCACCAAGAGACACTACCCTAGTTTGGTGAGCAGATGGATGGCAGTTTCATACCACTACATGCCCATGGACGTAATAGGTCGGCTCATGATGAGACCGCCTATCCACCAAATAGATCTTGAGTTTTATTTTGTTTTACGGGTCCCCTTTTCTTGTTGAGAATCCATTTATTCCTTTCTTGGGAATCCCTGGGTGAAGCATCTCAAGGTTTCATTTTTTATTTTAACTTTTTCTAGCTACTTTTACCCTCTGGGCCTTTAGCCCCTTCTTCCCACAAGGCAATGTACAACCCTTACTAGCTTGGAAAACCCATTGCCCGAACCAATGTAGGGGAAATATGAGAGGGACAGTGATGAAAAGTGGTAATTATGGAAGGAATGGACGATGACCTTTCATACACCCACCCAGTGGAAACTCATCCCTAAGGGGACCAACTTAATAGGGCACTTTGTCACACCCCCCAGGTATGGACAAGTCAAAGAGCATATATTCCAAGCAAATGTCATGAAACAAAAGAGAGTTCAGTGCACATATTCAAATGCTTTGAAAATTAGAGTTATACATACCATGATACCCAGACTCATTACCTCATGGAGCAAGACCCACTACTACTACAAAATCGGGCCGATGGGATGGATGTTTCTTTTGTTAATAGATAGGAAGTGTTGAAGAAAGTATGGGCCCTCCAGGGCCAAGATCAATTCATATGGCTTTCAGTACTCCATGCCTAGGATCTGTAGGCCTCAAGACATAATCTCCTTAGTTATTCCTAGGATAGGGGATAACATCTCGATCCAACTTGGGGACATCTTCTCACCGTAGAGTGCACGAGAACCTAAGCATCTCTGGCATGACCTGTGATCTGCTAGATCTCAGTAAAAATGATCAGTAATCTTTTGGGGTGGTGATATCACCCCTGGCTCACATATGATACAATGAAATAAAAGTAAGTAATCATATATACAAATGGAAATGAAATTACAAACTACACTTCTCTAGCATGATATGCAGATGGTATATACAATGAATACAAATGGCTACCTACTTACCTATACTTACCTGTTGGTTGAATGCTTAGGTGTAGTCAAATAGCCAGTGAAAACATCCTAGCAATGTCTCATAATACATGCCTCTGTGATTCATCATAAACCAAAACAATGATAAGTCAAGCACAAAAATAACATGAGTTAGAAAATATATTGTATCATTGGAAATCGTAAAGTCTAGCTCATGGAGGCGAGAGGGAGGGAAAAAATTATGCCAATTCATACTCTTAGGAAAGTGCTCAATCCATCTCATAAAGGGATCATGAAAAATCAAAGGTTCAAAGGACCGACTCAAAGAGTCTGAAATTTGGATACCTTGGATGTCATCATATCCCAAGGTCTAGGAAAGGACTAGTAAGAACCTAGAGGATGAATGACAATTTCTTAAGGGAAGGCTAGAAGATTGATATAACAAACTTATTTTTAAGGTATTCAACCTACCCTGGATTCTAAAAGAAGGCTCTGCCCCAGATAAAAATCAATACAAGGGACATGTTTCCCAACTATACCCTTAATGACATAGCAAGGTAAAGTAATCGAAGGGGGTTGGAGAACCTTGTCACAAGTACCCTACTTTGGGAAAGCAATGTCCTCACCTCTATCAAGATCTGAGCACAACGGTGGTTGATAATATTCTTCATAAAATAAATCCAAGTTCTCAAAGGAGTACTCATCAAAATCTTCAAGGTATGACCTAAAATCATCAAGAGAAAATAGAACTAGGTCACCCTTGGAGATGTCTGTAACTAAATCATTTCCTTGTTGCCACATGTCAGAATCATTAGTAAACTCATATGATAGTTGTAAATGAAAAATTTGGAAATGTCCTTCCATATCATAAATGGGATCCTTATTAGAACCAATCACATCCCAATTACGTCTTCCAACATGTATGAACTCATCAATATTATCAACAATGTCACTACCTTTATAATAACATGAAGGATTTAATGCATCCAAGGGCTCCTCTGGTATGTTTTCACTTTCCAATTCATAAAACAAAGCATCATCAAAATCTTGGAAAGGGAAATAACTAACCATGTTCACTTCTTTTTGTGCAGGAGCATTAATGGCTTGGATGGCTTCATCAAATGGAAGAGGGTCCAGTACATCATCACCAAGACTCATCTCTTTGTCTTCATCAAAAATTGAAGGAGCTAGTTCTTCCAAGGGTTCCTTTACTTCTTCACCTTCTGGATCATAAAACAAAGTGTCATCAAAAAAATAGAAAGGAAAATGACTCACCTCATTCTCTTCATCTTGTGCAAGAGATATAGGATATTGTAGAGCTTCATCGGAAGGAGGAGAGATTACTAGTGCTTCATCCTCATGATTCACTTCTCTAGTTAAATCTTCATTGCATTCTATCAAATCATGGGAAAAATCTTGCTCCTCTTCAAGGGGTTGACAATTTTCTTCATAAATTTCTCCTTCTATATCATAGGGTTCTTGGTATTGAGTATGGTATACATCCCTGATATCTTCCACAATCTCAGTGGTGAATCCTTCGTTAAGGACACTTGCGTGCAAATGATTCAGGACACTTGCGTACAAATGATTCAGTTCTTATATGAGTGATCGCTTCGCTTATGGATTTTGATGATGAGATTGTGATTTACGATGTTATGTTATGTTATTATGTATAGACAGGTGCTATTGACTGGTTTCTCCTGAGTGTGCAGGACTCTTGATATATTCAGGATGTCGATGGGATCGATGGACCTCCTTGGACTCCAGACAGAGTCAGGGAGTGGAATGTTTATGGTTTGTGTATTTATGTTATTGCATATGTGACATATGACTGATATAATATGATGTTATTTATGGATCGCTGACATGATTGTTGATGGATGCAGGCTGACGATAGCTTGTTAATCAGACTCACATTTGGAGTAAAGGGGTCATGCATGAAAACCAGATATATTGAGGGAGAGGTGTGGTAGCAGCCCTTCCACAACCTACTAGCACTCTCATCGTGGCTCGAACTGTAGGTTAACGATTACCTAGTTCGAGAGATCCACTATGTCGTGAGGGCAGATTGAG
Source organism: Picea sitchensis (assembly GCA_010110895.2). Taxonomy (NCBI): domain Eukaryota; kingdom Viridiplantae; phylum Streptophyta; class Pinopsida; order Pinales; family Pinaceae; genus Picea; species Picea sitchensis. The sequence goes on from SNQJ01S0003867.1 coordinate 97,489, forward strand.
ACAGACGCTCATGAAGATTTTAAGGGGCACGCAATAAGGCAGGGTCCTTATTCCTTAGAGGCCCTTAGTCTCCCACAAGGTCACCTGATAGAGTATGGACTCCAAGGGTTTGACGTCTACCAAAATCAGTCAAAAGGTGAGTGGCACCCTTGGAGCACATAGTGCGTCTTGAAGGGCACGTCACGCAAATAAAACGAGAATGCAAGCGAGTGGCACCCTTGGAGAACATAGTGCGTCTTGAAGGGCACATCGCAATTTTAACTCTGGAAAGTTAAGAAACCTAATACCTAGAAAACTATGCCTCCTTAGGACCTGGTCGGCCTTAAAACGAATGATGGTATGAGTAAATTTTGATAACTAAATTTTTCCCTTAAAAACTGTCGCCAAGCCTACTGAATTTAAAACCTAGGTCTAAGTAGAACATGTGAACAAAAAAAATTAAATGGACATGTAACAAGAAGGGGGTAAAGAAAATTCAAACATTAATAATTAAAGTAAAATTTTAATGAAGGATTAAATTTTTAAAAGGGTAAATTTGTGTTTATGTATAAACTTGTTAATTCTGAACTTAGATAAAAAGGGGAACTTAAAGAAAAGGGGGAACTTAAAGAAAAAGGGGAATGTTTAACTTAGTAGGGAATCTAGCCTTTGGAACTTTCTATTTGTGAACTCAATTAGGCTTTAAGTAAGGCGTCAGTGATTTAATAAATGTAAGGTAATAAAGGAACATCGAGGAGCATTTTTAGGAACGCTTTTAGGTGGGTGAGAAAAATAAGAAAAAATAAATTAATTAATTTATGGTGCAATTAAGGGATCGGGTGACATGTTTACGGGGGAGGTTTATCCTAATTAAATTTAATAAAAAAAAAATCTAATGAGGGTTTGGGAAACTAATCACTACGAAAACTCTATAAAAAGGATGGCGGAGAAGGAGTATGGATCACGATTGGCAAGCGTAAGGTTACGCTGCCGATATTTTTCTTGACTGATTTTTCTTGTGGGAATTGGGATTCCTAGCTCGATTATAGAGTGGTAGCTTGACCTTGCAAGGCGAGCTGGGAGCTAGCTTCCTCTGGTTTGTGTGCATGGCCCCTTTGCGGCTCGGGGGGCTTAAGGAGAAGAAGAGTACCCCTAGCGTTAACTGGGAGGTACCGGTGAGATCTCAATGGTTAGTAAGCAGGACCCGGATGGAGGGCAAGCGCGGGACAACCTCTTTGGATTCGTCGTCGTCGGTTACAGTATGCCTATCTGAGTTTGAATTGTAATAAGTTAAATTTTTTATATATGATCTAGGAATTGCATCATCCGTAAGTGTTTTATTGGAATTTTGAAGGTATCGCTTAAGGAGATTTCTATTATATGTGGTAATCTGCTCTGAGCTTTCTACCTATGTACATGAATTGTTGTGTTATTGGGAATTTCATTGAAGGATTCAAAATTTCTAATCTCCTTAACTGTCTGCGCTAGAATTACTTATTGTGAGGTTCCATTGAACGTTTCCCTGGAGTTAGGACTTGACAACAGCCTTGATAAATCTGTGAACCCATGGGAGAAGGTATAATTTCACGGATCATTGACGAGTTCCCTGTGTAAGGAGTTAAGAGTTGAATATCGTTGCTGCTATAGATGTGCTAGGAGTGTGACTCCTTGAGGATCACCTTCAGAATTGTGCTTAACCCTTCTTAATAAACCAAATGTTTTTCCCAGTTCGTAGGGAGTAGCTTCATCGTGTATTGGGCCAATGGAGGTCGCTTGGTTATCTCTTGGGCGTTTCGAAGAAATGAGAAACGACGCAAACACTTTTTCTAGCGAGAACAGTATCCGGCTCTGTTCCAACGCCTTGCTCAGAGCTCAGCGAACCATTTTTGCTGGTCGAATCCACCCCCCCTCCCTCCGATGGGTTGATCTCTGCACTTTTATCCGACCCCAAAAAAATAGCGGTTGTACACATGTTCGAGGCCACCTCTTTGGCACTCGTGGAGTATCTTTTTCCCATCTACCGTTAAAGCTGCCTTTCTCTTGTGGTTAGTTCACACGCGTATCCATTAATATTCCTGCGTTTTGCGGTTGCGCACAGCGAATTTAACCCATGGATGTTCCTTGCATTCTCCTTTTTCCCTCAGCGTGTTGCCAGGAGAATTATCCAACCAGTTTTTACTCTGCGTTGAGAGTCGTGCGCTCTGCGTTTTTATTCCAGGGTTCCCTTCTATACTCCCCACACAGGCAGCACCGTGGTTCCATCTGTTTGATATTGAGATTCCTTCCTGGCATTTATAGCCTCCTTTGTTCTTTACAGCAAAATCGGGATACCCTGCGTGCCAGAGAGATAACCGACTTGTGACTCAGCAAATCGTGGTTGCTTGCGTGAGAGAGGCTGGGCAATTGTTTTTGTTTGAGCTTACTCAGCGATTCTGGTTTCCTTTCACCTTAGCAATTTATTTTAGAGATTTATTTAATCCCCTCGTGGACTACGCCCTCACCTGTAGCTTTTCCTACAGCAATTTCATTGCTGCGTACCTTTCTTTTAATGAGCTGTTATCTCCAGCGTTAAAAACGCCAATCTTGGGGCGAATCCCGGGAGGGTTCTCTTCGTCCAGAATGGGCATTCCTTCTGTGCCAACAAGTCTTGACACCTGCCCCCTTTCTTTTAAATGACCACCAGCTTTTAAGTGGCATGCACCTGTTCTTGAATCCTGACAACGTTTCAAACTTCCACTTAACGACTGTTCGTGCCTGCACCAATTATTTTCTTGGGTTAAATTGCGGTTGATATTACCCTACCCGTAATGTCTGATTACTTAAACAACATTTTTTTTTACTTTGTCTGATTACTTAAACATCATATTTACTTTACCTGCATGAATTTTAATAATTGTGTAACTGAAGCGAAGAATGTTAGGGACTTTTTTTTTTTCCAACGTGTGGTTAACTTTCTGAAAAACTCACCGATACTTCTCCACATAGTGGATGATATGAGGTACTAAACCGCATCCCCAGGGACTCAAGCTAGGCTCGAACCCGTGACCTCTTCCAACCGAAAAGTGTGCGTACGTCTTACCAACTGAGCTGACCCTTAGGGATTTTTTTTTCCAACGCGTGGTTAATGTCCCAGAAAACTCACCCGATACTTCCCCACATAGTAGATGATATGAGGTGCTAAACTGCATCCCTAGGGACTCAAGCTAGGCTCGAACCCGTGACCTCTTCCAACCGAAGAGTGTGTGCACATCTTACCAACTGCGCTGAACGAGACAGGAAGACTCCACAAGGTATTTAGTATTAAATTAAACCTCCCAATGTATTTATGTGTTACCCTGAGTATATTCTTTTTATATGAAGAATTTGAGCTGGCTATCATGCTAACATTTACAACTAGAACTAAAGCTACGATAATGATAAAAAGGGGTCAACTTAGGAGGTAACGAATGAACGATGGAAGGGAAAGTCAATGATAAGAATTTCCACTAAATTACAAGTTGAATTTGGTTATGGCATTAATGAGATTATCCTTAATTCTTGTAATGCTCGTGTAGTTAGCAACCGAAATAATGATTTAGCGATTTTAGGGAGGGGCCATTTCCTTAGACGGTCTTCTCCTAGATTATTCGAACCTTATTTATTTTGGAGGGGTGTTTCAAATTTCCTTGGTTTTCAAGCCATTTGGGCCCTTCTCTTAAACCCTCAATGGATTTTTTTTTTAATTTTTTCGAAGCTCGCCTTTTTTTTAATTTAATAAAGACTGCTTATCCTCTAAACTAAGCCAGAGCTTAGGCCATCTTTGAGTTAATGTTGATTTAGATTTGGTTAATATGTTTCTCTGATTTATTAGCGAAGAAGGTGTGATTCTTTAATGGTATTCGCTCACACCTTGCAGAATAAAACCGATTTACCTTGCAACATGAATCATTGATGTGGATTTAATGCATTAATGGAATCGAAGCGTTGCGTGCACTTAATTTAATGTAATGCATGATGTTAGATGTCTTGCGCAATGGATGTCATGTCATAAATGAAAGTTATAGATGTTAGCTATCTTGTGCTTTTGGATTTATGTTATGTATGAGGGTAGACAAGTAGATCACCGTTACGCCTTGATAATTGATGTTGCTGAATGATTTAGAATGGGTCAACTTGCGCCTTTTAATTTATGTTGAGGTATGTTTGATTTTTTTATTATATTCTATTGCACCTTGCGAGATAAGTCAGTATCTCTTGCATCTTGTTGGGTAAAGGATGGATTGATTGCTTAGAAGGCTTGCGCGCAAATCAATAATATGATGTATGGATGGTAGAGGATTCATACTCCTTGCGTGCATGGAATGATTATGTACTAAATGGTTGTTGTAGATACCATATCTCTTGAGAGAAATGGATTTTTTGTGACGAATGATTGAATTCATGTGATTAGATTTTTGCGCAGTGAATAAAATTTAAAATTTGTCTTGTGCCCTAATCGATGTGACGAGTGTTTGCTTTTATGCGATTGGAATTTGTGCCATAATAATATCTGATAATTGCTCTTGCACCTTGGATTGATTGGATATATGATTAGTTATGCGAACGACTACTCGTGCGCTGTGTCTAATTGTGGATTAGGATTGTTGGATTGATGAGTAGGGAGATGTGTTACTGTGTGTCATTATTCAGTTATGATTCTTAAGTTTATGCGTCATCAGTTAATTGCATGAATGCATTGATTATGGGTCGCTATTTACTTGTGTTACGACGTCGATTGTGTATCGCTTTTCATTATAATGATGTGTCGGCTTGTCGGGAATGATTGTTGATGATTTCATGTTGTTCATTAATATTTTTTATGATGTGTCAATGAAGTTTATTTAAGGGAGATGTATTTAATAGTGCCAAAAAAAAAAAAAACAATTTCATGTGGTATGTCGATTGTTGTCCTAATGGCGGGGTCGTTACATATTGTATCATAGTGGGTTCTGTTAGAATATAATGGATGTGCTCGTTTTACCATTGACAATATCACTATGGTCACCCAACCATAGGCCGAAGCCACCCTCCGAGCACCTTAACCTTGATAGAGAATCACTTCGGAAACAAACCCTAGGCTAGATAGCCAAACAAAGGGTAGCGCACCTTTCCCCAAGGATAGCGCACCAATAAGCCCTGATCAGATAGTCCAAACCCTAGCCAAGAGATAGTCCAATCCAAAACGTAACTGCTAGCTGTAGTAGCTGCACCGGAAGCTCTTCTCCAAACCTATGCACAAAACTGGGCACTGCAGTGCGCACAAGTGTTTCTCTGCAATTCTGAGACTGCTTGCCGGAATGAAGATTGGCCTCATGCATAATTCTGGCTAACTACCTAGGCCGACTTCTCATTCCGGGTATCTATCTATTCAGTATATATTATTTATTCTGGCCGACTTCTTCTCTTGGAAGCTAATAACCTAATATAAGTTATCTTCTTGAGCCGACAAGTCTTCTAGGGTTATTAGCCAACTCATTAGGGTTTCTCTTGCTTCCCGAAGTATTCTATTCTCATCAATTTTACACGTGGAGGTAAATACCTCCCACAGCTACCATAATATCAACACTCCCTCCTATCTAGGGAGGTATTACATGTAATGGTCTTGAGCACAAACATACCATTCACCCGATAGCATCAACATAGTTGTATAGACTATCTCATGAGTAGATCATGAGAACCATCATCATCATTAGTGTCATCAGATGCATCATCTCTCGAAACCATACTCTATCTGAGTAATCAGACATGATGCTCACTCCACAGAGTGACACAAGAGTCATTCTTCTAATCTGGACATACGTCCTAGAAGAGTAGATGTTCTGAACCATTTTCCGTCTAGGAAATCTCTGTCCTTTAATCATCCATCTAGTTGATAATCATTTACCAAACTGTTGATAGTCTTCAAGGCAATCGGAACAAAATAGAACACAACTGTGTCTATCCATAGTAGTACATAACTACAATCTAGTGGTACACTACCACACCAAGTAGCAAACAAGTACTTGATCCGTAACATATAGTCACGAACAGTGGAACACATCCACCACAGTAGTATACATAGAAATCATTTGATATCAACCTGCACAGAAACAATGTTATGATATAAAATGAATCATCTGGGCCATTCTTCCACTCACATCTGTGAGATCTCGGAAGAGCATCTGCCCTCAAAAAGTAAGACATCAATGATGAGCTATCTGGACTATTCTTTTCAAGCAAGGAAGAATAACTGCCCTGATTTCTGAGCCTGGACCATTCCCCACCCTGGGCCATTCCTCCGACACTAAACAAAGTGTAACCTGGAGAGAATGAGTCTGCCCTAAGGAATGTCTATCCCTGATTGCTGAGCATGGACCATTCCCCAACCTGGGCCATTCCTTCGGCACTAAACAAAGTGCAACCTGGAGAGAATGAATCCACCCTAAGGAATGACTGTCTGAACCATTTCCTCTGTTAACCACAAGAGGAAAAGACTGTCTTGTACCAACCTCCAAAACAGACCATTCCTTATGTTAACCACAATGAGAAATCGTTGTCCAGCGAGGCGGGCTAGTCTTCTTGAGTAACCCTCAAGAAGAGAGACTTCCCTAGACCACTCCCCATGTTAACCACAATGGGAAGTCGTTGTCTATGGTACATCAGCAATCTAGACCATTTTCCGAAATGGAAAATGTCTGTCCATCATAAATCTCAATCCACTTTCTGAACTGGAAAGAATCTGCTCATCCTGGACCATTCTTTGAACTAAAAAATGGCTATCCATCAATCAATAATACATCAGTTCTCCCTTCCAACCTGGGAGTCATCTCTTCCTTTCTCAATAAGAAAGTTGTCTCCACGAGCTCTAGCTTGAGTACACAAACTCTTTCATCTTGAACATAAGCTTTACCAAGATGTCTACTTATCTGCTCATCTGTGGAGATATGTATTGGAGAACCACTTTCTCCTTTCTGGACTTCATCACTGATAATGTAATGCCTGATTTCAAATGTACTTCGGTTTGGAAGACTGGTTTTCTTTGAAGGCTTCATGTAGCTCTGATCAATAAAGTATATCACTGTTGGAAATACTGGAACATATCCATGTGGCACTTATTCTTTCATCATGAGATATGATCTTCTGAGTAATCATCTTGATACAATATTTTTGTTATAGAAAATCTTCACCATGCTTCTGTTGTGCACTGGAGGTTTTCCACCAAGTTATCTTCTTCCATCTGCATACAAGGGTCTCTTTCTGGTATGCTTCAAAGTCTTGAGGTTGCTTTTCATATGCTCTTTTCTCAATTGCTCTGGAGAACAGTCTTTGCATTCATTTGATGTAGAATTCCAATCCATGGATATTTCAGATGATATAATGACTCATGTAGAGGTATGTCTGGTTTATTGGAACAAGTAATCATCATAGTCTTCTCCCTCCATCTGGGAGAACCTTTAGTTCTGGATCTTGCAATGCTTGCATATATACACTGTTCTTCATCACAACTTTCGGTTCCTCTGCTTGATTGATTTTAGTGAGTTCATATCAGGCTGGTAATCTTGTGATTCTCGATACAATTACTGGTTGTTCTAGCTTCTCTTTCTTTCTTGGAATCTTCATGTTCTTTCTGATGTTTTTCTTTAGCTCTTGGTTTCATGGAATTTCTTATAGATTCCATGTCCTAAAGATTCCATTTCTTCCTTTCATTATAGGACCATGGATGTGGATGGACAACCAAGGATACTTTAAGGCTTCTCTTCGAAGAAAACTTCTTCTGAGGTTGAACTGAACACGTATTGTCTTTCATGGCTGCTATTGTTACCATGGATATACTTCATCATCTTCAATGGATCATACAGTTTAGGATTAGCTCCCTCCTAATCTTACTTCGCGTAATATGAGTGCAATATATGATCAGCTCCCTCCGTCTAACGAGTCCATGCTTCCATCTTATTGTCTTATGCAAAAACGTCATAGAAGTCTTTCTCCAATTTCCCTCTTGATTGTTGACTTCTTCTGTCTTTGCTTCTTGTAAGTCTCTTCATGATTGATTTTGATTTGGCTTATCTTGTAATAGCTTCCACATGATTTGTTTGATGTATTTCATCCTTTCATGTGTATTATGCTTAATATAATGATATCGATACTTATCTTGTTGTTCTTCTACATAGGTATAGTTCTTCTTGGAACATATTATCTTCCTAAGAGATAGATATACAAGATATGTCTGAGAGACTATGCAAACAAGATATGTACAAGAAATAAGAAGGTATTACCTTGAGAAGAAGAAGTCTCTTTCATCCTTAGTCTTCTTTGTAGGTTACGTTTCTTAGACAACTGATGCTTCGTGTTCTCCTTCCTTTTCTTTAGCTTGAACGACTGATTCTTGTAGTGACCATACTTTTCGATAGTGGAAGCATTGTATTTCTAAAATACCTTTCTCTTTATTTGTCTTCCTCTTTAGACAAACTTCCTTTTGTTCCTCTTGTTCCTCTTTGAATAAAACTTCCTTTGTTCTGAAATTCTTGAATCTTGTTGTGAAGGCTTGATCGTTGGCCCACTTCTTTTGGGGTTTCTCTTTTGATCCTTGATTCTTCTTGAGCACAAGGGTCCAAAGTTCTTCAAATTCGAGATACTCCTTCCTTATGTTCATTCTTTGCGGCAAATGCATTCCAAGTCTTGGGAAGACCAAATTTGAGTACACTATCGTTACCAGTTCCTTCTGCAGAAATGATCTCTTCTATTGGCTTGTGGTTGATCTCTTGGTGGATTCTCACGAGGTATGATGTTATGATGTCATCATCCTTCAAATGTTTATCAATCCTTGGGGCTCATTCGCTAGGACTCATTATTTGTCCATTTTTTCTGACTGAGAAGATATTTGTTGGGGCATCGTGCGAAATGCTAGCCCGATGAGTCAAGATGGGAGATGTAGAGGTATAAAGTGTGCTTTTATAGAGTCCACTATGATACTTATGGCATTGATGTCATTGTCTTTGAACTTCTCCATAAGCTGCCAGCGTTCTCACGGTTCCTTCTCTTTTCCTTCTTCAAACTCTAGTTCCATGATCTTTTCTTTCACAATATCAAACACTTTATTCTTATGAGATGGGGATTAATCCTTGTCTTCCAAACTCTGAAGTTAGAGCTCCATCTAACTTGTTTTAGAGCTTCATAGAGTTAGTCATGGATGCTTTGACTTGGTCTACCCTAGATTTGACCAAAACCTCAAATGATGTGGCTTGCTAAGAATTACCGGGGAGATCACGTAGGCTAGGTATAGCGATCTATCTGGAAATTAAGTCAATCCCTTCAATTAAGGTGTCTCAACAAGATGATTAGGGTTTATGCCTGTAAGTAACCCGGTGTGGTGAAAGTGTTTAGATGTTGCTCTTTATAGAAACCTAAGCGGAAGTTCTTCTATGAGCTTAATATCCTTATGGCTATGTTTCCTTCCATTGGTTAGGCTGAATATGAAGGAGGTGTGGGCCATAACTTGTTAGAATACGTGGATGTGTAGAACACCATTGACAATATCACTATTGTCCGCAACCATAGGCGAAGCCACCCTCAAGCACCTGTTAGAATATAATGGATGTGCTCATTTTACCATTGACAATATCACTATTGTCACCCAACCATAGGCCGAAGCCACCCTCCAAGCACCTTAACCTTGACAGAGAATCACTCCGGAAATGAACCCTAGGCTAGATATCCAAACAAAGGGTAGTGCACCTTTCTCCAAGGATAGTGCACCAATAAGAGCTGATCAGATAGTCCAAACCCTAGCCAAGAGATAGTCCAAGCCAAAACATAACCGCTAGCTACAACAGCTGCACCGACAACTCTCCTCCAAACCTGCGCACAAAACTGGGCACTGCAGTGTGCACAAGTGTTGCTCTGCAATTCTGAGACTGCTTGCCAGAATGAAGACTGGCCTCCTGTATTTATAGTAATTATGGCTAACTTCCTGGGCCAACTTCTCATTCTGGGTATCTGTTTGTTCAGTATATATTATTTATTCTAGCCGACTTCTTCTCTTGGAGGCTAATAACCTAATATAAGTTACCTTTTTGAGCCGACAAATCTTCTAGGGTTATTAGCCAACTAATTAGGGTTTCTCTTGCTTCCTGGAGTATTCTATTCTCGTCAGGTTTACACGTGGAGGTAAATACCTCCCGCAGCTACCATAATATCAACAGGTTCAACCTTGCGACTGTAGATAACCATGCCTTCCACTGAATTAAGCCCTTGATTTTACTTAGCGCTAATCAAAATATTAACCTGTCCATGCAATAATCATGTTTATAGGACGTTGTTGAGATCCACAACGTGGTGTTGGGGAAGAAGGTGTGACGCCTCTAGAAGCGCCCGTGCCCTAGGAGTCTAACCCACAAGGGGTGGAACAAGTCCTCAAGTAGGATTCGATTGTTGTAAGTGATGTAGATGGTCTGACAAGGTGCTTCCAGGGAATGTCCAAGGCCTTGACTAACCGTTTGTACTGAGATAAGGGCAGGGCACCTGTACCACTGAGGGGCCCACAGTGTGCCCCAACCAGTACTGGTTGCATTCATGAAACTCTAGAAGATTAGGTTTTCTCATTCACAAGTGCCACGAATGGCTAAGCCGCTGAGGCATGGCTAGAGAACAAGGTGATGTGCTTCGCACTTTTTGGTTACGACCTCCAGCATGAAGGTCCACATGGAGGTCTTCAGCTAAAGGTGAGTACTCTTCTAAGGTGCAAGACGCTCCTACCTTAGCTAACATGGCCATCATAGCCGTGTTATGGGAACAATTCGATGAACGGTTCCGGGAGAAGTAATTGTCAGAGGAATTCATTGAGCGCCAACTCGATGAGTTCCATGCCTTACGAAAAGGTGGTCGTATGGTGCCAGATTTGAGATCGGATTTATGAAGATACTCCGGTATTCCCCGCATCTAAATACGGAGAAGCTAGAGGTCAGCAAGTTTGTGTGTGACCTTAACTCCAATTCCATGCAAAGGAGAGGGTATATATGCCTCGGACGTTGCACGATGCAGTCTAGTAGGCCTCTTAGCTGAAGAAGAATATACCGCAGGAGTCAGGGAAGGACTCCTGCAAGATCATCTGGACTGACGACATCTGGTGTGCAGTAGCATCAGACGCCAACCAGGCAAGACATCTTGGTATCAATATGCATCTCTAGAACCCATTTTTACTGCACCACGACGACGGGTTCCTCATAAGAGAACTCCCTACAGGGGACCATCGCTTCAACAACGGATGTTGGACATGTGGAGAGCCACATTACCAGTGCGGTTGTCCAGTTGAGAGGGCCAGAGCGACCGAGTCAACAGGACACACTACCAAGTGAAGATGGGAAAGGCCATAGGATTTATAACCGTGGTAAATGGCCGCTAGGTCGAGCACCAGCCCACTGTGCTCGAGGCGTCGAGTGCCATCACCAACCAAACTTTTAGTTGGGTTAGATCTTGGTGCTATAGAGAGCTCTATTTCTAGCACGATGCTGAAGGGATTTAGGTAAAGACATTGAACCAGACGAGTTTAGATTCGTCAAAATGGCTTCAGGTGCCAATCAGATGGTTGATGAAAGGGGTATGAACTATTACTTAACCTGGGGATTAGGTAACAAAGTCCAACCTATGCCACGATTTTAAGATCTTTTGACGACATGATCAATATGGAATGGTGGGACTCGCGTGATGTGATACTCAATGGTAAGATGAAGCGGTTGAGTTGCACTAATGATGAGGGACGGAGAAGTGTGATTGTAGGAAGGAACCAGGGAGTTTCCCTAAGGTTCATCTCTTCCCTACAGCTTCAGAAGAGCATGCGCAAGGGATGCAAGCAATGTGCGATCCTTGCGGAGAACAGAAGGGACGTGGTGAAGGAACTAGAAAACCTTCCGATAGTACGCGAATTTGTGGTCATGATTCCCAGAAGAATTACCAGGTGCGCCGCACAAGGCCAAGATGGAATTTTACCATCGATTTAAAATATGGAACTAAACCAATAGCAGGAACACCTTATCGGATGTCGACCCCTGAGTTACAGGAGTTGAAAATTCAACTGAGGGAGTTGTTGGACCTAGGACTTAGAGTCCAAGTGTGTCACCTCGGGGTGTGCCCATTATTCTCATACAGAAGAAGGATGGGTCATGGAAGAATCTATGTTGACTACCTTCTTGAAGGAGGCAACATCTAGGAACCCGTATCCGTTGCCAAGTATAGATAAATTGCTTGATCAAATGAAAGGTGCGACAATGTATTCAAGATTAATTGGAGATCATGTTATCTTCGGTTATGAATTAAAGAGGACTATATTCCTAAGACCACTTTCAAAACGTGGTTCGGACCCTCCGAGTTTACCGTTGGACCACGGGGACAGAAAAACGCCCCAGGGGTAATCTTGAGCTTGATGAAAGGGGTGTTCCGTGAATACTTGAACAAGTTTGTTCAAGTATTCATTGACGAAATTTTGCACTTGGTACTACTGTGTTTACGAGAGAATGAATTATACGGAAAACTGTCGAAATGCTCGTTTTACCTATCAAGGACTCATTATCTAGGGCTTATTTTCTCCTGCGAAGGTATCATTTTGGATCCAGCGAAGGTAGAGGTTGTTAGGGAAAGGCCTACGCCGACAAACGTACCAGAAGTACGTAACTTTGTGGGTTTAGCTGGATATTATCAATAGTTCGTCGAGGGTTTTTCGAAGATAGCAATCCAATTACGTAATTGCAGAGAAAGAACAAGAAGTTTGTGTGGACCGAGAAATGTGTAGAAGCATTTCGAAGGCTCAAGGAGCTGTCGACGATAGCGCTGATACTAAAAGTCCTTGACAAGGACGAGGACTTCTTGGTGTGCATTGATGCATCCAAGGAAGGCTTAGGTAGAGTCTTGATGCAAGACGGTCGAGTGATCGCTTACACCTCAAGGAATCTAAGAAGGCATGAGGAGAACTACACGATGCACGATTTGGAGTTATTAGCCATCGTGTGTGCCCTGAGAGTGTGGAGACACTACCTGTTTGGATGGAAATTCGAACTGAAAAAGGACAATTGTGGGTTACAACACATTTTTACACAAAGCGACTTGAACGTGCGATAAAGGAGTTGGTCAGAAATGCTTAGCGAATACGATTTCGAGATTACCTACATAAAGGGAACAATGAACAAAGTGGTTGATGCGATGAGTCGGAGACCACACATATCGTCAGTGATACTTCTTAAGAAGAATCTACGTGAAGGGATTCTAACTTTACAATGCTACGATGACTGGCATCAAGAGGTTAAAAAAATTATTGGACAAAACACCTTGTTGGTACCAAAATTTGAGGGATTTATTGTGGACAACGATGAATTAATGAGATATAATAACCGAATTTACTTACCGCCCAGTGACAAATTGAGAGGTTGATCTTAAACAAAACTCATAGAATAGTGTACGTGGCTCATCTTGGAGTCACGAAGATGAGGGCAGACCTTAATCCCACATTCTTCTGGTATGGATGCAGGAGGACATGGTTATCTACATGGCGAGGTGTCTAGGTGGTCAACGAGTGAAGGCTGAACATAGACATCCAGCAGGATTATTACAACCACATGCTTTCCTGGAATTGAAATGGGAGGTCATTCGATGGAAATTATTGTTGGGATTGCCGTTAACGGCAAGGAGGCATGACTAGATTTTCGTGATAGTTGACACTCTGACGAAGAGTGCACACCTTTTTCCCTGGGTGTATGACGCGTCAAGCGCCATCTGTAGCTAGATTTTATATCAACAAGATATTGAGATTGCCAGACATACCAAAAGAATCATATCCGATAAGGGAATCGGTGTTTGCAAGACGTTTTGGACGAGTTCCCAAGAGGCCTTGGGAACACCTCTGAACTTAGTACAACATGTCCCAGAGATAGACAGGCTGACCGAAGGAACGAACCAAATTTGGAGGGTTGAGTGGCGTATGTGTGTGTTGGACCAACAAAAACGTTGGGAATAGTTTTGGCCGCTGGCTGAATTGCATGCAACAACAACCATCAAAGCACCATTAAGATGGCGCCATTTGAGTTTCTTTATGGGCGACCGTGTCACCTTTGAGTTGAGATCAACTGGAGGATGGGGTCCTGGTAGAACCAGAAGCGATCCAAAATGTAAGAACTAGTACAAACGATACAAAAAAGGGTTTAAAGAGGCGCAAGATCGACAGAAGGGTTTTGTCGATGCCCATCGCGTGATTTTTTTAACTCTGCGTTGAGAGTCGTGCGCTCTGCGTTTTTATTCCAGGGTTCCCTTCTATACTCCCCACACAGGCAGCACCGTGGTTCCATCTGTTTGATACTGGGATTCCTTCTTCCACCTGTTCACTCGGATTCCTGGCATTTATCGCCTCCTTTGTTCTTTACAGCAAAATCGGGATACCCTGCGTNGGGTTCCCTTCTATACTCCCCACACAGGCAGCACCGTGGTTCCATCTGTTTGATACTGGGATTCCTTCTTCCACCTGTTCACTCGGATTCCTGGCATTTATCGCCTCCTTTGTTCTTTACAGCAAAATCGGGATACCCTGCGTGCCAGTGAGATAACCGACTTGTGACTCAGCAAATCGTGGTTGCTTGCGTGAGAGAGGCTGGGCGATTGTTTTTGTTTGAGCTTACTCAGCGATTCTGGTTTCCTTTCACTTTAGCAATTTATTTTAGAGATTTATTTCCTCCCCTCGTGGAGTACGCCCTCACCTGTAGCTTTTCCTCCAGCAATTTCATTGCTGCGTACCTTTCTTTTAATGAGCTGTTATCTCCAGCGTTAAAAACGCCAATCTTGGGGCGAATCCCGGGAGGGTTCTCTTCGTCCAGAATGGTCGCTCCTTCTCTGCCAGCAACTCTTGACACCTGCCCCTTTCTTTTAAATGACCACCAGCTATTAAGTGGCATGCACCTGTTGAATCCTGACAGCGTTTCAAACTTCAACTTAACGAGTGTTCGTGCCTGCACCAATTATTTTCTTGGGTTAAATTGCGGTTGATATTACCCTACCCGTAATGTCTGATTACTTAAACAACATTTTTTTTTACTGTCTGATTCCTTAAACATCATATTTACTTTACCTGCATGAGTTTTAATAATTTTATAAGTGAAGCGAAGGATGTTAGGGACTTAACGAGACAGGAAGAATCCACGAGGTATTTAATATTAAATTAAACCTCCCGATGTATTTATGTGTTACCCCGAGTATATTCTTTTTATATGAAGAATTTGAGGTGGCTATCATGTTAACATTTACAACTAGAACTAAAGCTAGGATAATGATAAAAAGGGGTCAACTTAGGAGGTAACGAATGAACGATGGAAGGGAAAGTTAATGATTAGAATTTCCACTAAATTACAAGTTGAATTTGGTTATGGCATTAATGAGATTATCCTTAATTCTTGTAAAGCTCGTGTAGTTAGCGACTGAAATAATGCTTTAGTGATTTTAAGGAGGGGCTATTTCATTAGACAGTTTTCTCCTAGCTTATTCGAACCCTATTTATTTTGGAGGGGTGTTTCAAATTTCCTTATTGGGTTCTCAAGCCATTTGGGCTCTTCTCTTAAACCTTTAATGGATTTTTTTTAATTTTTTTCGAAGCTCGCCTTTTTTTTAATTTAATAAAGACTGCTTATCCTCTAAACTAAGCCAGAGCTTAGGCCATATCTGAGTTAATGTTGATTTAGATTTGGTTAATATGTTACCTTGATTTATTAGTGAAGAAGGCGTGATTCTTTAATGGTATTCGCTCGTGCATTGCAAAATAAAATCAATTTACCTTGCGTCGTGAATCATTGATGTGGATTTAATGCATTAATGGAATCAAAGCCTTGCACACACTGAATTTAATGTAATGCATGATGTTAGATGTCTTGCGCAATGGATGTCAGGTCATAAATGAAAGTTATAGACGTTAGTTATCTTGCGCTTTTGGATTTATGTTATGTATGAGGGTTGACAACTAGATCACCGTTACGCCTTGATAATTGATGTTGCCGAATGAGTTAGTATGGGTCACCTTGTGCCTTTTAATTTTTGTTCAGGTATGTTTGCTTTTTTTATTATATTCTATTGCGCCTTGCGAGATAAGTCAATATCTCTTGCGTCTTGTTGGGTAAAGGATGGATTGATAGCTTAGAAGGCTTACGCGCAAATCAATAATATGATGTATGGTTGGTAGAGGATTCAGGCTCCTTGCGCGCACAGAATGATAATGTACTGAATGGTTGTTGTAGATACCAGATCTCTTGAGCGAAATGGAATTTTTGTGATGAATGATTGAATTCATGTGATTAGATTTCCACGCAATGAATAAAATTTAAAATTTGTCTTGCGCCTTAATCGATGTGACGAGTGTGTTATTTTATGCGATTGGAATTTGCGCCATAATAATATATGATAATTTCTCTTGCACCTTGGATTGATTGGATATATGATGAGTTATGCGAACGATTACTCGTGCGTCGTGTCTAATTGTGGATTAGGATTGTTTGATTGATGAGTAGGGAGATGTGTTACCGTGTGTCATTATTCAGTTGTGATTCTTAAGTTTATGCGTCATCAGTTAATTGTGTGAATACACTGATTATGGGTCACTTTTTACTTGTGTATGACGTCGATTGTGTATCACTTTTCATTATAATGATGTGCTGGCTTGTTGGGAATGATTGATGATGCATTCATGTTGTTCATTAATATTTTTGATGATGTGTCAATGAAGTTTCTTTAAGGGAGATGTATTTGCTAGTGCCAAAAAATAAAAATAAAAAAAAATTCCCATGGTATGTCGATTGTTGTCGTAACGACGGGGTCATTACAAGCACAATGATAGGCTCGATTTGAAGACTAAAGAGGACACCTAGAAAGTCGTGGAAATTCCAGGGGATGTTGAGTTTTTTAGCTATCCAATGGAACCTCAGTAATGGAGGAGGAGGTTGAGGATGAGAAGCCAGGAAGACAAAATAAGCACTTTCAACAAAAAATCCCACAATTCGTAGCCAAAAGACATGAGATCAGAACTCCGATTGAGAAGGACATAGGTAAAGGTTAGGCCATATATAATTGCTCTCATGAATTTATGCAAATATTTCTTCAGTTTTATCACAAATTGTAGAGAATTGCATTCTGAGGAAACTGTAATGGGGCTGGAGGATTTGTAAAACTTTGTAAATGTTGAAAGCCACGAGTTTCTGTTTCACTCTTCTTTTATGTCACTCTAGCTAATTTTCAATCATATTTAAAATTTTGTTTTTACAAGGTTTAAATGTGTTTTTTTCAAGAGAATCCTATGGTGATTAGCCCTAGACGGTTCCATAGTCAAGTTGTTTAGATTATTTTGAAAAAAATGGTTTATCTCCTTCTAATCTTTTTTAACACTATGTATTTTTAATAGAATGTTTTACTTCAATTCAAAAAATAACATGAATACAAATTGTTGGTTGTGTGTAAATAATTGAAAGTGTGTGATAAGAAATTCTGAATCTTAAAAATATTATCAAAGTTCAAATCTTCAACTCATAATAACAATTGTTCTACTCAATTTTACTTAGTAATTATTTTAGAAAGTAGGGTGTGAGTGCAATTCCTCATAGATTGATGACAGTTAGTTGTACAATGTAATTCCTAACAAATTCGAGACAAATTTGAGAATAAGGTAATGCATTAATTGATCTCGTTCCACAATTTTAGCTTTAAAGTGTGGGAGTAAAGGAAGAACATGTTGAATATCTGAAAAAGTATAGAAAACATCATGCTCCTCAACATGTTCTTGCTCTTTATTTGATCTCATAATTTAATGAATGTTCGTGGAAACAAAAACGTTGACTTCCTCTTTAATATTTTAAAACAAATACAAATCTCTTTTAAAAAAAATACAAATCTTTTAAAACAAATACAAATCTCTTGGAAAACCACTACCCACCGATTTTTGCAAGTTCATTCCTTCCACAAACATGTTGTGGGTGTGTTTCTTTCTAGTGAGCATCTCCAATAGCGCTACTCCATAGCTATAAACATCACCTTTTGTTGTGACACATCCACCTAATCCATATTTTGCATTCAAACATATTCATCAAAAGGTTTCTAATTCAATTTTTTTAATAAAAATAGAAAACTCATGGCATTCCCTAACATGCTATGTATCTCAAATAATCCATGGAAGAATATAGCCTGCGGATCCCTTGAGTGCATGTGTGGATGTGAGAGCTAAATCCTTCGGGTCTGCAAAACATATAGTAGCAATGCCAAAGTCTATTAAACATACTATCATATCTTCGCCCAAAAGCACATTGTTTGGTTTTAGATCACAATGGATCACTTGCATGAAACAATGGTGATGGAGATAAGTCACGCCTTGTGCAATGTCTATTGATATATTCAAACTTTGAAGCAAATTTAAACTACTTTCTACTTCATCATCGAGATATAACCACTTCTCTAAGCTTCCATTTGGAATTAATGGAAATATAAAAGATTTAATTTGGTGGTCTAAATAAGAAGTTATGATTCTAATCAGATTTTGATGCCTAACTCTACCCAATACTTTACACTCCCTGTCAAAACTCTTCTAAGCCCCTTCATTTTGTAGATTGAGAAGCTCCACTGCAATGATTTTCCCATCACTTAGAACCCCACTGTACACTTTCCCAAAACTGCCCACTCCTAACAAGTTGGCGTCATTAAAGTCCTCTATTGCAGTGATGAGCTCTCCATAGGAAATTCTTCGGTGCCCCACATTTAAGGATGCCCCAACCTCTATAGTAGTATGCCTCTTGCAATTTCATCTCCATAAGAATCCCAAAAACAAACACAATACAACAATGACTCTAACTACAACAAAATGTATGATAACTCTTTTCAGATGTGAAACACTTTTATGTTTGTGAGAAGAGCATGGTGATAGACTTATCCAAGGTTCACATAGACCAGGATTTCCCATAAATTTTGTAGCACCAACATTTTTGAAAACTCCTCCCTTCGGAACTTCTCCTAATAGGTTGTTGAAAGATAAATTCAAATGGATGAGCACTTTGATATTTTTCAATGACATGGGTATTTCACCTGACAAATTGTTGGAGGATAAATCCATGTCCTGAAGACTTTGAAGTTCACTGAGTGACATTGGAATTAGACCTTCAAGTGTGTTGCAAGAAAGATTCAAGTATTCTAGTTCTTTGCAGTTTCTAAGCCCACTTGGAATGTAACCAGTTAACCTATTTGCATAAATATATATAGATTAAACCATAGTCATCTTGCTTAGTTCTAGAGGGATGGGTGCCTGTATTAAATTGTTTGAAAGGTTGAAATACAAAGCTAAATTTGCAAGATCTGCAACCTCTAGAGGTATGGGCCCACTAAGCATATTGTATGATAAATAGATCTAATAAGTTCATACATTTTCCTATATTTGCAGGTATATTACTTGATAACTGGTTCCATTGAAGATATAGATATCTTAGCTACTGGAGGTGG
>SNQJ01S0003868.1:0-30780 GCA_010110895.2 Picea sitchensis
AAGGAAGTTTTGCTAGGTTTTCTTCCCCTAGAGGGTTTCCCAGGATAAATGTTGTGTCTATTGTGGATGTGTATTTCTCAGTGATCTTGTTCTTATTATGCTCTTATCTTATGAAATGCAAAGAACTATAATAATGGCATAAAACATTAACATAAAGTTCTCCAATAAGTTTCCTAACTCAGTTTTGGTGACAGTCCCTGAACTTTGTTTTGTATTTCTGCTTAAAGGATCTCTTGGTCCTTTGCCTGTTTTAGCTTGTCCTCTTGAGTATCTCCTACAATAATATGAAATTTCTGAAAAAGGTTTTTGGTGTACATCTCCTAAACTCAACAAGTTTAAAACTTCTATGCAATCATCCCAAAGACCTTTCAAGAATATAGTTCTTACTAAAGTTGGGTCTAAGGTGAATACTTTTGACTTTTGATAGTTGTATAAGAACCTTTCTAAGTAGTCTTTCGGACTTTCATCTTTTGTTTAATGCATTTTAAAAATGTCGTTTTTAACATTATCCTTACAATAGTCTTGGTATTTTCGTAAAAATGTGTCTTTCAATTGATCCCAAGAAAGGATTGTATTTTCGCCTAAGCTCATGAACCATCTTAAGGATGAATCTTTCATTGTAGTAGGAAAAAGCTTAAGTTTGTGGGCATCGTCCGAGTAGTTATATCTTCTACATAATATGTCAAATTCGAATAAAAATAAATCTGTATCTTCAGTTGACATACCTCTGAAAGTGGGTAACGATGATAATGGAATATTCTTCATGCTGATGTTTCTGGAAATATCCAAGATTGGAAACCCAAAGTTTTCAGTCTCTGTAGCTTCATTTCCTTATTCTTCTACCATTCTACTGATGGATGGTTTAGAAACTGGATTTTTTATGTCTCCTAAATGTTCAGTAGACTCACGTTCTACCTGCCCCAATATTGATTCTTTCGTTTTAGGTTCTCCTTCTAGAGCCTCGCTGGCTCCCCTTGAATTTTCTGTTGGTGGAATTTTTCCTGCACTAGTGGCAATTGGATTAATGGGGGGGGGTTGTTTTTGAATCTTTGGAGCTTACAAATCTACCCTTGTTATCTCTATATCTATGCATAAAATGGAAATTTGATTCTTTAGCTGAATTGAAATCCTAATTCTATCTAGAAGGTAAGAAGGAAACCTGGCTTTGAAGAGCCCCACTCTAGTGGCCACGTGGCTCTTTACTCACATCTTAAACGTTTTATCCTCCTCCCTCAAGAATCCTTTTAAAAACATTAAAATTTATGCAAACAATCTAAGCTAAAAATTACTTCCTACCGTTTGCAACTCCCCGACAACGGCGCCAAAATGTTGTGCTACTTATATGTCTAATATAATGCACTCATTAATTATCAATCTGAGATTTGTAATCAACAGAGTTACAAGACACCAGTAAGAAAGGTAATTTCTAATGTCACGAGTATAGAATTAAACTAGATTATGCATGTTGGAAACAAATCAAAATAGCAAACTGCAATGCACTTCGGTTGTCTTTCACGGAGAGGCTATCTATTCCATTATGGCACATGCAAGTATGAGATGGAATTGGTTTGATAGATCAACTCTGATATCTAACCCAGAAAACTAACTATGCAATCCACACTTCTGAAAGGAAATCACACATCAATAAACAAAGCATACCATGGGTAGTACAATAGTCAATATGTTGGTTTTGATGTGGTTCACAATGAACTTCACTAGTTCTTATCCAAGTAGTTTTGACTATTGCTGCCAACATCTATGATCACTCAAGGAAATCAAATTCATGAGAATAGAAGCAGGGCATATGCAAAAACAGAGCATTTAAAGATCTCTAAGCAATTATAGAATGGAAATCTTAGTCTAATCTGTACTGCTATCATCTAACAGAGTTAAAGCTTTAGCTAATTCAATGTTTATACTACTGAAAACAAATACTAATGCTAATCTACAAAGAGGCTAACCTTTGTTGGGCGGTGGGCCCTTGCCGCTTCAACAGGTCAGCTATTGAAGTCTATAAGAAGCTTGTTTTTGACACACACATTACTCTCACTCACATTTCAGAACATAAAATCATACTTTCGTTAACAACTCAACTCATACTCAATCATGGATAATAAAAATATGGAGATAAAATGGCATTCTATTAACCTTCACTCTGAATATGTTCTATGCTATCTTAAGCTTCTTTACATATTGGTGATATGCTAACTCTCCTACTCCCTCTAACATCCTTAACACGACTATTTAATAGTCTGAATCGTGAAACACAAGGAGGCAAACTGATTTGCAAATCAATCAGTTGTTAAGTTCAATCATTCGGT
Organism: Picea sitchensis; assembly: GCA_010110895.2. Taxonomy (NCBI): domain Eukaryota; kingdom Viridiplantae; phylum Streptophyta; class Pinopsida; order Pinales; family Pinaceae; genus Picea; species Picea sitchensis. The sequence continues at coordinate 2,322 of SNQJ01S0003868.1, forward strand.
TACATCTTTAGCTTCATCCTCATGACACGAATTGCATGAGGATGAGGCAATCAACAAACTATCCTTATCATACCCTTGCTAAAGAAAATAGACATCCACCAATTGACTTAGGAAAGCTATGGCACTTAACTTAGTGCATTAGGCTCTTCCATATTAGTATCGGATTGTAATAGGCAGATGGTACCGGATCATGACAGTGCGCAAAAGGTGGTACCGGATCATGGTCAATCCTCTCAAGGTTGAGGCAATAATTCAGTTGCCCCCCCCACACACAATCCTTCAACTTCAAAGTCTATAGGGCAAGGCAAATTTTTTAGGATGCTTCATCGCTAACTATGCCAAGATAACCAAGGGATTTATGCACTTACTTAAGAAATGTATTCCTTTTTATTAGGATGATGTCTCTCAACGCTCTTTCACGGCGTTGAAACATGCCCTCACAACTGCCCCTTTGCTCAAGCCACCTAACTATAACAAGGATTTCGTATTATATCTGGCTGCAGTAGAGTCAACCATTGGCATGGTCTTAGTTCAGGAAGATGACTTTTTCTCAGAATATGTCATCTATTACCTGAGCCAAGGCCTCGTAGGACTGGAACTCAATTATTCTCATATCGAAAAACTTGCATTGGCAGCAGTCCATGCTGTTCAATGGTTCCGTCATTATGTTATGTTTCGCAAGACCACCGTCATTGCTGTCGTGAATCCTTTTCAGTACATGTTGACACGATAGGTAATAAGAATCAAGATTAGTAGATGGATAGTCATTCTCCAGGAGTTTGACTTAGATTTTGTTTCAGCGAAATCCAAAAAGTCACTGGTCTTTGCAGAATTTATTTTGGAACTTCCAATTGAGTCAGGTGATCTTGTGCCCAAAGAGTCGCTTATCAGAGGAGATATGTTTTTTATCACCTCTTCATATCCCTGGTATGGAGATATACTTATCTATATCCAGAATTTGAAGTGCCCCACCTCTTCTTCTCGTGATGAGCATCGACGCATACACCATCAGGCTAAGAATTATCTCATACTCGATGATACATTGTATCGGAGAGGTGTAGACTGCATCTTGCGCTGATGTCTCACTCACGAAGAAGAAGTTATCGTACTTAACGATTGCTATACTAGAGCCTGTGGTAGTCATTTGTCTAGGTTGGCAATGACATAAAACATTCTATGAGCAAGTTACTTCTGGTCAACACTCATCAAATATTGTATCGAATCGGTCAAGAAATGCCACCCGTGCCAAATCTTCTCTCGAAAGATGAGGGCACATCTCGCTCCCATGTTTCCTATCATCACAGTTGGTCCCTTCACCAAGTGGGGGATTTATTATACTACATGCAACCTTCCTTCAGCAAGGGGGCATCATTACATCATCGTAACTGTAGACTACTTCACGAAGTGGGTTGAAGCTATGCCAACGTTTAAAGATGATGGAGAGACTACAATTCTCTTTTTATTCAACCAGATAATAATAAGGTTTGGCGTCCCAGGGGAGATTGTCACTGACCATGGCAGTCACTTTCAAAACCAGATGATGATCGAGTTAACATCAAATCTTTTGTTAAAGTAGGAACATTCGTCACCCTACTACCCCCAAGCAAATGGTTAGTTGGAAGCTGTGAACAAAACTCTTAAGACCATTCTACAGCAAACGATCAACTCAGCCAAGTCAAATTGGTATTTGATGTTATACTCGACATTATGGGCTTACTGAATGTATGTTAAGAGTGCAACCAGTTTCTCACCTTTCCATCTCGTTTATGGGATGGAGGCAGTCTTGCCTATCGAATTTCAGATCCCCTCTCTAAAGTTGGCAGTACAATTATTGCCAGACACTTCTCTACTTGAAGAGAAGTTATAATACATGGAGCAGCTCAATGAGTAGTGTCGTGATGCAGCCTTGGACAATGAGGCTCAGAAACATAAAGTCAAGTGTCAGTATGATAGGTCCGTTATCCCTTGGATTTTCACTGAAGGCGACCTTGTCCTGGTCTACGGTCAAGATAAGGACCCCTTGGGGGTAGAAAAATTCAAACCCATGTGGTTCAGACCTTTCATCATAAAAGAGGTTCTAAAGAAGGATGCTTATTGTCTGGTTGAATTTGAAGGGAATGCTTTGGCAGAACCTAGAAATGGACTCTACCTCAAGAAGTATTACTCATAGGAAAGTCACCATGGGTAACTTTTTGTAACATATGTATAGTCTTTGTACTATTACTTTCTAGCTTCTTTTAGTGTTATGGACATGTTGTTGATGTTATCTTTCGTCACTGTGGCAGATGTCAAGTGAATCCGAGATGTTCATTGGGTATGCATACGGTTCTATCCGGCACACTCGGAGGCTTGCCTCCGCAGCTTGGGTAATTTTTACACCTCAAGGCCAATTATTATCTTCCGGAGGTATATACTTAGGTGACACCACAAACAATGTCACCAAGTACAGTGCATTTATTGAGTTGCTTCGTGACACCTTGTCATTTGGTATCTCTCATCTCTGGATATATCTCGATGCTCAGTTGGTAGTGTCTCAGTTAAATAGAATCCACCGTGTTCATGATCCGACTTTACAATGACGATTCCTTAGGGTACGTCTCTTAGAATGAAACTTTGATTATATTACATATTTTCATGTTCCTAGGAGATTAAATCAAATTAACAAAACTCTAGCTAATCAAATTTTAGATTGGCATCTTGCACACATATGAAAATACATACACATAAACATGTAAACACATTTTTTGAAAAAATGATCCATAAGCCATGAAAAAACATAAAAATCCATATATAATATCATAAGTAACCAGAGTACATAGATGGACGCAAGCGCCTAAAAAATATGAATAGTAACGAGTCAAGGGGCTTATGCCCTCAAACAATATATACAAGCAGTGATCTCGGCACGCGAAAAGCCTAACTAAAGTCAGGGTCTATGTGCCCTGTTGTACTGATCTACAACATTGGCTAAACGACAAAATAATCGGACCCACGTCCGTGGTGCCCCCACTACATGAGGTTGCATGGATGGTGGTAGAACCTCAATCTCTTCCATAGGGATCGTGCGAGTGAGCACAATAAAGTTCCACTCAACTGGTCTCAACACCCTCTTAGCCTCCCCGGCTGGAAGATCTCCTGCTACTGCTGGTCCCCCAGCGATGGCAGGTGCGGCCCCTGGCCAAGGATGATGCTTGTTCCTCGCATAGTCAGCAGTTCGCACTGATCCCACATCTGCACACAACAAATGCATATCTGTCAAATAATCTGGTATATAAAAAAAAATGATATATAACAAAAACGACATAAAAATTACATATGATTCACAAAAAATTAAAAACAAATACAAAGATGGAGACTTACCCATCTCTCCTCGCTCCTCACCAGGAGGCACTGGTATCTCAGGATCCCTCGAAAAATCAATCCCTGTATACGAGTAATCCTCGATAACTAGGATCTATTGAGATAGCCAAGAAAAGAAATCATCATCAAAGGACTCATTAGTCCTTCCACCACCCTGTCGTGGCAGCAATACTGCCCATCTACACATAGCAGGAATAGAGGTCCAATTTCCTCGTACCACTACTCGAGGACTAAAGCTCGAAACTCTCTCAAAGAAGAATGAGCACAGAATGGTCCTGAACCCGAAGTTCCTCTGTGTCCGCAATCGGCAATCTATCAACTGCCTCTTCATACACTCTAACAATGTGGTGCTCCAATCAAAAATTTGTGCATTTAAGCACTGGACTACACAGTTCATCTCTGCCCGAGACGCGTGATGCAAAGCCGCAGAACCAGTGATTCACCCAATAAGAAACACTATTGCCTGTAGCGATAAGTCAGTAATCTTGCTTATGGGCACCTAGGAGCTCGAGCGGTTTGTGTCAGCCGCACAATAAAGACCTATCAATTCCACTATGTTATGCGACCCCGAAGGAAAAGTCTGGAAGTTGACTGGTTCCCCTCTCCGGGAGAGACCAGTCAAAAAATAAATGTCCTCGGTCATGGGCACCAGTGACTACCCCTCTAACATGAATGCATCTGCATCCAGATGCCAGTACTCAACCAAGACATTCAGTATCCTAGGTTGTGCCCGCATAAATGGACATAAGAAGAACATGAGTAACCCACATTTCATCAAGGCATCCATAGCATTGGGGTCTTCCCCGACCAACTCACTAACCTCTTCATGCTCTCTTTCTCTCTAGTGGACATACATCCAACAAAACACCAAGGTTCAGGAGGGTTAACCCTTGTTTTTTAAGCTTTTATCATTCAAAAAGGGGGTCCATGTGGGCTGTAATACTGACAGTCACGTGTACACGCGTGCAAGGTTTACTCCTCCTGAATGTAAACACGGCCTGCCCTGAGACAACTCATGTGGACCTAGGGCTGACCTTTTGAAGGTCGACGCCCCCCGAAAAAATGAAACCTAAAGCAAAAAGAAAGACTTAAAATGCAAGATAAGAGAGTTTGTACTTACTTGGTCCAAACAAAAGTTCATTTTTTCCACTGTAGCTCACAGAATCACCACTTTTGACAAAGGGGGTTTTTTGGCTCCAGAGTCAATTTCCAAATCAACAATGGTGATAATGAGCTACCAACTTTTGTTTATAGACTTCTTGGCCTATTTTTGTCACTTTTTTGGCCTCCCTTATCATTTTCTTTAAACCAAAAACCATTTAGAGTGATTCAAGAGCTGCATGGAAGGGGTATGATCGGGTATCGGGACAGTTTTTTGGAGTTTTGGGTAATTTTCGACGGTCCGTGGAAAACATTTCCAAGGATCAACTTGAGCATGTAGGTTAGGTTTCTACCCTGACTTTTGTATCTCGTTGTCTTTTTCCTTCTCCATTGGATCGATCCCATCAGGTTACGACATGGAACCCTCATAGCTTCTTTAGAAGTGTCGCGACTTGGTGGTAGAGCTTACCAGAACATGGATGCCCTAGGTAGATCCTAGTTGCATTATGTTATCCATGTTGTCTCTAATCACTGTAGGCTCGGGAGTCCTTGTTGTTTTTCCTGATTATGAGTTTGAGCCTCATTTACATGATTCCTTTTCACTCTTGACCTCACCCTCGGGACTCCCAAAAGATATAAAGGGTCTTGTTTTAAGCCCTTTTCAGACCCCCTAAACATGAAAATATTGTCGAGCGATCTTGTAGCCTTTCACGCTCATTAAACTGAAATTTGAAGTCAAGTCTGTCCGGTGTTAGTTTACCCATTTTTCGGTCTGGACGGTCAACTATACGAACAAAGGTGTACTCTATGGAACTTCAGTTCTCTAGAAGAGTAATATCAGGTATCATTTTAACCCTTTTTCGGGCCTGAGGTACTAAATTTACGAAAAAGGAACCCCCACGGAGTCCATAGTTAAGCTCTTTTCAGACTCCCTAAAATTGAAAAGATTTCCAAGTGACCTTATTCTTTCACACTCGTTAAGCTAGTCTAGAAGAACCTTCCTGATGGAGTCCATAGTTAAGCTTTTTTCAGACTCCTTAAAAATGAAAAAATGGCCGAGTGATCTTGTCTTTATCATACTCGTTAAAATGGTTTTGAATAGACGTCTTGTCGGTGCTAGTTTACCCTTTTTTCAAACCGACTAGACCAATTTTGAGAAAGGTACCCCAATGGAGTCTCCTTTTACATTTTTCAGACTCTCTAAATATGAAAAACCACTGAGCTTACCTTCTATGGGCTCGTTAAACTTACATTGAAGGACATTACCATTGTGTGTTTTATTAATCACATTTTCATAACCACGTCTTTGGCCTAATGCCAGCTCCATGTTGCTCTCAAATGAACCATCTGAAGCATGCCTCATACAGAAGACCTATAGCACTTTGCCTCTACGTCTTGACACCTTTGGCCCCTAGAGGATTTTTCCCGAGTGTCCTTTTGTTGCATATGTCCCTTTGCCTTGAGCATCCCTGTGTTCCATGTGCTTGGAACTAGTATGTTTGAGACACTCGATCCTCCTTTGTAACGTAACATTCTTTTATTCGTTTTTCTAAAATCATTGAAAAAGACAAAAAAATCAAATATACCCCAAAAAGAGGAAGGGAAAAGTATTTTCTTTATTAGCAGCATGATGAGTCACCCTTAGATAAAGCACATATGTCTGTTTGTTCATCAAACCCTGGGATGTAATACGACTTTAGGAAGTTGTTCTCGCTACATAGATTCGTGTTCTCCTCCATTTGGTTATTCTTCCAAACATATGGAGACCTTGTGTTGCCTCTTGTCTCGTAAACTTATGTTAATACCATGCTGCCTGAGTCTCATCATTTGTCGTGTTGTTGTCCAAGGGAAGTTTGTCACCAAGTTTGAGTTGACCCCTCGCTAGTTTGTCTCTTGCCCTCATACCCAGCCATCCTGAATGTCCAATCAAGTCCTTGCTCATAATCAATGAAGCCTTCAGTCTGATCATCAAGATTATCTAGTCCATGACCGACGAGCCGTCGAAGACCTCTGGGTAGTAAAGTCGTACACTCATATTACACTCCTACCCAAGTTTTGAAGATTTTTTGAAGTTGTTTCTCGAGATCTGAAGATCTCATCTCCAGCCATCAGGCCATATCAACTTCTAGAAGATGGATACTCTTTATGTATATCTTTTTGATTTCGAGATGTAGCTCCACTGTGTATTGTTTGCAGCTACACTTTATATAGTTGTTTGACATGGATATACAGTGTATTTGATTGGTAGCCATGATTCTATTTTATCCCGAGCATGGGTATGCCCGCCTTGGTGAGACATTTGTTATTTTGCAGACGCCGCCTCCCGGCTCCTGGTCCCTGGGCTCACTTGTTCGGCACATCAGTAAAGATTGGTAATGTATTTCGGCCATCAAATGCTCTTCTGACCTCACACATTAGGGGGCATCTGTTATAACCCTAATTTTCACGAGACATGCTTACCTGGCATCAGGCCATCTCAGATTCCTTTTTTACCAAAGCACTGTTGAACAACTCTTCTTAGAAACCTCTTTTATATCGGCCCACACGCCCTACTCCATTACTGCACGCATGTACACACTAGCTGACCCAAAACAACCCGCATGTACCTACAAAAGCACAAAAAAAAGGAAGGTTGTCGATGGAGCACACAGCTTTGGGTAAGTTAACTAAACCTTCCAGCTATGCATGGCCAAGGGTTCGTCCAAATACCTAGCTTCTTCTAGCCTGTAAAAGAAGGGTTAAGGGTCCCATTTGGAGGAGGAGAATAATAGTAAAGAAACTCTACCCAATTNCAGCTTTGGGTAAGTTAACTAAACCTTCCAGCTATGCATGGCCAAGGGTTCGTCCAAATACCTAGCTTCTTCTAGCCTGTAAAAGAAGGGTTAAGGGTCCCATTTGGAGGAGGAGAATAATAGTAAAGAAACTCTACCCAATTTCACACTCCCATTGTCCCAACCCTTTAGCCATCCTTGTGCAAGAAGAGATATAGAGTAAAGAAGTTGGAGGACAGTTGAAGGGGAGCCCATGATCAGTTTCACGGAGTGGTGGCTGGTCTCGACATTGTAAGTTGATTCATTAAAATTAATAAAGAAATTCTTTTCTCGTCCCACTATATGAATTCTTCATATTTTATTGAATATATGTTTGAATCTCTAACCCATTAATCTGTAGGTAAAATGCATGTATAATTTGTTGCTTGTTTTGTATGCAGGTCAGCCTTGGGAGGAGAGTTGCCAACAAGTGATCAAGCATGAAAAAGGATCGACATCGAATGCCCGAAACAAGGTATGTTCATCTAACAAACTATCCTTATCATACCCTTGCTAAAGAAAATAGACGTCCACCAATTGACTTAGGTGATATCTGGCACTTAACTTAGTGCATTAGGCTCTTCCATATTAGTACCGGATTGTAACAAGCAGATGGTACCGGATCATGACAGTGCGCAAAAGGTGGTACTGGATAATGACAGTGCATGGTACTAGATCACAACAGATGTTATTTTAGTACAAGATCACAACAGATGTTATTTTAGTACCGAATGCGCTTGCTACCGGATTCGGACAGCAGCAGTCTTGGTGCGTGGGTACCGGATGGCTGAGCTGGTACAGGAACGCTAGACATCTAGAGGTCAAATATTCACATATGAAAAATCGAGCATTAGTACATGAAATATTTAATTCCTTAACTCAATAAACCACAAAATGCATGAATTAACCATACTTTACCTTATGACCTTATTACTGGCAATTGGTAGCATTCTTGTCATTCACTCAAGCTTTAGGTAGGCCAAAAAGGTATAGGTGAAGAGTATAATAGGGTAATGTGGATGTCAATTTTGGGTCTCAACAAAGTAGTCAATGCACCCCTCGACTATAACCTCTTGTTAGGGAGGAGTTGGACTTATGCCATTGAATCTATGGTTGCTACAATTTTTTGGGTCTTGTTGTTTCCACACAAGGGCCAGATTGTGACCATCGATCAATTGTCTTTCTCCAGACTTGACCCTTCATTGGGGGCATCCATGGTCCCGATGATTGATAATCCTCAAATAGACGTGGTCAACATAGGGGTTGGTTTGTACCCATCCTTGATGGCTACCTTCGATTACCCCTCCCCCCCTCAAGGCGATATCAAGTTTATATCCAATCACCATAAGGTTGAGATTTTTCAAGTTTCGTCGTTCCGCACAACTTACTTCGATGATCTGTGGATACTTCCTTTCCTATTAGCCACGATGGATGGGATAGCACACCCAGGCATGTCCATGCCCTTTTCTGCAGCTGAAGTAGTGTACTCTTTAGTCCAGTAAGCTTCAGCTAACACTGATCCAACTCCTGCACAAGAGTTCGACCCACTTCTAGAGCCTATTTGGGCTCAGGGTTCTCTCATTGACACTGATTTATTAGACTTATTCTTACCCTCTGATGAAGCTGTAATTGAAGCAATGACTAGTCCGGACAAACCCTGGGACGATCTTCAACACAGATCATACTTCCTCTCAGAGTTAAGCAGAATCAAAGCTGGAGAATTTACCTTGACTATGATGGGAGATAGGTCTGGTCCTATTAATCCCTTAGCTACACACGAGGTTTATGCTGAGGGTAATATGGAAACTATCGCTGAAACCTTACCGATCAATATCTTATGAAACCCTAGTGTCATGGAGAATGTTTTCATCGGAGCTTACTGCTCCCTTGAAGAGATTCAAATCTACACAGATCTTTTTAAACAATTCCACAACGTTTTTTCCTGGTCTTACGAGGAAATGCCAAGCATCGATCCAAAAATAGTTGAACATGAAATCACAACTTATCCAGATGCCAAACCTGTCCGACAGAAGCTTCGTCGAGTTAACCCCAAGAAAGCAGTATCCATTAAGGTTGAGGTTGAGAAACTGCTAAAAGTCGGTTTTATCTATCCTATCCATTTGACCCAATGGGTGTCAAACCCCATGCCGATCAATAAAAAACAAGGCAAAATTCATGTATGTACAAAATTCCATGATTTGAATAAGGCTTGTCCCAAAGATAATTTTCCCACACCATTCATCGACCAGATAATTGATGAATGTGTGGGTTATGAGGCCTTCTCTTTCATGGATAGTTTTTCGAGATATAACCAAATACAAATCAAACCCAAAGACTAGCACAAAACAACATTCATCTATCCATGGGGTACATTCGCGTATCGTAAGATGCCTTTTGGACTCAAAAATGATGGAGCCAGCTTTCAGCAGGCCATGTATTTTTCTTTCCATGAACTCAAGCATATATTCAAGGCCTATTTAGATGATTTAGCATCTTGATCTCGCAAGAGAACGAATCATCCCACACACCTTCAACTTATCTTTGAGCGTTTTCGCTACTTCTAGATTCGCATGAATCCAAACAAGTGCAACTTTTGCGTAACATCGGGATGTTTGTTAGGATTCATAGTGTCAACAATAGGGATCATGGTCAATCCTCTCAAGGTTGAGGAAATAATTCAGTTGCCCCCCACACACACAATCCTTCAACTTCAGAGTCTACAGGGCAAGGCGAATTTTTTAGGATGCTTCATCGCTAACTATGCCAAGATAACCAAGGAATTTATGCGCTTACTTAAGAAAGGTATTCCTTTTTATTAGGACAATGTCGCACAACGCTCTTTCACAGCATTGAAACATGCCCTCACAACCGCCCCTCTACTCTGGCCACCTAACTATAACAAATATTTTGTATTATATCTAGCTGCAGTAGAGTCAACCATTGGCATGGTCTTAGTTCAGGAAGATGACTTGTTCTCAGAATATGTCATCTATTACCTGAGCCGAGGCCTCACAGGACTGGAACTCAATTATTCTCATATCGAAAAACTTGGATTGGCAGCAGTCCATGCTGTTCAATGGTTCCGTCATTATGTTTTGTTTCGCAAGACCACCGTCATTAATGTCGTGAATCTTTTCAAATACATGTTGACACGATAGGTAATAAGAAGAAAGATTAGTATATGGATAGTCATCCTCCAGGAGTTTGACTTAGATTTTGTTTCAGCGAAATCCAAAAAGTCACTGGTCTTCGGAGAACTTATTTTGGAACTTCCGATTGAGTCAGGTTATATTGTGCCCGAAGATTCGCCTATTAGAGGAGATATGTTTTTTATCACCTCTTCGTATCCCTGGTATGGAGATATACTTATCTATCTATAGAATTTGAAGTGCCCCACCTCTGCTTCTCGTGATGAGCATCGACGCATACACCATCAGGATAAGAATTATCTCATACTCGATGATACATTGTATCGGAGAGGTGTAGACTTCATATTGCGCTAATGTCTCACTCACGAAGAAGATTTTATCGTACTTAATGATTTCTATAATAGAGCCTGTGGCGGTCATTTGTCTAGGTTGGCAACGACCCAAAATATTCTACGAGCAAGTTAGTTCTGGCCGACACTCATCAAATATTGTATCAAATCGGTCAAGAAATGCCACCCGTGCCAAATCTTCTCTCGAAAGATGAGGGCACATCCCACTCCCATGTTTTATATCATCACAGTTGGTCCCTTCACCAAGTGGGCGATTTATTATACTACATGCAACCCTCCTTCAGTAAGGGGGCATCATTACATCATCATAGCCATAGACTACTTCACGAAGTGGGTCGAATCTATGCCAACATTTAAAGATGATGGAGAGACTGCAACTCTCTTTTTATTCAACCAGATAATAATAAGGTTCGGCATCCCAATGGATATTGTCACTGACCATGGCAGTCACTTTCAAAACTAGATGATGATCGAGTTAACATCAAATCTTGTATTACAGCAGGAACATTCGTCACCATACTACCCCCAAGCAAATGGTTAGTTGGAAGCTGTGAACAAAACTCTTAAGATCATTCTACAGCAAATGATCAACTCAACCAAGTCAAACTGACATTTGATGTTATACTCGACATTATGGGCCTACCGAATGTCTGTTAAGAGTGCAACCGGTTTCTCACCTTTCCAACTCGTTTATGGGATGGAGGCAGTCTTGCCTATCGAATGTCAGATCCCGTCTCTAAAGTTGGTAGTACAATTATTGCCAGACACTTCTCCACTTGAAGAGCGGTTATTATACCTGGAGCAGCTCAATGAGTAGTGTCGTGATGTGGCCTTGGCCAATGAGGCTCAGAAACATAAAGTCAAGTGTCAGTATGATAGGTCCATTATACCTTGGATTTTCACTGAAGGTGACCTCGTCCTGGTCTACGATCAAGATAAGGACCCCTTGGGGGCAGGAAAATTCAAACCCATGTGGTTCAGACCTTTCATCATAAAAGAGGTTCTAAAGAAGGGTGCTTATCGTCTAGTTGACTTTGAAGGGAATGCTTTGGCAGAGCCTAGAAATGGACTATTCCTCAAGAAGTATTACTCATAGGCAGGTCACCATGGGTAACGTTTTGTAACATATGTATAGTCTTTGTACTATTACTTTCTAGCTTCTTTTAGTGTTATGGACATGTTGTTGATGTTATCTTTCATCACTGTGGCATATGTCAAGTGAATCCGAGATGTTCATTGGGTACGCAGACGGTGCTAGCCGACACACTCAGAGGCTTGCCTTCACAGCTTGGGTAATTTTTACACCTTAAGGCCAGTTATTATCTTCCGGCGGTATATACTTAGGTGACACCAAAAACAATGTCACCGAGTATAGTGCATTTATTGAGTTGCTTTGTGAATCCTTGTCATTTGGTATCTCTCATCTCCGAATATATCTTGATGCTCAGTTGGTAGTGTCTCAGTTAAATAGAATCTACCATGTTCATGATCCGACTTTACACTGACGATTCCTTAGGGTATGTCTCTTAGAATGAAACTTTGATTATATTACATATTTTCATGTTCCTAGGAGATTAAATCAAATTACAGAAACTCTAGCTAATCAAATTTTAGATTGGCATCTTGCACACATATGAAAAGACATACACATAAATATGTAAATACAGTTTTTGCAAAAATGATCCATAAGCCACGAAAAAACATAAAAATCCATATATAATATCATAAGTAACCAGAGTACACAGATGGACGCAAGCGCCTAAAAAATATAACCAGTAACGAGTCAAGGGGCTTATGCCCTCAAACAATATATACAAGCAATGATCTCGGCACACTTAAAGCCTAACTAAAGTCAGGGTCTGTGTGCAATGTTGTACTGATCTACAACATTGGCTAAACGACAAAATAATCGGACCCACGTCCGTGGTGCCCCCACTACATGAGGTTGCATGGATGGTGGTAGAACATCAATCTCTGCCATAGGGACCGTGCGAGTGAGCGCAGTAAAGTTCCGCTCAACTGGTCTCAACACCCTCTTATCCTCCCTGGCTGGAAGATCTCCTGCTACTGCTGGTCCCCCAGCGACGGCAGGTGCGGCCCCTAGTCGAGGATGATGCTTGTTCCTCGCATAGTCAACAGGTCGCACTGATCCCACATCTGCACACAACAAATGCATATCTGTCAAATACTCTGGTATATAAAAAAAATGATATATAACAAAAACGACATAAAAATTACATATGCTTCACAAAAAATTAAAAACAACTACAAAGATGGAGACTTACCCATCTCTCCTCGCTCCTCACCAGGAGGTGCTGGTATCTCAGGATCCCTCGAAAAATCAATCCCTGTATACGGGTAACACTCGATAACTGGGATCTGTCGCGATAGCCAGGAAAAGAAATAATCATCAAAGGACTCATTAGTCCTTCCACCACCCTGTCGTGGCAGCAATACTGCCCATCTACACATAGCAGGAAGAGAGGTCTGATGTCCTCGTACCACTACTTGAGGACTAAATCTCGAAACTCTCTCAAAGAAGAATGAGCACAGAACGGTCCTGAACCCGAAGTTCCTTTGTGTCTGCAATCGACAATCTGTCAACTGCCTCTTCATACACTTTAACAATGTGGTGCTCCAATCAAAAATTTGTGCATTTAAGCACTGGACTACACAGTTCATCTATGCCCGAGACGCCTGATGCAAAGCCACAGAACCAGTGATTCGCCCAATAAGAAACACTATTGCTTGTAGCGATAAGTCAGTAATCTTGCTTATGGGAACCTGGGAGCTCGAGCGGTTTGTGTCAGCCGCACAATAAAGACCTATCAATTCCGCTATGTTATGCGGCCCCGAAGGAAAAGTCTGGAAGTTGACTGGTTCCCCTCTCCGGGAGAGGCCAGTCAAAAAATAAATGTCCTCGGTCGTGGGCACCAGTGATTACCCCTCTACCATGAATGACACTGCATCCAGATGCCAGTACTCAACCAAGACATTCAGTATCCTAGATTGTGCCCACATAAAAGGACATAAGAAGAACTTGAGTAACCCACATTACATCAAGGAATCCATAGCATTGGGGTCTTCTCCGACCAAATCACTAACCTCTTCATGCTCTCTTTCTCTCTAGTGGACATACATCCTACAAAACACCAAGGTTCAGGAGGGTTAACCCTTGTTTTTTAAGCTGTTTTCATTCAAAAAGGGGGTCCATGTGGGCTGTAATACTGAAAGTCATGTGTACACGCATGCAAGGTTTACTCTTCCCGAATGTAAATGCGGCCTGTCCTGAGATAGCTCACGTGGACCTAGGGCCAACCTTTTGAAGGTCGACGCCCCCCCAAAAAATGAAACCTAAAGCAAAAAGAAAGACTTAAAATGAAAGATAAGAGAGTTTGTACTTACTTGGTCCAGACAGAAGTTCGTTTCGTTCATTGTAGCTCACAGAATCATCACTTTTGACAAAGGGGATTTTTTGGCTCCAGAGTCAATTTCCAAATCAACAATGGTGATAATGAGCTACCAGCTTCTATTTATAGACTTTTTGGCCTATTTTTGTCACTTTTTTGGCCTCCCTTATCATTTTCTTTAAACCAAAAACCATTTAGAGTAATTCAAGAGTTGCATGGGAGGGGTATGATTGGGTATCGGGACAGTTTATTGGAGTTTTGGGTAATTTTCGACGGTCCGTGGAAAACATTTCCAAGGATCAACTTGAGCATGTAGGTTAGGTTTCTACCCTGACTTTTGCATCTCGTTGTCTTTTTCCTTTTCCATAGGATCGATCCCATCAGGTTGCGACATGGAACCCTCATAGCTGCTTTAGAAGTGTCGCAACTTGGTGGTAGATCTTACCGGAACATGGATGCCCTAGGTAGATCCTAGTTGCATTATGGTATCCATGTTGTCTCTAATCACTGTAGGCTCGGGAGTCCTTCTTGTTTTTTCTGATTATGAGTTTGAGCCTCATTTGCATGATTCCTTTTCACTCTTGACCTCACCCTCGGGACTCCCAAAAGATATAAAGGGTCTTGTTTTAAGCCCTTTTCAGACCCCCTAAACATGAAAAGATTGTCGAGCGATCTTGTGGCCTTTCACGCTCGTTAAACTCAAATTTGAAGTCACGTCTGTCCGGTGGTAGTTTACCCATTTTTCGGTCCGGACGATCAACTATACGAACAAAGGTGTACTCTATGGAACTTCAGTTCTCTAGAAGAGTACTCTCAGGTATCATTTTAACCCTTTTTCAGGCCTGAGGGACTAAATTTACGAAAAAGGAACCCCCACAGAGTCCATAGTTAAGCTCTTTTCAGACTCCCTAAAATTGAAAAGATTGCCAAGTGACCTTATTCTTTCACACTCGTTAAGATGGTCTAGAAGAACATTCCTGATGGAGTCCATAGTTAAGCTTTTTTCAGACTCCTTAAAAATAAAAAAATGGCCGAGTGATATTGTCTTTATCACACTCGTTAAAATGGTTTTGAATAGACGTCTTGTCGATGCTAGTTTACCCCTTTTTCAAACTGACTAGACCAATTTCGAGAAAGGTACCCCAATGGAGTCTCCTTTTACGTTTTTCAGACTCTCTAAATATAAAAAACCATTGAGCTTACCTTCTCTGGGATCGTTAAACTTACATTGAAGGACATTACCATTGTGTGTTTTATTAATCGCATTTTCATAATCGCGTCTTTGGCCTAATGTCGGCTCCATGTTGCTCTCAACTGAACCATCTGAAGCATGCCTCATATGCAAGCCCTATAGCACTTTTCCTCTACGTCTTGACACCTTTGGCCCCTAGAGAATTTTTCCCAAGTGTCCTTTTCTTGCATATGTCCCTTTGCCCTGAGCATCCCTGTGTTCCGTGTGCTTGGAACTAGTATGTTTGTGAGACTCGATCCTCCTTTGTAACATAACATTATTTTATTCTTTTTTCTAAAATCATTGAAAAAGACAAAAAAATCAAATATACCCCAAAAAGAGGAAGGGAAAAGTATTTTCTTTATTAGCAGCATGATGAGTCACCCTTGGATAAATCACATCTGTCTGTTTGTTCATCAAACCCTGGGATGTAATATGAATTTAGGAAGTTGTTCTCGCTACATAGAGTTGTGTCCTCCTCCATTTGGTTATTCTTCCAAACATATGGAGAGTTTGCATTGCCTCTTGTCTCGTAAACATATGTTAATACCATGCTGCCTGAGTCTCATCATTTGTCGTGTTGTTGTCCAAGGGAAGTTTGTCACCAAGTCTGAGTCGACCCCTCTACAGTTTGTCTCTTGCCCTCATACCCAGCCATCCTGAATGTCCAATCAAGTCCTTTCTCATAATCAATGAAGCCTTCAGTCTGATCATCAAGATTATCTAGTCCATGACCGACGAGCCGTCAAAGACCTCTGGGTAGTAAAGTCGTACACTCATATTACACTCCTACCCAAGTTTTGAAGATTTTTTGAAGTTGTTTCTCGAGATCTGAAGATCTCATCTCCAGCCATCAGGCCATATCAACTTCTAGAAGATGGATACTCTTTANAAGACCTCTGGGTAGTAAAGTCGTACACTCATATTACACTCCTACCCAAGTTTTGAAGATTTTTTGAAGTTGTTTCTCGAGATCTGAAGATCTCATCTCCAGCCATCAGGCCATATCAACTTCTAGAAGATGGATACTCTTTATGTATATCTTTTTGATTTCGAGATGTAGCTCCACTGTGTATTGTTTGCAGCTACACTTTATATAGTTGTTTGACATGGATATACAGTGTATTTGATTGGTAGCCATGATTCTATTTTATCCCGAGCATGGGTATGCCCGCCTTGGTGAGACATTTGTTATTTTGCAGACGCCGCCTCCCGGCTCCTGGTCCCTGGGCTCACTTGTTCGGCACATCAGTAAAGATTGGTAATGTATTTCGGCCATCAAATGCTCTTCTGACCTCACACATTAGGGGGCATCTGTTATAACCCTAATTTTCACGAGACATGCTTACCTGGCATCAGGCCATCTCAGATTCCTTTTTTACCAAAGCACTGTTGAACAACTCTTCTTAGAAACCTCTTTTATATCGGCCCACACGCCCTACTCCATTACTGCACGCATGTACACACTAGCTGACCCAAAACAACCCGCATGTACCTACAAAAGCACAAAAAAAAGGAAGGTTGTCGATGGAGCACACAGCTTTGGGTAAGTTAACTAAACCTTCCAGCTATGCATGGCCAAGGGTTCGTCCAAATACCTAGCTTCTTCTAGCCTGTAAAAGAAGGGTTAAGGGTCCCATTTGGAGGAGGAGAATAATAGTAAAGAAACTCTACCCAATTGCACATTCCCATTGTCCCAACCCTTTAGCCATCCTTGTGCAAGAAGAGATACAGAGAAAAGAAGTTGGAGGAAAGTTGAAGGGGAGCCCAGGATCAGTTTCACAGAGAGGTGGCTGGTCTCGACATTGTAAGTTGATTCATTAAAATTAATAAAGAAATGCTTTTCTCATCCCACTATATGAGTTCTTCATAGTTTATTGAATATATGTTTGAATCTCTAACCCATTAATCTGTAGGTAAAATGAATGTATAGTTTGTTGCTTGTTTTGTATGTAGGTCAGCCTTGGGAGGAGAGTTGCCAACAAGCTATTAAGCATGAAGAAGGATCGACATCGAACGCCCGAAACAAGGTATGTTCGTCTAACCATGTATTTGTTAAAAGAAATGGGGATTAGGTCTGGGACGACGGCAGAAGGTAGGATTCCTTCGGTCTCATCTGCATGCATAATATAACCCTAAATGCTAGTCCGTAGGGGGATTTCCCACCACAACACAAAGTAGTTGATTGCACAACAGTTATAAAAGATAAATGTTTTATCTTGCTTCTGTTTGTATTATGAGTTTATTTGTTGTGCATTAACTGTGAAATTGAGAATGATTTATTATGTTGTTGTAATAATTTGTTTTTGCATTCATGTGTGATTTTAGCATGTTGTAGATGCATCTAATTTATGGTAATAGAAAACAAAAAAATTTGGTTGCAATTCTCGGGAGTTGGCCAATTTGCCGAGGTGTCAATTTGTTCAAAATGAATCTCCGATCATCGATGGTCGAAGATTTGGCATAGAAAGAGTTGGGAAAACTATGATAGAACAATGACTGAGATCATTTCTGAATAAGAATTTGATGGTCCAAATTCATCGGGGTTTTGGTCAACAGACTCACGTTCTACCTGTCCCAATACTGATTCTTTCGTTTTAGGTTCTCCTTCTGGAGCCTCGTTGGCTCCCCTTGAATTTTCTGTTGGTGGAATTTTTCCTGCACTAGTGGAAATTGGATTAATGGGGGGGGGTTGTTTTTGAATCTTTGGAGCTTACAAATCTACCCTTGTTATCTCTATATCTATGCATAAAATGGAAATTTGATTCTTTAGCTGAATTGAAATCCTAATTCTATCTAGAAGGTAAGAGGGAAACCTGGCTTTGAAGAACCCCACTT
Organism: Picea sitchensis; assembly: GCA_010110895.2. Classification (NCBI taxonomy): domain Eukaryota; kingdom Viridiplantae; phylum Streptophyta; class Pinopsida; order Pinales; family Pinaceae; genus Picea; species Picea sitchensis. Next base: position 20,571 of record SNQJ01S0003868.1, read on the forward strand.
TAGTGGCCGCGTGTCTCTTCACTCACATCTTAAACGTTTTATCCTCCTCCCTCAAGAAGCCTTTTAAAAACATTAAAATTTATGCAAACAATCTAAGCTAAAAATTACTTCCTACCGTTTGCAACTCCTCGACAACGGCGCCAAAATGTTGTGCTACTTATATGTCTAATATAATGCACTCATTAATTATCAATCTGGGATTTGTAATCAAAAGAGTTACAAGACACCAGTAAGAAAGGTAATTTCTAATGTCACGAGTATAGAATTAAACTAGATTATGCATGCTGGGAACAAATCAAAATAGCAAACTGCAATGCACTTCAGTTGTCTTTCATAGAGAGACTATCTATTCCATTATGGCACATGCAAGTATGAGATGGAATTGGTTTGATAGATCAATTCTGATATCTAACCCAAAAAACTAACTATGCAATCCACACTTTTGAAAGGAAATCACACATCAATCAGCAAAGCATAGCATGGGTAGTTCAATAGTCAATATGTTGGTTCTGTTGTGGTTCACAATGAACTTCACTAGTTCTTATCCAAGTAGTTTTGACTATTGTTGCCAACATCTATGATCACTCAAGGAAATCAAATTCATGAGAATAGAAATAGGGCATATGCAAAAACAAAGCATTTAAATATCTCTAAGCAATTATAGAATGGAAATCTTAATCTAATCTGTACTGCTATCATCTGACAGAGTTAAAGCTTTAGCTAATTCAATGTTTATACTACTGAAAACAAATACTAATGCTAATCTACAAAGAGGCTAACCTTTGTTTGGCGGTGGGCCCTTGCCGCTTCAACAGGTCATCTATTGAAGTCTACAAGAAGCTTGTTTTTGACACACACATTACTCTCACTCACATTTCAGAACATAAAATCATACTTTCGTTAACAACTCAACTCATACTCAATCATGGATAATCAAAATATGGAGATAAAATGACATTCTATTAATCTTCACTGTGAGTATCTTCTATGCTATCTTAAGCTGCCTTATATATTGGTGATATGCTAACTCTCCTACTCCCTCTAACATCCTTACCACGCCTATTTAATAGTCTGAATCGTGAAACACAAGGAGGCAAAGTGATTTGCAAATCAATCAGTTGTTAAGTTCAATCATTCGGTTACATCTTTAGCTTCATCCTCATGACACGAAGTGCATGAGGATGAGGCAATCAACAAAATATCCTTATCATACCCTTGCTAAAGAAAATAGATGTCCACCAATTGACTTAGGTGAGATCTGGCACTTAACTTAGTGCATTAGGCTCTTCCATATTAGTATCGGATTGTAACAGGAAGATGGTACCGGATCATGACATTGCACAAAAGGTGGTATCGGATCATGACAGTGCATGGCCATTGGTACCGGATCATAACAGTGTGTGTTGGTACTAGATCACAACAGATGTTATTTTAGTACCGGATGCACTTGCTAGCAGATTCGAACAACAACAGTCTTGGTGCGCGGGTACCGAATGGCTGAGCTAGTACAGGAATCCTAGACATCTAGAGGTAAAAGATTCACATATGAAAAATTGAGCATTATTACATGAAATATTTAATTCCTTAACTCAATAAACCACAAAATGCATGAATTAACCATACTTTACCTTATGACCTTATTACTGGCAATTGGTAACATTCTTGTCATTCACTCAAGCTTTAGGTAGGACAAAAAGGTATAGGTGAAGAGTATAATAGGGTAATGTGGATGTCAATTTTGGGTCTCAATAAAGTAGTCGATGCACCCCTCAACTATAACCTCTTGTTAGGGAGGAGTTGGACTTATGCCATGCAATCTATGGTTGCTACAGTTTTTTGGGTCTTGTTGTTTCCACATGAGGGCCGGATTGTGACCATCGATCAATTGTCTTTCTCCAGACTTGACCCTTCATTGGGGGCATCCACGGTCTCGATGATTGATAATCCTCAACCAGGCATGGTCAACGTAGGGGTTGGTTTGTGCCCATCTTCGATGGGTACCTTCGATTACCCCCCCCCTCAAGGCGATATCAAGTTTAAATCCAATCACCATAAGGTTGAGATTTTTCAAGTTTCGTCGTTCTGCACAACTTACTTCTATGATCTATGGATACTTCCGTCCCCATCAGCCATGATGGATGGGATAGCGCACCTGGGCATGTCCATGCCCTTGTATACAGCTAAAGTAGTGTACTCTTTATTCCAGTAAGCTTCAGCTAACACTGATCCAACTCCTGCACAAGAGTTCGACCCACTTCTAGAGCCTAGTTGGGCTCAGGGTTCTCTCATTGACACTGATTTATTAGACTTAGTCTTGCCATCTGATGAAGTTGTAATTGAAGCAATGACTAGTCCGGACAAACCCTGGGAGGATCTTCATCACAGATCATACTTCCTCCTAGAGTTAAGTAGAATCGAAGATGGAGAATTCACCTTGACTATGAAGGGAGATAGGTCTTGTCCTATTAATCCCTTAGCTACACACCATGTTTATGCTGAGGGTAATATGGCAACTATCGCTGAAACCTTACCGATCAATATCTCCTGAAACCCTAGTGTCGTGGAGAATGTTTTCATCGGAGCTTACTGCTCCCTTGAAGAGATTCAAATCTACATATATCTTTTTAAAGAATTCAACAATGTTTTTGCCTAGTCTTACGAGGAAATGCCAGGCATCGATACAAAAATAGTTGAACATGAAATCACAACTTATCCATATGCCAAGCCTGTCTGGCAGAAGCTTCATCCAGTTAACCCCAAGAAAGAAGCAGCCATTAAGGTTGAGGTTGAGAAACTGCTAAAAGTCGGTTTTATCTATCCTATCCATTTAACCCAATGGGTTTCAAACCCCGTGCTGATCAATAAAAAACAAGGCACAATTCGTGTATGTACAAAATTCCATGATTTGAATAAGGCTTGTCCCAAAGATAATTTTCCCACACCATTCATCGACCAGATAATTGATGAATGTGTGGGTTGCGAGGCCTTCTCTTTCATGGACAATTTTTCGAGATATAACCAAATACAAATCAAACCCGAAGACTAGCACAAAACAACATTCATCTGTCCATGGGGTACATTCGCGTATCGTAAGATGGCTTTTGGTCTCAAAAATGCTGGAGCCACCTTTCAGCGGGCGATGTCTTTTTCTTTCCATGACCTCAAGAATATATTCGAGGCCTATTTATATGATTTAGCATCTTGATCTCGCAAGAGAATGGATCATCCCACACACCTTCAACTTATCTTTGAGCATTGTCACTACTTCCAGATTCACATGAATCCAAACAAGTGCAACTTTTGCGTAACATCAGGACGTTTGTTAGGTTTCATAGTGTCAAGAATAGGGATCATGGTCAATCCTCTGAAGGTTGAGGCAATAATTCAGTTGCCCCCCCCACACACAATCTTTCAACTTCAGAATCTACAGGGTAAGGCAAATTTTTTAGGACGCTTCATCGCTAACTATGCCAAGATAACCAAGGGATTTATGCCCTTACTTAGGAAAGGTATTCCTTTTTATTATTACAATGTCGCTCAACACTCTTTCACGACGTTGAAACATGCTCTCACAACCGCCCCTCTGCTCCGGCCACCTAACTATAACAAGGATTTCTTATTATATCTGGCTGCAGTAGAGTCAACCATTGGCATCGTATTAGTTCAGGAAGATGACTTGTTCTCAGAATATGTCATCTATTACCTGATCCGAGGCCTCGTAGGACCGGAACTCAATTATTCTCATATCAAAAAACTTGCATTGGCAGCACTCCATGCTGTTCAATGGTTCCATCATTATGTTTTGTTTTGCAAGACCACCGTCATTGCTATCGTGAATACTTTTCAATACATGTTGACAGGATAGGTAATAAGAAGCAAGATTAGTAGATGGATAGTCATCCTCCAGAAGTTTGACTTAGATTTTGTTTCAGCAAAATCCAAAAAGTCACTTCTCTTCGCATAACTTATTTTGGAACTTCCGATTGAGTCAGGTGATCTTGTGCCCGAAAAGTCACCTATCAGAGGAGATATGTTTTTTATCACCTCTTCGTATCCCTGGTATGGATATATACTTATCTATCTCCAGACTTTGAAGTTCCCCACCTCTGCTTCTCGTGATGAGCATCGACGCATACACCATCAGGCTAAGAATTATCTCATACTCGATGATACATTGTATTGAAGAGGTGTAGACTGCATCTTGCGTTGATGTCTGACTCACGAAGAAGAAGTTATCATACTTAATGATTTCTATACTAGAGCCTTTGGCGGTCATTTGTCTAGGTTGGCAATGACCCAAAAGATTCTACGAGCAAGTTACTTCTGGCCGACACTCATCAAATATTGTATCGAATCGGTCAAGAAATGCCACATGTGGCAAATCTTCTCTCGAAAGATGAGGGCACATCTCGCTCCCATGTTTCCTATCATCACAGTTGGTCCCTTCACCAAGTGGGGGATTTATTATACTACATGCAACCCTCCTTCAGCAAGGGGGCATCATTACATCATCGTAGCCGTAGACTACTTCACGAAGTGGGTCGAAGCTATGCCAATGTTTAAAGATGATGGAGAGACTGCAACTCTCTTTTTATTCAACCAGATAATAATAAGGTTCGGTGTCCCAAGGGAGATTGTCACTGACCATGGAAGTCACTTTCAAGACCATATGATGATCGAGTTAACATCAAATCTTGTGTTACAACAGGAACATTCGTCACCCTATTACCCCCAAGCAAATGGTCAGTTGGAAGCTGTGAACAAAACTCTTAAGATCATTCTACAGCAAACGATCAACTTAGCCAAGTCAAATTGGCATTTGATGTTATACTCGACATTATGGGCTTACCGAACTTCTGTTAAGAGTGAAACCAGTTTCTCACCTTTCCAACTCGTTTATGGGATGGAGGCAGTCTTATCTATCGAATGTCAGATCCCGTCTCTAAAGTTGGCAGTACAATTATTGCCAGACACTTCTCCACTTGAAGAGCGATTATTATATCTGGAGCAGCTCAATGAGCAGTGTTGTGATGCGTCCTTCGCCAATGAGACTCAGAAACATAAAGTCAACTGTCAGTATGATAGGTCCGTTATCCCTTAGATTTTCATTGAAGGCGACCTTGTCCTGGTCTACGATCAAGATAAGGACCCCTTGGGGGCAGGAAAATTCAAACTCATGTGGTTCAGACCTTTCATCATAAAAGAGGTTCTAAAGAAGGGTGCTTATCGTCTGGTTGACTTTGAAGGGAATGATTTGGTAGAGCCTAGAAATGGACTCTACCTCAAGAAGTATTACTCATAGGTAGGTCACCATGGGTAACTCTTTGTAACATATGTATAGTCTTTGTACTATTACTTTCTAGCTTCTTTTAGTGTTATGGACATGTTGTTGATGTTATATTTCATCACTGTGGCAGATGTCAAGTGAATCTGAGATGTTAATTGGGTACGCAGATGGTGCTAGCCGACACATTCGGAGGCTTGCCTCCGTAGCTTGGGTAATTTTTACACCTCAAGGCCAGTTATTATCTTCCAGAGGTATATACTTAGGTGACACCACAAAAAATGTCACCGAGTACAGTGCATTTATTGAGTTGCTTTGTGACACCTTTAATTAATTATGGGTCTTCCATAATAACTGTTGGGGGCGACTTCTTATTCTGCCCTTTATAATTGTTTGATGACCAATCCACAAAAGCGGATTTTGTCCTTGTACAATTAATGACATGATTAATCCACAATGGGGATTAATCCTATAACAATAATAATAATAATGACATGATTAATCCGCAATGGGGATTTAATCCAATAATAATAATAATGCTCTTCGCAGTTGCATTATTTCAATAGTAGGGACCCCTCCAGATCTATCCGAGACTGTGAGGAGTCTCATGGTCGAATTACAAAGCTGTAAGGCTGACAATGAGAGGATGATGAAAGAACAAGAGAAGCAAACAGAAATTAACGCAGTTTTACTGCAGAGCTTATCCGACCTACAAAGACAAATGCAACATGAACCTAAGGTACAGAAACATGGTCATATCAGTGGCCACACTAAGAGGAGCACCTCAAAAAAGGTCCATCCCAGAGGTAAAGGACCAGCGGTGGACGATTCCTCTGGGAAGGAAGATGGTGGTTCGGAGGGCTCTTCTAGTAGTAGAATTAGATCTTATTCCCAAAGAAAACAGAAGAAGCGAAAGCTTTCCAAGGGTCATAAATTCGAAGAATTCAGAAAGGCAAAACCACCCTCCTTCGACAGTGAAATAAATAAAGGAGAGGAAGCAGAGGCTTGGCTGCTTGGACTAAAGAAGTATTTCAAAGTCCATGACTTCTCAGAAAATTTGAAGGCCTGAGTGGCCACCTTCAACTTGAACGAAAAGGCTTCCATTTGGTGGGAAGACCTTAAGAATGTAAAATGGATTCACGAAGAAGACCTGTCTTGGGAATGGTTTGAGAAATACTTCAAGAAGAAGTATCTATCGGAAAAATATTTCGACGAAAAGACTAAATAATTCTATGAACTTAAGATGGGGGAATTCACCATAGAGGAATATGTCAGCAAATTCCTCGAGTTGCTGAGGTATGCACCCTACATAAAAGAAGAAAAGGAAAAGGTGGAACGATTCATCAGTGGACTACCTAAGGACTATCAGAACAAGATTGAATTTGACAAACCAAAGACCCTAAAAGATACTATCTGAAAGGAAAGATATTGTTATGAACATCTTGGACATCGAACAGAACCTTGCGAAGGCTGGAAGCAGAAGAATAGTTCAAGATTCTAGAAAAAGGGGTTTAAATCCACAAGATTTAAGGACTATGAAAAGAACTCAAGGATGAGCTTACCAGCCCAAAGTGTACACTAGCAGAATTTTCCCTCCTTGAGCGGAAATAAAATTTCTGGATCTGCCCCAGTAAATACTGATAACCCAAAGAGAGAACCTTTGAAATGTTGGGGTTACGGAGAAGAACATATACTAAGAGACTATTCACACCAACAATAGAATAGTCAGAGAATTTACAACATCCAGGAAGCTACCACCGTCAATAATGTGGCCAAGAGTGTGCCACAAATTTATGCAGCCTTGGATAATAACCAAGCTGACCACCAAGCTTCAGTGGTGGAAATAGAAGGTATGATTTCCAACCATCTAGTATCTATTTTGATTGACCCTAGTTCAAATTTGAGTTATATAGCCCCTAAGGCTGTTGATAAGTGTAAACTACAGCCACAAAAACCTACCAAGCCATGGTTGGTACAGTTAGCCATTGGCACCAAAAGAAGGGTAGCAGAGGTCATACTAGCCTGCCAATTAATGTTTGGTGAATTCCCCACCCAGGCAACCTTTAACATATTACCCCTAGGATCGTATGATCTATTGATTGGTATGGACTGGCTAGCTACCCATAAATCCAGATTGGACTGTTACCATAAAACCTTAGAATGTGTAAGTAAAGAAGGGAAAAGGATAACCCTTCAAGGGATCCGAAAACCTGTCTCAGTGATACAAATATCAGCTCTGCAAATGAGAAAGTATTGCTGAAAAGGATGTACCCTATATGCAATACAGATGTTGAAAACTATTGAATATGAAAAACCAAGCCTCAAAGACCACCCTACCCTGAGAAAAAAAGGAGATGTGTTTCTGGAAGAGGTGTCGGGTCTACCTCCAAGAAGAGACATAGACTTCTCGATAGAACTTGTACCGAGAGCGGTGTCGGTGTCTAGGAAACCCTACCAGATGAGCACACCCGAGTTAGTTGAACTCAAATTGCAATTAAGAGAAATGATGGATAAGGACTATATCCAACCCAGCATGTCTCCATGGGGATCACCAGTTCTATTTGTGAAAAAAAAGGACGGTACCCTTAGACTGTGTATAGATTATAAACAACTCAATAAGGTAACCATAAATAACAACTACCCATTGCCCAGGATCGATGACCTGTTTGATCAATTGGGGGGTACGTCTATGTTCTCAAAAATTGACTTGAGGTCAGGATACCATCAAGTCTGAATCAAGGGTGAAGACATCCATAAAAATGTCGTCCGGACGAGGTATGGTCACTATGAGTTTGTGGTAGTACCATTTGGGTTAACCAATGCCCCTGCCACTTTCATGTGCTTGATGAACAATGTACTCTGCAAATTTCTAGACAAATTTGTGTTGGTTTTTATTGACGATATATTAATTTACTCCAAGAATAGAGAAGAGCATGAAGATCATATTAGGCTTGTGCTGCAAGTGTTAAGAGAACATCAACTCTATGCCAAATTCAAAAAATGTGAATTCTTCCAGAAGAAAATACATTACTTAGGCCATGTTCTATCCAAAGAAGGAGTAGCAGTAGACCCTGACAAAATCAGGTCTATCATGGAATGGCCTACCCCAAAAGATGTTTTGGATATCAGATCCTTTATGGGATTAGCAGGATACTATAGGAGGTTTATAAAAGGATTCTCCAAGATTGGTTGTTCAATCACTGCCCTCCAGAGGAAGGGGACAAAATTCATGTGGACACAGAAATGTGAAGAAAGATTTCAGACCCTGAAACATATACTGACCCATGCACCCGTGTTGAAGATTGCCAATCCCAAATCCGNATGTAAGGAAGGGCTCGGAGGATTCCTTATGCAAGGAGGAAGTGTGGTCTGCTATGAATCCCAAAAATTGAATGAGCACGAAGTCAACTATGTGACCCATGATCTAGAGTTGGTTGCCATAGTGCACACCTTGAAAATGTGGAGGCATTACCTCCTAGGAAGAAAATTTGTACTTATGACAGACCACTGTGGATTGCGATATCTGTTTGACCAACCAAAGATCAATGCCAGACAAAATAGGTGGATGGCCCTCCTCAGCGAGTTTGATTTCGAAATCAAAAACATTAAAGGAAAAGAAAATAGGGTGGCTGATGCCCTTAGCAGAAGTATGAAAACAATTCACCTGGCCACGGTGAGCACCTGTAAGACGAATGTCAAGGAAAGAGTCATAAATGCACAAGAAACAGATCCCTTCGTCCATACCGTGACCTCGTACCTACAGCAAGAACCCACAGGGATAAAGTATGGAGGCTACTAGATGATGGAAGGAGGTCTACTTACTTACCGAAGTAGATTGTATATCCCAGATTGTGACGACTTGAAGAGGTTCATACTGGATGAGCTACATAAAAGACCCTTTACTGGTCATCCAGGATACCAGAAGATGATCACGTCCACCAGGAAACAATTCTATTGGCCTAGGTTGAATAAATACATAGCTAAGTACCTAGCCAAATGCATAGAATGCCAATAGGTAAAAGCAGAACACTGACACCCAGCAGGATTATTACAACCTCTACCAATCCCGGAATGGAAATGGGAAACCATCTCCATGGATTTCATCACCGGATTACCAACCTCAACCAAACAGAATGACGCCATCATGGTAGTGGTGCATGAATTGAGAAAGTCTTCCCATTTCATCCCCCTCAAATCGACTTGCAAGGCAATAGACATCGCTCAGGTATTCATGAAGGAGATATTTAAACTGCATGGTATGCCGAAAGAGATCGTGTCTGACAGAGACACGAAATTCACTTCGAACTTTTGGAAATCACTGATGGTGGGTTTAGAGCCCAAGTTGTTGTTTAGCACCACCTATCACCCTCAAACCGATGGACAGACGGAAAGAGTGAACTAAATACTAGAAGACATGCTAAGAATGCATGTAATGCATCAACCCAAGAAGTGGGAAGATTACCTGCCACTGGTGGAATTTACCTACAACAACGGCTACCAAGAATCCTTAAAGATGAGCCCCTTCGAAGTCCTATTAGGTAGGCCGTGCAACACTCCTGTCAGTTGGAGTAATCTCGTAAACATAATTTCTTTTGGACCTGACATTTTGAAAGAAATGGAACAACAAGTGACTCAGATAAAACAAAACCTGAAGGTCGCACAGAATCGACAGAAAAGTTACACTGACCAAAAGAGAACTCCAAGAGAGTTCAAGAAGGGAGACCATGTATATCTCAGAGTTAGGCCCAGGAAGAGTTCTATGAAAATGGGAGCTTGTGCCAAGTTGGCACCTCAGTATTGTGGACCCTTTGAGGTTCTAGATAGAGTGGGACCCATAGCCTATAGGCTAGCACTTCCTCCCACAGTAAAACCACATAATGTTTTCCATGTTTCATTATTGAAGAAATATGTACATGATTCTAATCA